>WAAB01002976.1:12425-23143 GCA_013389865.1 Piaya cayana | reverse complement strand
AGGTGCTGAGGGACATGGTTTAGTGTTTGATAGGAACGGTTGGACTCCATGATCCGGTGGGTCTCTTCCAACCTGGTTGTTCTACGATTCTATGAAAACTGCTCCAAGTTTTACTTCCTAGGAAGATGCAGTGAGCCTCCAGGCTTCCCAAATTAAGTTACATCAGCCTTAAACAGGAAGAGATCATGATACTATAAGTGAATTATTCTGATACTATAAGTGAATTATTCCCTACCCGAACAACCTCAGACTGGACAGCGCTGGGCCAGGCTCTCTCCAGACACAAGAGAACATGAACTCCAACGGGCATGGATCCAGCGTGGAACCAGGAAACTACTTGATCAGATCAACACGATAACCAGCGGTGACAGCAAACCAAACCTCCTACCATGATAAAGTTTGTGCAGGCCTCATAAATTAGACATCTAAGGAGGTGGCAGCATCTCTGTTGAAATTTATATGGCATTTTTTCTGTGCCAAAAGGAGCAGCTGAGGGAAAAGTACAACAACGCTGGTCAGAAAGGTCTGAAGCAGTCACGTTAGCCGATCAGTGCTGTGGGAGAAGCAGATAAACATTGGAAGGAGATAAGTTGTTTCTGAGGTCAAACAGGAAAGAGGCAGAGAGATAGGTGAAGCAGATAAAACACAAAGCAAAAACAATCTCTGCAGATACACTTTGAACAAGCTTATGTGGGAAAGGAGAGTTGGCCAAGGCGCAAGGCAAGAAGTGAGCACAGCAAGCAGCACGAAGGTGACTCTAGACAAGAGCCGTAGTTCTGCACGCAGCTGAGACACAGGTCTGGTGAACTATGGGGGAAATGGCAAGATTTGACTGTGAACACAAGGGCTCAGAAAGGGCACTCAGATGGCACAGGCAGAACAAGCAACTTGCTACCCAGAAAAGCTCACTCGCTAGAGCAAGAAAACTCCAACTGACTCACCAAGCAAGGCTGAGAAAATCCCACCAACAGTGGAGAAGGCATCTCCAGTGGTGGGAGAGTTAAAGGCATCTGAACAGACACTGCAGCAAGGGAGAAATTTGGGCAGATGCATCCATCTGTACAAAGAAGGCACTAAAGGCAAGAGGAGAGAGAAAATTCAGCAAGAGGAGAAAGTAAGGGTCAGGTGAGACAACACTGCTGGGAGGGACAGTCAGAGCTCCCAACTGACACCCTAGAGTACAGCAGGAAACATTCAAAGATGAGAAGTGACATCCTGGCAGGTAACTGGCTGGTTTGATGCCATATTTTCACCTCATGGCACATTTTCCTAGAAGGATCAGAGCAGCACACTGTCCCACACTAACCGCTGACTGAGGTTTCTCAGGGTCAGCAGGTCAAAGCAGGCGAATGGCAAGGGCATCATGGGGCAGTGCTGAACGCTTTGCACAAGCCCAAGTAGATGATGCGATCTGTGTGGATCTGTAGTGGTTTTGATTTTAGACCCTCCTTGGTAACCAGGTTGTAACTGAGGAAGTAGTCATCCTCCCAGTATTGCATACAATTTTCTACGTAAACCAAGGTATAAATAAGAAGGGGGAGAAGCCTCTTGCTCTCTTTCCTTTCCGGTGGACCCGGGAGCAGGTTCTCTGCTATCAGCNACATAAGTGTAAATACATGTGTATATTTTCGTATAGCTTTGATCTGTTCATTTCAGCATTTCATTAGCTTTTCCCTTCTCCCTTTCCCTTGTGTTCATAGAGGTGGGGGGGGGGGGAGGAAAGGCTGCAAACTGTAAGGTTTGAGCATTTGGCAGAAAGGTCGGATCCAAACCACTACAGGATCTAAACCATTAATCATAGAATCATAGAACAACGAGGTTGGAAGAGACCCACTGGATCACTGAGTCCAACCATAAATGAACAGAACCAGAACACTGCCCCATGTCCACCTGCAGCAGCACTGACCAGGCAAGGCCATTAAGGCTTAAACAAACCCCTAGAACAAGAGAAACATCATTACTATCATAAGATAAAGGTTATCTGAGGAATTGTTTAATGGGTTAGATTTGAAGGAAAAGTCTTTTTGACAGGTTAAATCTATCTTTTTCACTCCCAGAGACAGAACTGCTTCATATCCAAGCTGTTCTTGTAGCATTTGAAAGCACCACAATGAAAACTTACTTCTCTTCCTCATCTAACAAACATCAGTACATGATATCACCACTGTGAGCCGAGACCTCATTGGATTCTGAAAGGAACAGAAATCCTCTAGAAATGGCATGCCTGCTTCTGAGAACTCAAAATGACCATTCACTACAAAGATGCTCCCTACTGAACGGTTTTCATAGAATCATAGAATAACCAAGTTGGAAGAGACCGACCGGATCATCGAGTCCAATCGTTCCTATCAAACACTAAACCATGTCCCTCAGCACCTCGTCCACCCATCCCTTAAACCCCTCCAGGGAAGGTCATTCAACCCCCTCCCTGGGTAGCCTGTTCCAGTGCCCATTTGCACTCCTACAGGGATAAAATACCTCAAACCACCATTTGATCTTCAGTGGCCCAAAGAAGAACTTTAATGGAGTCTCTGATATGACCTAGAAAGCTGCAGCAAATGGCAAAAGATAACTTACTTCTTTTCTTCTTCCCCCGCGCCACCCCCCCAATCAGGATTTCTTCATCCCACAGAAAGATACAATCACTGCCCAGGGACTGAGACAGGAGACTGACAACTGAACAGTCAAGGATCCAGCAAAATCTGCATCTCTCAAAGGAATGTGAGCAGGTATGACTACAGGGGAAACATTCTGGTACTACAAAACCCTGAAAGGAATGCAAGGGGTCAGTGGGGGAGTAAAACCATCCAGAGAGGTGGATATTTGAACTCAATAAAAAGTACTCTTGACTAAAGGAGACCATGAGACTAATTGGAAATATTAGCTAATATTTACTACAAGGATTTGGCAGCTCTTAAAGCCAACCTTTAACCAGTGAAATTCCAAAGGTGATGATCACTCCTGGTAAGACAATGCAGGTTCTACAAGCCACCTCAAACACGAGGCACTTGAAACCAAAAGGATTCTGCTTGACAGTATTGCAAATAGAGGCACTGCCCACTCTGAGGATCAGCAGGACCCACATTCCTTCATCAGGATCAACAAAATCCTGCAGGAGAGCTGGGAAGGGGCTCTTGATCAGAGAATGCAGGGATAGGACAAGGGGAATAGTTTCCAGCTGAAAGAGGGGAGATTGAGATGAGATATTGGGGAGAAATGTTTTGCTGTGAGGGTGGGGAGGCCCTGGCCCAGGCTGCCCAGAGCAGTGTTGCCTGCCCCATCCCTGGAGTGGTTCAAGGCCAGGTTGGATGGGGATTGGAGCAACCTGATCCAGTGGGAGGTGTCCCTGCCCATGGCAGGGTTGGAACTGAGTGGGCGTTGAAGTCCCTTCCAACTCAAACCATTCTGTGATTCTATGATTGTATAGAAAATACTTACAGAGAAGAGTCAAGGATGAAAGCAAAAGGCTGCTGAGGAATCCTTAAATTCACAGCTGACTTTGTGCAGACATCCTTTGTGTAAAAAAACAATGTATTAAAACAAGATGCAACAAGGAATGTCTCCTAGTGAGGCGGTTCAAAATAGTTCTGGTTACAAAATGGATTCTGGAGGGATTTTAATTCACACCTGCTGCCATGCAACTTGGATGTCCCTTCCAAGCTTGCTGCTTGCTACCTACCTACAGCAAAATCTTGTTCTCTGTGCTCTGACAGGGATCATAAACGCAGCTCAGCGCCAGCCGGCAAGCCGGGACCACCAGGTCTCAGGCACAGCACAACCAGCATAAGCATTTAAAACAGCAAATTACCCTGAGAGATTGATCTCGTTCGTAAATCTGACCTCGTATTTTACTCAATACCCATGTGCTAAAATTGTTAAGCCGTACCTCACCCATGCTGCTGTAAAAAGATTACTGTACAATTTCACTCTGATAAGCCAAGGGGTTCATCAGTCAGGATGTGCAGGAGCAGAGTCAGTGACAAAATACAAAATCAGCACATACAGAGGTGAAACAAATTCCACGTGGGACATCATCCTTTTCAATGCACCATCCACACAAAGTCAGGAAGCGCAGAGCCCACCTGTAGCAGCTCTTGGTTTCTGTAAGCGGAAGGCTAAGTCCCTACAGAAATGGGAAAGCTGGCCCTGATCCCCCCTGTTGCTACTTGTGCAGTTAGTATCTGCTTTATAAGTGAGATCGATGGCCTTTTCCATCTACGAAGATCAAGCTGGCCCCTGGCCAAGCTCGTAAGTCAAATCTTGATGGACTGAGGGGAATTTTCATTCCATTCATTCCAAATTCTGACACAAGACAGCTCTCTGCAAGCTGAGCAATTCTGAAGAAGCCAAGAGCAGCTGATGAGACTTAACTGCTGGCCATCCGAGGAGCAGTGAGGAGTGCCCTGTGGCAGCAGGCACCCCGCTCCAGGAAGAAAGTAGACTCTTCCCAGCAGCTTTTGAATTCAACGCCACAAGAACAACTCAAATATTCATATCTATTTAAAATGAGGAAATTAAAATAGCTTAAAGGCATGGAAAGTTTGTTTATTAAGCATGAATATTTCATTACCAAAAGCACGAATGAAACCAAGCATTCACCTAACATTTCCTCAGCCAGGATTAAAGATATGTTTACTACCCAGCATGAAGCCAAACCTCTCCCACCACAACCACAAACGTGAATGTTTCAGATGGTGCTCAAAGAACAAGTAAACTGGTGTGAAAACATCAATGCAACACAGACAGAAGCCCCTTGCTCTGACACTTTAGGGAAGATTGAGTCAATGCGGAGCAGAAAGGGTGCGACTCAGATGAAGAACCAAACGCTGTCAGTGAGCCAGATCCCTGCAGTTTTCACCAAGTGTTGCTTTAAGAGGTCAGAAATCAGTGTGTGCAGGGAGGTGATTGCAAGGACCATGAAACTGTAGTTCTTGGGCAGGCTGGGATGACCAAGAACCACATGAACGGCAAACACAGCTTTCCATTACAGCTCCGTGCTGGAATGAGTTAAAAGAAGAGGAGCACAACCCAAAATCCATTTTACAGTCATTACATCTTACCAGGTGCTTCCATAACTATCCTTTCATGCATCCTTGAATTCTCTTAAGAACTGTGACAAAGACCTATTCCATTCCCAGGAGGGGATTTGCACAATGCTTATGAAAAATGAGCAACTCGCTAGAAACTGGGAGGAGATGAGTCAGGTGGCACCTGCTCACAATTCAGATGTGGGAACAGAAAGACTCGAGCACACAGCTCATACAGAACTATCCCAAAGGCCACCCTGCTGCTGCGACATCAAACAAAAGGGTTTGGAGCACACAGCAGGACGTTCTCCCTTAAACTACAGGCAGGTCATGCTTGGAGGACAGCTAAATACTGGCCCATGAGTGCCAGCAAGAGGACCTGAGAGCTTTCTGATAGTAAAAAGATTCCCTGTTTTTAAGGAGCCTTTCAATTATTCTTACATCCTGTGATAGGAATTGAAGTGCCAGCTGCTACTACAACAATCAACCTGCCCCGAAGGGTCAGCGGGGAGCTGACTAAAGGAACCAGACTCTGGCAAACTGCTCAAAACCAGCAGTAAATAATAATTTGTACTTAGGAGCACTTAAGGAACAATTACCTGTTAAAGCTCTGGAGATTTTCTGTGAAGAAACAAAGGCAGCTACTGAGCCCACCCTGACTCTTCCTATACTCCTGCCTTTTTCTTTTTTTTAGTTATTTTGATGACTAAGAACCACAACCAGACTCTGTACAAAGCCCACTCAGAACTAAGGAATTCAAGGACAGGATGACTTTTATTAACAATTAATGTGTAACGCGCAGCGATTGCTTGAGTGTCCACGTGAAATGGCCAGTTTGTTACGTAGCTGTAAGACACCACCGTGAGATAATACTGTGATAACCTCGCTGAATCACTTCACACACCTACAAACGAGAGGGCACGGAGTGCAGAGATGGGGCAACGAGGCAGCAAATTGCATCCCACCAACCCAGCCAGGTACTCACGCCAACAAACAGGTCAGCCACTAATCCAGTCCCTGTCAACACCACTAAATTCAAATATTAAAGCAATGAAAAGTGCAACTTCACCATTTCTTTTTTTCCCACTAGAGACATCCATGGGGAAATATCCTTGCATGCACTGAAGCTGGAAGGATTTCAGTTCCACCCACATCTGGGCTCACTTGGGAACTAAATCCAGCACAACCCGTCTGGGGTCAGTCTTTGACCCTGAACGAAAATAGCTCTGGCAGAAAGCTGGATTTATGGAAAAGGGTGGAGCCCGCCGGAGTGTAAACCCAACAAACTTGCCACTTGAATTTAATGACGGAGAAGCAAGTTTCCCCGTTCTGCTCAGCACATGAGGAGCACCAAGGTGACACGTGCCAGCTACACAACCTGCACAACAGAACGTGACACAATCAGCCCTGAGCAGGTCAGAGTCTCAGGTGCGATGTGGGTCTGACACAACTCAAAATGCACCAGTGCTGTTAATTACCATCTCCACAGCAATAAAAAATAAGAGAAGCAAAGGCTGCTTGAGCACTGCAATAAGGCCAGCAGCGAAGCTGGGTCAGCAGGCCAGGGCCACAGCTCTCACTTTTGATAAATTCAGATTGGCTTTCCCCGATGTCCCAGTGCAGGCAAACCTGAAGTCAGGAGACAACAGCACCAAGGTAAGAAATTCTTCTCAAAGACAATTCTGCCCACAGCACAGACAGAAGAGTCTTGAGAGGGGGGCAGAGCTCTCTGCCTGTGAGCTGCAGAGCACAGCCAAAGCAACACATGCATTCCTGAGCAGAAGAGAAAGGAGTTTGAACTGGTGTCACAGGGAAAAGCCTGGTGCTGAGCACCAGTGACCAGGGTGTGGAGTTAAGGGGACACCTGACTGTGTGCTGGATACAGCAGGAATGTTCACACAACATCTGTAGCACAATCATAGAATCACAGAATCACCAGGTTGGAAGAGACCCACCAGATCATCGAGTCCAACCATTCCTATCAAACACTAAACCATGTCCCTCAGCACCTTGTCCACCCTCCCTTAAACACCTCCAGGGAAGGGGACTCAACCCCCTCCCTGGGCAGCCTCTGACAGTGCCCAATCACCCTTTCTGGGAAAGTTTTTTCCCTAATGTCCAGCCTAAATCTCCCCTGGTGGAGCTTGAGGCCATTCCCTCTCGTCCTGTCCCCTGTCACTTGGGAGAAGAGGCCATTACCCTCTTCTCTACAACCTCCTTTCAGGTAGTTGGAGAGAGCAATGAGGTCTCCCCTCAGCCTCCTCTTCTGCAGGCAATCAGCACAGAACAAGGAAAAAGTCTGAACTACACATCAACTGTACAGATCCCGAATTGCCAGCCACTTCTACTCATCCTTTCATACAAAACCAAAGTCTACAAGTGCAAGGCACCTCTGAACTTACTGATTCCTAAATACAACCAAGATGCTGCACTTATTAAGTTTTCTAGCAATCCATTTCCAATACTTCATTTCCACTTCTAGTACACATTAACCAAAGAATCAAAGCTCCAAGAACAAACTGTTAGACAGGTTTCCTGCTAATTGCAACAACTTTGTGCACAGGCCCTTTGTAATACAATTAGAGCGTTGGGGTGTGTACAAATGAGATGCAAATTCAAGCTTTCAGAAGCACCACAAAATGTATTTAAATCTGACACGACCTCCTGTTCAAAGCTGACCTGTTCACATTAAGTCTTCTGTAGTATTTAAACACAAATGCCTCCTCACCCAAACAGAAATCCAAAATATAGAAGCAGAAATAGCACTAAATACACCAGTGGTTGATGTTACACCTGCAGCTGCAGGGATCTGAGCCCTGACCTTCCAGCACATTAGATGAATGCACCCCCTACCCAGTTATGCAGCATAAAGATTCCCCAGCTCTCAGCACATGATGCAGCCAGACCTCAAAACCTCCAGATTTCATCCAGGGGAGACATCACAATAGTCTGAAAGAGCTTAATTTTCTCCTTCCTTGGTAGTTTTCAGACACCTGAGGCAGCTTAGCCCACCTCTCCTCTTTAGCTATCGCCAGAGCTGCTCTCGTGTGCATCCTACAACTGCAAGTTGTAGCCAACAAGTTATTGATTTCACCACCTTCTCCAGAAGCATCAGGAGAGGAACCGGCAATAAAACCTGAGCAAAACTGCGGCAAGGAGACAACCAATAAGTCACTTCTCTATCCCAAAGCCTTCCCTTTGGCAATCACCAAATCCTTGCTCAAGCAGGGGCGTAAAAGTTTATCAGGAAAATCTCACATTAATCTTTGATAACGGAAAGTGAAAGACAGACGTGGACTTAGGGTCCCCACCGGCTGTCCCTGCTATCAGTGCCGCTCAGGATTGAGTTGAGCTTCACAGGGGAACAGGGATGAAAATGCAGCTGTTCCCGAAGCCCATCACATCTAGGAAGGGAATAAAACCATAAAGATCACAAAATGTTAACACAGCGAGTCTGCACGGGTGAGCGGCTGTAACGCTCCTACGGGGCTGGAGCAGCCTTGGACTTAGTGACTTTTATTGCTGGTTTTTTTCCATCTTAACTTTGCCCGCTGTCAGCACGGGCAGATGAGATCTGGGAGGAGGTTTGCCAAAGGGGTGACAGAAAGCCAGGCACCCCAGGCACCCTCATACTCACTTTTCTCTTCCAAGTATCCCAGTTTTATAGGGAATTCCAGTCTTTTACACCAGGTTTGTTCTGCTGTGGCCAAGCCACTGACTGGCTGAGGGGATCACAGCTCCCTCAGGGCAGGGGCTGCTACAGGTGACTAAACCAGCACAGCACATCCCCTCCCCACAGCCAAAATGAGGAAAAGGGGGAGAAAGAAGTGAAAAAATGAGACTTCACACCCCTTCAGAACCCTTCCTACCCTCTCAGACACCTTCACAGACCCTCAGAACCCTTCACAAACCCCCACACCCCTTCCCATCCCTTCACAAACCCCCACACTCCTTCTCACCCTTTCACAACCCCTACACCCCTTTTCACCCTTTAATAACCCCTACACCCCTTCTCACAATTTCACAACCCCCCCGACCCCTTCCCATCCCTTCACATACCTCCACACCCCTTCTCACCCCTTCACTAACCCCCACATTCCTTCTCACCCTTTCACAACCCCTACACCCCTTCTCACACTTTCACAACCCCCCCCCACCCCTTCCCACCCTCTCAGATCCCCTCAAGACTTCTCAGACCCCCTCACTCACCCTTAAACCCCCTCTGAGCGCTTTCCGACCCCTCACAATCCATCAAGACCCCCTCACTCCCCTCCCACCTCCTCAGGTGCCCTCAGAACCCCTCAAGACTCTGTCCCACTCCCTCAAGACCCTCTCAGACCCCCTCAGGACCCCTCACCGCAGGCGGAGATTGCTCATGAACTCGGGCATGGTGACGGTGTCCATCAGCACGAAGTCGGCTTTGCCGAACTCCAGGCTCTCCTGTTCCGCCATGGCTGGGACGGGGACCGGGACGATCGCGGCGCCCGCCTCGAACCCACGGCCCCGCCTCACCTGCGGCCGGGGCGGGGCCAAAGGGCGGGGGGGCACTCCCCCGCCACGCCCCAGCCCTGACCACGCCCCCTGCAATGGCCGAGCCCTACCCACTCCTCTTGCCCTGGCCACTCCCCCACGCTCTGGCCACGCCCCTAGAGGCAGGCAAAACTCATTGACACCCCCCCGCGTGCTGGCCACGGCCCCCGCGCTGGCCACGCCCCCGAGACTAGCGAGCCACATGGACACTCTTCCCCGCCCTGGACACGCCCCCTTCTAGCCACACACCCCTACTGGCCCCCCTCCCCATGGTCCCCCGCGCTGGCCACGCCCCTCCTGGGCGCTTTCAAAGTCCCGTTCTGACGACGTCCACTAAAGGACCACGCCCCCTGATTCTGACCACGCCTCCTCGCTGAAAATCTCTCTCCGTGGTGGCCACGCCCCTGACCTGGCCAGGTCACGCCCCCTGATCAGGCCGCGCCCCCGTGGTGCGCGGCCGGAGCAGCGGCGCCCCCTGCTGGGGAGAGGCGGGATCTGCAGGCGGGGGCGCGGGTCGCATCCTGCCCGCGGTGGCAGGTTCGGGGTGCTGAGAGGCCCCCCGGGCGCTCCCCACGGCAGGGACCTACGGGATGGGAACCCCGGGGAGCCCCACGGGCCAAGGGGATGCAAACCCACATCCTACACCTGAGGGTGACCCCGTCCTGGGGGCTGCAAGACCACATCATCCTGTCCCCAGAGAGGGGTCCGCAGGGGGAGCTCAGCCCCATCCTCTGCAGTTCTGTGTCTTGCACCCCAGAGAAACCCCCAGCTTGAGGGTGCCGGGGGGGATCCAGCACCCGGGGAGCCCAGAGATCATAGAATCACTAGGTTGGAAGAGAGAGACCCACTGGATCATCGAGTCCAACCATTCCCATCAATCACTAACCCATGTCCCTCAGCACCTCGTCCACCCATCCCTTAAACCCCTCCAGGGAAGGGGACTCAACTCCCTCCCTGGGCAGTTCCAGTGCCCAATGACCCTTTCTGTGAAAAATTTTTTCCTAATGTCCAGCCTGACCCTCCCCTGGTGGAGCTTGAGGCCATTCCCTCTCGTCCTGTCCCCTGTCCCTTGGGAGAAGAGCCCAGCTCCCTCCTCTCCACAACCTCCTCTCAGCTGACATGAGCTGAAGATTGTGAAATGCTTTGTTGGTGGGTTTGCAG
>WAAB01002975.1:146971-198324 GCA_013389865.1 Piaya cayana | reverse complement strand
CAACAAATTACTGGCCAGCATCAAGATGGGTAGTTCAGCATGCCAGCCGTCTAACCTAGTGGTGTGTGACACAGTAATCACATTATTTTAAAAAATCCTTAAAATTCATTAAAACTTCTGTTAGTTACCTTTCAATGAACGAAACTGCCTCCTTCAGCATATTAGAAGTAGTTTTTTCTAGATTCATGGGTTGTTCAGTGATATTGTGGTTTCTCATCAGGATGCAGTTCCAGTACTTGGTGAAACCATAGCTGGAGAACCAGGAGATGAAATACAGGAGACCACAGATGGCCAGACATATAATTATTTTCCATTTTACTGAGAATAAATTGGTAATCTTTCCAATCAAAAGAGTAAGCACTGAAAAGATGATCATCTCTGTGTAAAGCCAATATTTATCTTGCAAAGACTTGGCCAGTTCAGGTTCATCTATTCCTTGACACTCATTCAAAAGGGTAAAAGGCATGCCATAAAAATAATCAAAGCCATGATTTAAGGGATGGTGGCAGTGATCACGTCGGGATTTGCAGTTCACACCCAAATGCCACTTCCCTGAAAATATAAAACAAAGATCTTAAACCCAATGTCATTACTCTTGGGTGTGTCTGCCTGTATTTCTAATATGTTGGTTGCACTCTGAAGTTAAATTGCAGCTAAGGGAGGAGCTGATGTGGAATGGGGACAGAATCTCAGGGACTAACCATGCATTGGCACTTTATCCACCTAAAACAGCTGGTTTTATTCACCCGTCTGATAAAATTCCATGTAAGGCAATGGTCCAGCTCAGATACCTCCCTGAATAAGAAGAAATAAGTTTGCAATAGCTGGTGCTTATTATTTTTCTTATGATAAAGTAACCATTCATTAATAGGTAGCCTAATGGGAGAAACTTTTGTACCAGAAGAAACAGCTAGGTGCCAAAATATAAACAAGTTCACACAAAAGTTCTATCTGACCTTCACAGTCCAAGAACAAATTTCAGGGAAAAGGTGTACATATTGGCTCTGTGTGTCTATATTCGTCCTAAAGTGAGTGGCAAAAATAGGCCATTCCAATTGTCCAGTACATATGACATATCAGAGTAAGTCATACACAGATAATGAGCCTTAATGAAGTCATATTACAGAGCAGAGTAATTATCCTGACACTGAAGGACAGATAATCTATAACCATGGGCTTAGGGACTATCAGGTAGACAAATAACTTCAGAGAACTGCTATCCAGTCCTGTGCACATGTATGAAGATAGTTTGGTGTATAAGCTATACCAGACAGCAGTGATGTAGGAAAAGTTAACCTCTTCACACAGGCTTGTGCAATGTCAGCACATTACTAAGATTCATTTCAATTTAGGATCTATATGACAAATCAGTGTGCCAGAGCCAGGCAGACATGTGAAAATCACAGCAATTACAATTAAGCACATGACACCTTTGACTGCATTTTTTTTTTTTTTTAAAAGAGTTTAAAAATGAAATCTGCTTCAAAGACACAGCATTTAATCTCTGTTCAGGTAAAAATAGTGAAGAGTTAATAGTATTTTCTTTTTTGGGAATTTTTGTTTTGGACGTGTTTTCTGATCCAAAACCCAGTGAAGTCAATGGGACTCTCAGCATTATTTTTGGCAGAATTTATTTTTGCAGAAAATAAGGCACTCTTAGTGCCTTAGCTTTGATAATAAACAGGATGCATAAATAACAGAAAATGTAGCCACCAGATATTAAGACCACTGTGATGCCTGGGTACCAACTGGCAGATGACATTCGTAACAGTGAATATCTGTTAGTTCTTTCTGAAGCAATCTGTATTGGACAAACAAGATCCATTTACATTTGCTTCCATTTGCAGTGTACTTCTCTATATTCCAGACATCCTCCTTTCAGATTTATGAGATACATTGTGCTGACATTGGGGCTTGTGGATGGCATTCCAAAAACCCTGCTGATTTTGGAAGTTATTTGTGCAAGAAGCTCTAATTTAACTGCTTCTAGACATTTTGGCACAGAAAAGAACTTACAGAAACACCCTTATTTGAATAACAAATAATGAAATGATGCCAAGGTGTTGTCTCATACCCACAAGTGCTGTAGAATAACCTTGCTGCTGCAGTATTCTGGCAAAAGTAGTTTCGTTTGGTGGGAGCCCACCAGAACACCCATTCCAAAAGAGAATCCGCCGTTGAGTGCTGGATGCCATGCCTAGAGAGGAATAAAACAAGCCATATTTCAGGTTTTCACTGTTCTCAGGTAGGCTTGTTCTTTCTGATTAATGGCACGTAGTTGCCTAAGCCTAGTGTCATCTTTTAAGCAGTACAGCTTGGGATATTCTGATTGACCCCCAGAAAAATACCTCTGCCAAGTCCTGCTAGTCTAATGCAGATGCGTGTACTATGCTGGATGGGTCTACAAATGGCAGCAAGATACTTATGTTTGAACATCAGGCAACTTCTTTTAACAAAGTTCTATCAAAATATAACGTTAAAAAAAAGAAAAGGGGGCAAGGGATAGAAAACTTTTTATAGAACAAAAGGCTTAGAGTCAGGTGTACACATTTCTGAAATGTATGCTTCATGCTTACATTTCTCCTTTAGCAAGTCAGAATCACAGGAGCTACAATGATTTTTACTGCCATATGCACTGACTGAAGTTTTCTGTCATAAATTTATAGGGCTGAAGTAAATGTGTTTTAAAACATTACTGTTGAGATCTTTTCTGACATATTTCACTATGAAGACACCTGCAAGGATACTCAAAATACTATACTTAATATAATCTTAATACCACTGAACAGACAGTTTTTACAACTTTCTACTTAATATTTCTACCTCTGTGTGATTTGTGCTGTTTGGATCTTAACCTATTTCTGTGTTGTTGTTGAGCTACATTAAGCGTGCTTTATATGGGAATTTTTCCATAGAGATCAATCACCAGTTCTAGTCATCCTTATTTTTGCTTGTCTCACTAAGAGTCCAAATCCTTAGATTAACTGGTCTTTAAAATGGTTTATTTAAGGGGATTTTTAATAGCAATAGTGGCTAGACAGACTGCAGTGAACCATTAGAGAAAGACCCAACCTGATCTGATGGGGTATCTGCCAGTCAGGAAAGCTGCTCTGCTCGGAGTACAGACGGCAGCTGCTGCAATGTGCTGAGTAAGTCTCACTCCTTCCTTTGCCAGGCCATCAATGTTAGGGGTTCTAAAGAGAAAATCCCATCTCAGATAAAAATACATTACACAAGTTTGTGGTATCCTGCATCTCCTAGATCTGTTGTTTCTAAAATACAGCTAGGAAAGCTCTGTGTGTGTTTTGGGGGGTTTTTTTGAATTTTTTTTTGAGATAGCTTCCCATGAATATTTTTTTAATTAACTTAAGAAAAATGTATTTCAGATCTACCCCCTATTAAAAGGTCATGCCGCATAGTGAAAAACTTTNTGAAAATTAGAAGTCCAGAAAAGTTGCTCAAGCATGCCTGTATAACTATTAGTCCAGGAGGATTGACTGTAGAATATATGTTTTTTACATGTTTTGAAGAGAACTGTGTCTAGATAAACTAATTAATTAATAATGAATTTTCTAATACTAAGTATATAATTGATTTTTTCCATTGAAATTCACGAGGAAGGGATAATTTATTTAATAAAATACACTCTTACCTTATTGTATCGTTGCCATAGCAACCCACATCTCCAATACCAAGATCATCAGCCAGTATCAGTAAAAAATTGGGTTTTGAAGGATTCGATACACAGGTTTTTGAAAACAAGCATGAAACTAGCCAAACGTTTAGGCAGCTCCTGAAATTAAAATTAAAGAGGTAGTGCTACGAAATTATTTGTAAGTTTTGCAGTAGACTTTAAACTATTATTAAAGTTTTGTGAAGACCCAGTAAAGATGGTAACAGCTACCAGTTAACTGCCAGCAGATGGAGCCCCTGGATGTATACAGAAGTTCTTGAGTTGAAAAACAGTAATATTTTTTTTATTCGCACAGGAATTTGGTGTGTGCATTTCTTTACTGATATTTGCACTGATGCCAGCAGATGTTTCTAGTAAGATGAGTGGTTGCGTGCTTGCAAGCCTCCTGAAACTTTCCTGCAGAGGTGTGTATTGCATTCCTGTTAAGACTCCTGGAATAAGTGGGACGAAACATGGAAGCATCAAGCATAGAAGTAGTTGATATAGAGGCACACTGGATATGACTATTGCACCCACTGCAGCCAGTGCTATACGCAGCATCTGGAAAGTGCTCCATCAACGCTGTAGAAATGGGCTTAACTTTTGTTTTCTTCCTAGAAGACCTTAAGAATACCTCAGCACTTCTTAGTTGCTCAAGGTGTTTACAAAGGGCACCTTTAGTAAAATAAGTATGCTAGAACGTAGCTACTGACCACTAATTCATTAATAGATACTGCAATGTGATAAATGCATAGTAAATGTACTATGCCTTATATTATATATACTCCCAAACCTCCGTGTCCTATAAAAGCAGTCCAGTTGAAAGACCAGTAGTTCTCAGTCTGTAGGAACTGCTCTCAGATTCTCCATGAAAATGAACAATGTAACATGTGAAAACCAGAAAAAAACCCCACCTCAATGGATGTCTTCTTAACATTGTTTTCCCCAGTAAACTTTGTGGCTTTTCCATGTGTGAAACAAATACATAGCTGGTTGCATAGCTGGTGGAAAAAAAACAATAATGACAACAACAACAATAATAAAAACCACAATAATATTAGGGCCCTGACCTCTGGTGATCCTGTCAGTGAGGTTAGTCATTAACTGCCCTGCATTACTGCAATCATTTTGCCCCTACCTGTGGCTGGCTCTAACAGGGGCACACTGAACTTCTAGGCTTGATTACACAGGCCATATAGTCCTGCATCTTTGCTTGCAGAGCCCCAAGATATGATCTGTTCCCAGCTACTAAAAACTTCAGGAGGAACTGTAAGTGCTTGGCAAGGAGGCTAAATTCCCATGGATTTAAACAAGTGTTAAAGGTGACAATCTCTCAACAGAGGCACAGAATTGTTGGTGCTCACTGAAAGAAAGCTTTCCACCATCTTCACAATAGGAGGTTATGATAAGTAAAACTAGTATCTTACTCTTTACTTTAACTTAGATGATCTTTAAAGTCCAGAAAAAATAGTTTAATCCTTACTGCATATTTGAAATCACAAAAAATACCTCAAAGAAAAGCCATCTTGGAAAGTAATACTTGCAGTGTAATTCTTAGTACATTCAAAGAGATGTTTCTATTTGATTGTTACTAAAAACTGTCCAGAAACATAGATATTGTTATGTTTATTTCCTTAAAAGACTTAAAAGCTTAATGCCATTTATAAATTTAACAAGCTAGGCTTTCCGTCTGCCAGCTCTATGAAGTCAATCTGGGCTTTAGAAACAAACTCTCAGTTTCTAAATATATATTTGCCTCTGCCAAGGCAAATTTTAAGCGTGGAAGCAATTTCCTGTGCTTGTTGAAACAGAGAGCATAACTAGACATTTTGAACAAAGAATGACTTGGGAAATGCACTCCTTTGTGAATGGCCACAGACCACAGGTTCTGCACTGGAATCATGCAAACAGTTGTGCTGAAGTTACATGATAAATTGGCTCCATGAGGCCTTGCATATGTTCATCTTCACGCTGCACACCAAAGTAAATTATGGTTGACATTAATTCCTACACAGTGAAAAAGATAAAAATCTGAAATATCCCCTCTATGTGAAACCCCTACATTTCCATACTTCTTTCCATTTTAAACCAAAAGAAGGAGGACATTTTTAGCTCTTTTGAGGAACACAATATTTACTTCCTATAACAACTAGAAGCACATTTGTTAGTATAAAATCACTTGCAAACACAGAGAACTGAAAAGTTCCATCTTGACTAATGAAATACATGTGGGGCTTTTTTCCAAAATCAGCATGTTCTCTAGAGGGAAAATATAGCACTTTCTGAGGAACAGTTTTCAGTCTTTTTGGTACACAAGATTGTTACAATTACCTTGAATGTCTAAGGTAACTAAATATCTGAGGATGCTAAACTGGCCAGAGCAGAGTATAGGCCTGCCCTATGCATTTCAAAGAACAGGATAAAAGATTTGCAGATGCTTTTATTCTGACCAGAAAAAATAGTATTAAAAAAGTCTGACCCAGGTGTCCATTGATGATTTTTCCAAATAACATCTGGGTGTTTGTTTGGCTATGGCTAAGACAATCTGGGAAGTAAAAATAGGGTATTTTTTTTAAAAAAAACCTTTTGATCTCTATTAGATGTGGTATTTTCCATAGGGTTGATGCTTCCCCACCCTCCTGGCTGGCAAGATCCTGAAAGACACCACTGAGAGCTCATCCTCCCTGCCCACTGGCTGAGTTGGAGATGGATGGGGAAGCTGCAAGATCCCTGTGACTGAATGTATTTGCTGCTTAAAGTAGGACCTTGCTGCAAATGCCAAAAGCCTTCTTTCATATTTAAAAAAACAGGTTGTATTAATGTCAATGCGACAGACTCACTACTAGGGGCTAAAATCTTTTATTTATATAGTAGTGGTTCCTCAGAATCACAACCTGGCAGCAATTCCCCTGAAGACCCAATGAGCTATGGTCCTGTAGGACAGATTTGAAGTGAAGATCAGGCAAGCAAACTAAGGCATTAAGCTGCAAAGCGGAAGAACTAGCAACAACTTTAGTCCTTTTCTGTAATGGGAAGTCCTTTATGGTGTTTTAAAGGTGGAGGCAGAGCTCTGCCTTCCCAGCAGCTGGTAGGCAGCACTGCATTTAAAGGGCTTGGGGTATAGGATCAAGCCAAAACTACTGTAATGAACAGGTTCTCAGCCTACTCTTGAGTAGATAAGGTCATCACAATCCTTGTAAACTGTAGTAGAGTGAAGCAACCAGACGCATCTGGACACCTAAGAAATTCCTTGATTTCCCATGGGTGTTGGGAGTACAGCAGTTCTGCTGCCTTCCACTTTCTCTCCACAGGTTCATGCAGCACAGCCAGCTGGTGATGGCCAGCATGTTGTTATTTAAACAGAGAATCTGTACAGCCCCTCAGGAAAGCTGTAAATTTTGAACTATGGAGGTGCAGTGATGATATTAAAAGCTATTTGAGTCTTAATACCCTTGGCAGTGGCATGATTAAATTAGTGCTTCCTGATTTACTGGAAGCCATTTTAGGAAAACTAACGTTATTTAAGGACAAGAAGAAATATAAAACTTGCTCATAAAAACCCAATCCACAATAATTTAAATATCCACCTTTTCCTGTTAGGAGCTGATTCCTTCTGAAAACAGAGCTCTTACTGATGTAGCTAGGAGTGTCATGAACCCAGTACTGGGCCCTAGGGCTTGTCCAGTTTCCTTAGCTGTAAAATGAAAAAACCCTATTTAATCCATAAATTAACCATCAGCCTCTAGAAATCAGCAGTTACTTACAAAAATCCAAGAAAATATCAGATAGCAATTCCCTCTGTAAGCCAGTATGCCACAATAAATAATCAAGACTAATAAAAAAGGCCAACCCCTTTTAACAATGTAGAAAACAAACCCTCGTCTCAATTATTCTTCTTGCTCTGAAATTCCTCCTGCTTCTTGGTGTCCTGAGCAGTCTTGATCCTCTAAGATGTTCACGGGAGGAAGCAGGCAGGATCTTGCTCCTTTTCTTCTTATTTTCCCTTCCCCCAGACTCCAGCATGGAAACTGCCTGGGATCCCTGCCAGCAATCTGGAGCCACTGTGCATGTTTTATATGAATTCCAGGCAGAGTACAAAGTCCTTATTCTTGAAATACTGGCACTACGTGGCTACTGCCTTTGCTAGATTCCCTATCCAGTTAATTCTGTGCAGATTTTCCTAAAGCCTGTCACTGCTCTATTTCAGTGCCTCAAAAGAGATGGTATAAATAATATAACTTTCTCACCATGTGATCACTATTGAAGATGTGCCCATGCTGGTGCCTGCATGCCTTCAGAAAACCAACAACCAAGAAAACAAGCCCAAGCCCTCACACCTTTAAATTTTTCATGGATAACAAAGCTGAGCAGAAGTGGAGGAAGTGTTCTGGTAGCACAGACCTTGCATCCTTTTCCGCACCACTGTGTTCATGACCCAATACAGAGGTAACAGCTGTGATTAGTAATTGTTGTCAACAGAACTAAGCTTTGAAACAAGACTTTTTTCTTAAATATCTTTCCCCCTACCCATATATATATAAAGAGCTTTGTAACAATGAAGCAGAAGGGAAAGGATTCTTATCTCTGCATTTGGAGCTCTGCAGTATTTCCTCCTCTTCATCTGATAGGCTTTTCACGGTGTTTGTGTGCAGGAAGTTGCTGTTTACTTAGTGTTGCATACAGGGAAATATTCTGCCAGCAAAACCTCAGTTTTCGAGTCTTGTGTGCTTGCCACTTTCCACCTGGCTTTTTGCACACGTCCAAGTACTAAAAGCAAACATTGGCATTCATATAGTCCCTTCTACCTTTGACAAGCTTTCAGAGTGAACTTATGGTGAAGAACATAAATATTGAAAACATACAAACAGATATTTGTAAAGTGTTTCTATGTCACACTTATGAAAAAAAAGACTAAGAGATTAAAAAAGAGAATAATTAACCAACTCAACTGGCTGAGAAAGTTAAAAGTTTGCCAGGGTATTCTTCAGTGGGGTGCAGGGGTGGATGGTGGCAAAGATCAGGGATGACAAAAACAACAACAAAACCCAAATTTAAATAATCTATTTCCATTTACTCACTTCAGCCCCCAAGCACTATAGAGTTCTAGCAGCACGCTTGAAACAAAACTCTGACTTAAATCTACTTGTGCTTAAAACACAGTCATTAATACAATTCAAAGCCCTAAAAATCTCTGCAATTTCACTGCGGTAAAACAGTGTAAAGTTTCACCTCCTTAGAAAGTTTGGCTGTGGTCACACCACTGCAGGACTTCTGGTTTTGTTTTTCTTGTGATTTTTTTAACTAGTATTGGCAAGACCCCGTCTTACAACTTGTAATTTGCAGACCTTTGTATACTGCTACCAAACATTTTTGAGCATTAATTCCAATATGATTGTCAAACAATGAACCTTCTTTTTCTGGAACTGCCCTTGAAACACTGCCAGCTATAATATAAATCCAAACCATTTTTTTGTTGACAAGTTTCTGAAGAACAAAATACTTCTCTCTCTTTTGTAACTGTTGCCGACTTATACTGGACTTTAACATTTTGAACGTTGTACTGTTTGTGACATACATTACTGTTACCCAGCTAAAGTTGCAGATCTGTTCAAAAAGCTATTCACAACTTGAGGATGACCCCTCACTAAATCACATTCATTGTCTCAGGTGTTGCTCAACAACTCAATGACATCACTGCAGAGATAACACAAGTACAGGGAGCAAAACTGATACAAACTACTATGTTTGGATAAAGAATAATCATGAAATCATGTGTACTGTAGGGGAACAACTGTGAACATAAGAGTTTGGTGCAAGTCTAGTTTTTCCTACAGCTGCTTACTCGGCAACATATGCTAGGCTCTCTCAAAAGTTTGCCAGTTATTGCTTAAACTGGCATAAATTAGGCAGAATTTANGATTAAAAAAGAGAATAATTAACCAACTCAACTGGCTGAGAAAGTTAAAAGTTTGCCAGGGTATTCTTCAGTGGGGTGCAGGGGTGGATGGTGGCAAAGATCAGGGATGACAAAAACAACAACAAAACCCAAATTTAAATAATCTATTTCCATTTACTCACTTCAGCCCCCAAGCACTATAGAGTTCTAGCAGCATGCTTGTAACAAAACTCTGACTTAAATCTACTTGTGCTTAAAACACAGTCATTAATACAATTCAAAGCCCTAAAAATCTCTGCAATTTCACTGCAATGTTCAGTGTAAAGTTTCACCTCCTTAGAAAGTCTGACTGTGGTCACACCACTGCAGGACTTCTGGTTTTGTTTTTCTTGTGATTTTTTTAACTAGTATTGGCAAGACCCCGTCTTACAACTTGTAATTTGCAGACCTTTGTATACTGCTACCAAACATTTTTGAGCATTAATTCCAATATGGTTGTCAAACAATGAACCTTCTTTTTCTGGAGCTGCCCTTGAAACAATGCCAGCTATAATATAAATCCAAAACATTTTTTTGTTGACAACTAGTTTCTGAAGAACAAAATACTTCTCTCTCTTTTGTAACTGTTGCCGACTTATACTGGACTTTAACATTTTGAACGTTGTACTGTTTGTGACATACATTACTGTTACCCAGCTAAAGTTGCAGATCTGTTCAAAAAGCTATTCACAACTTGAGGATGACCCCTCACTAAATCACATTCATTGTCTCAGGTGTTGCTCAACAACTCAATGACATCACTGCAGAGATAACACAAGTACAGGGAGCAAAACTGATACAAACTACTATGTTTGGATAAAGAATAATCATGAAATCATGTGTACTGTAGGGGAACAACTGTGAACATAAGAGTTTGGTGCAAGTCTAGTTTTTCTTACAGCTGCTTACTTGGCAACATATGCTAGACTCTCTCAAAAGTTTGCCAGTTGTTGCTTAAACTGGCATAAACTAGACAGAATTTAGACATATACCTCCACAGCTGTCTTACATGCAAATCTACAAAACCAGGCTCCATTCAAGCACTTTACCACATCAAAGAGGCCTTTGGCTAGTGGTGAAGAATGAAAGGAAAAATCTCTGATCCATTTTCCTTTTCTTTATTTTCATCAACTTTGTTTCCCAGAGAGAGGAAGAACACAGTTATTTTCTGAAAGCTTTGTCAGCAGAGGGCTCAGTGCCACAAGATGTGTTAGTAGATATCCACCTCACAAGTTCTGAGTGTTGCCCCCTTCCTTATCACACCAACAGAATGGGAATGTCCCACAGCATGGCTGCAGCCATGGCTTCCACATGATATTGTACAAGGAGAGCTGCTCTGGGACTGGGGTCAATGTCCGGCGATGCTCTTCTATGGCTCTTCCAATATTCGTTATTACAGTGTCAAAGAGAGGCTCAGTGTCAGCTGTCAGAGGTTTGGCTTCAGAAGGGTCTCGTGAGAGATCAAACAGCAATGGAGGATCATGATGGGTCACGCCTTCCCCAAAACATGGGCAAACTCCTTTTCCATAACAAGCCCCAGCCCCAGGTGGATGAAAGAGAGGAGTCACATAGTGAGCCTTCCAGATGGCTCCACCTGTTGGGAAACAAATCTTATGACACAGCTACAAGACAATAGAAGAAAATGGAAAATGTCTTCAAGCAATAGGAATACAGCCATTTACTAAGAAAACCTCTTCTCACACACCCTGGCACCCCCATCACTACAAATCAGATTCTCTGTATGGAGTACTGACTTTGAAGGTGGAAAACATTACAGGTATGTAGAAAACCACACTAAATATCCAGTGTAGTAGTGGGTAACCCTGCTTCCCATGGGTTTGCTACTTGGAAATATTTCTTTGCTATAAGACAGGTCCAGCTAGCCAGAGTAATTGGTAAGTCATGCCCAAAAGTCTTAAGACTGTCAGAGATCAGTATTGTTAAACATCCAACACGAAAACATTTGTCAATTAGGAGAAAACTCAAGTTTTGCAGTTACTGTGGAGCACGGTTTTATACTTACTGTCCTTCTGGTGCCATCGCACTGCATGCAAGTAGGACCCACAATAGTGGAACAGGAACTCATGCTCTGAATGTTGAGCTTTTCCTTGGAGCAAAGGCATCAAGTTTCGTCCATCAATCACCCTAATGTAATAGAGAGAAGCATATTCAAGCAGGGGCAAACCTCACAGTGAACTGTACACTTATCATTGCCTTTGTATTGGCGGCACAAGTGCTTGAGCCAGCATATGGAATAATTTGTTCATAGATTTAGTGTAGTCAGTAAACTGCAAAGCCAGTATTTTAATAGCTGTGTCAACTCATTCCATTTAGCAATATGTAAACAATATTTAGGAAGGGGTATTAGTGAGTGTTTGTAAGTCAAACCAGTACCAAATCAGACTTGGCTAACAATTATTTCCTGCATACGGCTGAAATTAGGTTTGAAACTGGCTCCTAATCTTTGGCAGAAATAACTCCTGTGGCCATGAGCACACCTGTAGGCACATCTAGGAGAAATTTCTCACTCGTTTAAAATCTCAGATCAGGCTTTAGGCTAAGCAATATTTGTGGAATCTCCAAGGATAAGAAACACAGTAAATTTTAACTGGTTAGGTCTCCTATCACTTTCTCCTGTTGAAAATATCACCGTACCTGTCCTGTGGCAGTATTCCTCCGGCCAGATGAACAACTGTGGGATAAATATCCATAAGACTTGTAGGTTCATCTATGACTCCTCCTGCAGGTAGCACTCCTGGCCACTTAAATACCCCTGGCACACGGATCCCTCCTTCCCAGCCTCCCATGCCTTTTCCACCTGCAGTGAAATGAATCAACTTATGGCAGTTCAGAGAAAAACACAAATCACTTAATTGGCCTGTTCCATTTGTTCAGAAAAAGATGCAGTAACATCCTGTTTATCCAACAGATTTGGCTCTTCATTTATATTGGACTTCACATAATTTATAGGCCCTCAAAATACTACATGTAACTCATCCAAACCTAGAAATACAGGCAATGGCAAACTCTATTTTAACTTTGACCACAGCTGGGGCTAGGAATAATAAATTACATTTAGAAACTAATGTTCAACATCAATAAAAGAGATTCAACCTTCTGCTATCCTCCATTTCAAGGATGACCAGCATTCACTCGAGTCATCAAAGAGCTTCCCATCAAAAGAAAAAAGAGGAATCGGAAACTGGGAGAACTCAAAAGACTTCATATTCTCTTTAAATCTACATAAGACTTAGTAATTAATATCCTATTTTAATAAAAAGATAAAAACCCAGAAAAAGTCTTATCTTTAAAGCCATGGATTTCCTTCAAAATATGTGGTTTTAACACTTATATTTCCATATGTGTTATGCATCTCTTAATTTTTTGTAATTTAGATTTCAGCCTAGCTCTCCCAATGCTTAATGCAACATCTCTTAACTCTGAAGCAAAACATCTGAACCTATGAAATCATAACAAAGTTTCTTGTCTTAGTTTAGCCCTTATCTGGCAGCTGAACAATATACTCCTCTGCTCTCCCACTTCTCTCTGGCGGGGAGAATTGGAAAAGGAAAGGAAAACTCATGGGCTTAAATAAAAACAGTTTAAAATAAAACAGTAAAAGAAGAGTAAATAGTAATAATGATACTAATACAATAATAATAAAAGTAATAAAACATTAAAAAAATATACTCAGCCCATCCCAGGTAGTGTACATGGAACACTGAGATGAGGAGCACTGAGAGAGAGTGGGACACTGAGAAACAGGCTCTTTCTGGGAAACTTCTCATGTGTAAAGGGAGCATGACATTCTTGGTATAAATACTTGTATTAGCCAGTTTGGATCAACTGTCCTGGCTTTGCTCCTCCCAGCTTTAATACATCAGCTTACTTGTAAAAAGTGGGAAACTGAAAATGTCCTTGATTTCCTAGCAACAATACACAACATCTGTATTTTGCAGCATTCGTGTCCTAAAACCTTGAGAAACAGCAGCTGTTGGGAAGCACATAATTCTATCCCAGCCAAACATAAACATTACCTAGCAACAAACTATAGCAATGTGCCTTATCGACATTCTTCTCACACTAAAGCCAAAACACAGCACTATACCAGCTACAGGGACAAAAATTAATGCTATTCCAGTAAAAAAAAAAAGATGCTTTGCTTCAAATGGCAGGAAAATACCTTTTCCCAACTTACTACTAAAGAAACTAACCTAATACAGCATCCTGATGCTAGGTGCATGAAGACAATATTTACCTAACTGCAAAAGCACACACATATTTTAATTCATATATTCAATATGGAAAAAAATTGCCTTTGTCAGATCCCATCAGGCTTATGAGATACTCTTATCCACAAAGAAAGGCACCTTCTAACGCAAAAGCAGGGATTGAGATGGTGGATGAGCAGACTAAATGAAAGCCCTTCCCTTTCATAAGGGTCAACTATCTCCGTTGCTCAGCAGGAGAGCATCCGCCTCATGGGAGACAAAATTCCATGTCTTTGGCCTCTGTTGTGCACTGTCGAGCAGCTGAAAAAGGTTTTGAAATGGAAAAAACCTGTTTTAGGATAATAAAGACATTGAAAGTTTGGGTGAGAGGTGGATGGTTCATGGGTAATAACACGGTCTAAGTCCCAACATATATTGTCACGTGTTCATGGCATATCACAGGATGAGGTGAGGGCTGTTAGGGTAGGTAGTGGAATGAATGTAATGAATGCATATTCTTTTGGTTTGAAAAAAATGCCACCGTACTGCTCAGCAGGTTGGAGAATGTTTCACAGCAGAAAGGAACAAGAAGGAGGTAATTAGTGACTTTTTAAACCACCAAGGCCATTTGGGTTTTATGCCAGTCACTGATTTTGGGTGGAATATAAAAGCATGTGGGCTGTAATTTGTTGTTGAAAGTCATGACACAATGTGTCCTTACTCTACTCTGTCTTTACTACCTAGACAGCAATGATTTTTGGAACATAATGAGGAAAAGAAACAAGCAAATCAGGAAATAGTCCTATTGTGGAGAAAGTAAAAAAAGCCTCTGAGAGAGAATTCAATATGGGGAACTATCACATTTTTTTTCTAGTGCTTTTTGCTTGAGGGCACCAAAAACTGTACAGGTATCAAATTAAACAATACCTTTGTCATGGAGATATGTAATAATGCATGCATTTTACTGAAAGAAAAAGTGACTAAGGGTAAAGCATCTATGTAGGTCATCTATATTTCAAGTTAAAAATACAACTCATTCCAGCCTTGATAGCTTCAGTCAGAAAAAAATAATTATGTTTCTGATTCTATTGTTAATGTAGAGTCATAGTGTTTTTCTTACCTTTATAAATTCCATTCCAGCCACCTAGCTGGGCAGATCCATCCTGAGCCTCCAAGTGCCCTCCATGATCAGATGCAAAGTATGTGAATGTATGATTTTTCAAACCTTCTTTGTCAAGTGAATCCAGAATTTTGCCTTAAATTTAAGAAGAGAGACAACAAGGTTCCCATTAAGCGATCAGAAAAATCAAGTCACATTTCTAATCTTTCAATAATAATCTTCTGCAATGACCTATAAGATGTTTTTATTAACTTAGAATTCAGTAAATATTTTTGGCTTTATTAGTTTTCCTGCTTTAAAATACATAGGTGTACATGTCTGAAACAAATCCTTCATGAAGAATACTTACCCACCATCCAGTCCATTTCTTCTACATTGTCTCCATATAAGCCATGATGGCTTTTCCCTTGAAATTTTTCCGTGGTAAAGAGGGGTGTGTGAACATGTAAAAAGGAAACAAAGAGGAGGAATGGTCCATGCCTATTTCTTTAAAAAAAAGCAAAACAAAAAATGAAAATTGTTTTTGGTGTGTGTTTGAAATATTTTGAAAGTTTTCATATTCTCCCATGTACAAACACGCTCATTAGATCTAAATTGTACACACATCTAGAGCATCCCCCTTGATGAAAAGGGACATTTTTCTTTTTACATGCAACATGGGCAAGAAAGATCATCTTGAGCCAGAATATTTTCAAATGCCAACATGTAAGCAGGCATAGTAGGTGGACAATAAGTTACTCAGATGCCTAACTCTGATGACTTTTTAATTAAATGAAAATGGATACAGCCTCATACTTACTTCAATATTTTTGTGCCTTTTCTAAGATGGCCACTTACAGTTCACAGTGTATTTGTTTTCACAAACATTAAAGAAAGAATAGTTACTTTCCCTGTTTTATAGAAATACACTTGATGCATAGAACAATTATAGAAGGTTATTCAGGCAGAATTTGAATCTAGAAAATGAATGACTTTACTCAGCTTTCTTCTAAATCCTTAAAAACATATTTAAAGTGTTTTGAGATTTTTCATATCCAATAATTTTGTTCATCACTCACATTTAACCTGGGAGCTTATGAAAAAGACCAGAAATGAGGCTTGTAAAATGAAGTGTAAAATTAGCTGTTAAATATTTGAAGAAATATAGTAATTACAGATTATAGGGTTTAGTGAGATGGTCATGCATCATTTGCTTAAAATCCATCTCATTTACTGTAGCTTCCAATATGAGACATTGCAAATAATACCCAAGTCCATTGGGTTTCTAAACAGAGAACTTGGATGTGAGTTTCAAAGGAGTTATCGTGAAACAGCTGTCGTTACTGGAGAAAAGTTTCCAAGTGCCCAGAACATCCTGGCCCCTTTAAAAAAATCCAAAACTACAGACAATAATTTACCTTTTGATAAATGATTCTGCCTCTCTGAGCATGAGGGAAGCAGTCCTTTCTAACCTCATTGGCTGCTCAGTGATGTCATGGTTCCTCATCAAGATACAGTTCCAATACTGCACAAAGCCATAACTGGAGTACCAAGAAATGAAGAAAAGGCTGCCCACCAAAGTAAAACAGACAATTATCTTCCAGTCGATGGAAATCAAACCAGTCAGTTTTCCAGCAGTGAGAGTGAGAACAGCAAGAATAATCATCTGACTGTAAAGCCAAAGCTTTGCTTGAAGGGCTACATCCAGCTCTGGAGGTTTGTTTTCTTGGCAGTTATTTAAAAGTGTGAAAGGCATACCATAAAAGTAGTCAAAACCATGATTGAGAGGATGATGACAATGATCATTCAAGGATTCACAGTTCACACCTTGATGCCACTTTCCTGAAAGTTTTAAAGCATGAAATAAATTAGGACATTAGACAACTCAAAAGGAGCCCAAAGTAGCATGATTAACATCTGTTTGGAAATTAGGCAAATCACTCTGGTTTTCAACAAAATGTCAGCCAATTCTCCTCATGCATGATGATGCTGGGTGAAACCAATGCTTTATCAGGTGAATGTCATACCATAATGATCAACCCCTAAATGAACAGGGGATAAAAAAGAGAAAATTACATGATGCTTAGCTAGTCAGCAGGGTCATGTAAGAATGGGATATCATTACCTTTCAATAAGGATCAGGGAATTAAGGTACTCTTGAGCTCGCTGTCTGCTTTAATATATTCCCATCCTAGCTTTGGTTTACTTACAACTTCATTTTCCCTTTGTTAAAAATTTATTGGAAGATCCTGTAAACTTTTGGCCAATGTTAACAGTTATCTTGGCCACCAGAATCAGGAAGATGGTTTCTCAGGCAAGTACCAACTCCAAGGAAAGGAGAAAAGGATGTAACTCAACATTTCTTACTACTTTTGCCCAACATGGAACACAAAGACAGAAACTCTTGTCAGCTTAGAAAATGTGCTGGATTAAAGGATCATGAGGTTTGCTAGGTTATGTGATTACCTAGAAATTACAAACTCAGCCAGGAAGAGTACAATTCATTAGCTCATTGTTCAATGCAGCCACATCTATCTCCAGCACTTGGAGATGGTGATGCATGTGGCATAGCTGGCCACAACCCTTCAAGTTTTAAGGGGTACAGTGCTTGCCCTACCTAACCATTTATATGAGGGGATCCGTTGCAGAAGTGCCTCTACTTGATAGTAATAAAAGCAAATGGAGGGGGGAAGAGTGAGTTTACCAGCTGAGTTTAAAGATACTTAGTAAAAGAATGATTAATCTTGAAAGTGTTGGAGTCTCATCAAAGTCACAGACAGGAAGGCACTATGGGGTAATGTTTCTCTGGCACCTTTGCATTTCAGCTTTGTCTGAGGAAACAACCACTGTATCATGTCTCTTTAGGACCTTACAACTTCATCTGTGAAACACTTGTGCTTCATCTCCTCTGTGGGTACAAACTTTATGCTTTTCTTTTCTGATCCTCTTTTGTTTTTCTACCTTTTACCTCTGAAAGGCAGATAAAATACTTAAAGACATTGTCTTGTTTGGGAAAAAATCTACACTAATAAAAATTTTTCAGTGGTCCAACTTATGTAAAATCTTAGTACAAGTAAAACAAATGCTCAGCCAGTATAATGATAAGATTATTAATTCTTCATGTTTCAGGTGCCCTGTAAACCCCTTTAGATCACAGCATTTTTACTAGTCTTGCAAATATGATGATTTCCCCCCCACTTAAGTCTTTTGTAGGGGATTTGTATCTATGGCTAACAGAACATATTTTTAGGAAACACAATCCCTAAATTCTCTTCATAAAATCAGTTCATTCTCCAAGGTCATGCTTACCAATCAGTCCAGTGGTATAGCCTTGTTGCTGCAGCAGCCTGGCAAATGTTGTTTCATTAGCAGGGAGCCCTCCTGACCCAGCATTCCACTGCAGTGCCCGGTACCTGTTGCTGGATGCCATCCCTGACAGAAACAACTCCAATCATTCCTGCAGGCCTTTCACTCTCTCCTGGCAGAGGCTGGACTGCTCCTGCCAACCTCCACAACAGGACCTCCACCTGAAGCCAGAGTGCCTCACAAGTCATCAAGCTGAGTGTAAATTGTAGGCAGTTCACATGAATGTGTCTAGAGTACTTCAGGTAGTCAAGATTTATATTCAAAGTAAATACCATTTGGCACCAGTTTGACCATCAAACTGATAATAGATCAGTGGTGACAGCATATAATTGGTTTTATTTTCTGCATCTCTGAGTAACTTAGATAATCTAGCCTCTCTGCTTTTCATTTAAGATGAGAGATGACATTTGCGCTTCCCTACGCCAGAGGGAAGGCACTATGGGGCACTGTGTATTATGTTACACAGTGATTTTGCACTTAGCTTTCAAAATAGGCAGGTAATTTTCCTATATAATGCCTGGTGAGAGATGCCCTCCAAATGATGTCTTACATAGGTGGTGGATGGATCCAAAACTCCATTTTCAGTAGAACATTTTGACTTTCTGTATGAAGTGACAGGGCCTGATCAACAGGCCTGATATGACATGTATCCAGGCATCCATGGATTATTTGTATTCTACACATTTCTATGTGCATTTCTCAGTCTGAAACTTTCCACATTGCTATCGTCAGTAGAATTGTAGTGTGCTATTGCTAATACAACAGTGTTAGAAAGTGTTTCATTATAAGTAGGATTGTGCTGTGTGAAAGAGAGAGGAGTTGGACAGGAGTGCTGTGTCTCTACAACCTCTTAGCTTAAAGAGGAAAAATATCCAGTTGCTTACTCCTCTCTTCTCCTGGGACCTTGGCCACATTCTAGGAGGAGGAGAGTGGGCAGTAAGCAGCTAGAGCCAGACTCTGCATTTTGGGATTATGTAATTTGCTTGTTTGATGGTATGTAGGCTAAGCCCCTCGCAGCAAGGGTGGGGAGGCCTCAGTCATAGGTGGACACACTGAGTGATTTCTCAATTGCCTTTCTCTGAATCCATGCTGCAAAAAACCAAGGACCCCCTGCCCCCTCTTCCTCCCCAGCGATTGTGGATCTGGATGATGTTAAAGCAAATGGTGATGTATTTCTCTTAATCACTGTGCTTATTCTCCACATTAAGGATAAGACATATTGCCTTTATAAGCTCTTACTGTTAACTTGTGATCAATAACTACCTAATCATTTGTCTTTTTTTTCTTAGTAAAATCTGAGATTTGCCTTCTTTTTACTTCAGTAAAATCTTGATTTCACAAAGTCTGAGCCTTCATGTTGACTTTTTTTCCAAAGGGCTCCTGAGTATTACAGATATTTGGCTCCTTATATGGTATATGTTTCTAAGAATTTGTGATTTCACAGAATATATGAGAGTTTGTGGGCTTTTGTGATGATTTTGCTAAAAGCCCTCTTTGTGGTAAAACACTGTACTATGTTGGCAATGAACTTGCCCATTTCTCTTGGAAGCCTAGTTTCAATCCCTCATCTCTAACCATCACTATGAGAAGAAATTCTATCATTTTGATGCAGGCTGCATTGCTCTAAGGAAGTGACAAATATCATTGTTGTTGGTATTTCTACATACTCTATTTTCATCATATAGATCTCCCACACCCTATAAAGTCAGATTAAAGCTGTCAGCTGCTGAGGCACTAGTTCCCATTGATAAGTTACTCATAGAAAATCTGAGCCTCCAGCAGTGTATTTTTTATCTCAGGTTGAGGAAATAGCTGAATTCTTCTGTTCCAATATTTGCTGGCTATTGTAGTACCTCAGCATCAAGCACAGAAATTTGTAATTCAAAATACGCCCAACCTGATCTAATGGGGTATCTGCCAGTGAGGAAAGCTGCTCTGCTCGGAGTGCAAAGTGGAGCTGCAGCGATGTGCTGAGTAAGCCTCACTCCTTCTCTTGCCAGGCGGTCAATGTTCGGAGTCCTAAAAAACATTTTCAGGTTTAATAGAAACAAGATAATCTGAAACTTACTTTAATAAATTGACAAGAAGAACTAGAGCTTTTCAACAGTTTCTCAAAAGAGATCTTTTCTTTGCACACTCCTGGACTGATGTAGTGTGGTTTGACATAGCTGGTAAAGAGGTCTGTAGCCACTGGAGAATCGGTTTCTCAGGATGCAACTACAGAGCACACTTGGCACACTGAAAAGAAACCTATGTGTTGCTCATACTGTTTAGTTTGAAAATAAAACTGAAGTGGAACAAATTATCTAAGAAAGTCTGTTATTTTACTATTCCAATACTTTCAACAGATCATTGTCCAGCACATTTAGACCCTGAATTTCAAAGTTCATTGAACCAGAGACTTTCGCAGGGTGTTTGAAGCTCTTGGAAGCAAGCCTTTCTTTTCCATATTTTTAACACATGCTAGTTATTTCATAGTATAGTGATACCTTTACACAGTTGCACTTGTATGGGAGCCTAGCTTTCCCTACATAATGGACTATGATACCATAAAGAATGAAAGAGGNGGTAGTCAAGATTTATATTCAAAGTAAATACCATTTGGCACCAGTTTGACCATCAAACTGATAATAGATCAGTGGTGACAGCATATAATTGGTTTTATTTTCTGCATTTCTGAGTAACTTAGATAATCTAGCCTCTCTGCTTTTCATTTAAGATGAGAGATGACATTTGCACTTCCCTACGCCAGAGGGAAGGCACTATGGGGCACTGTGTATTATGTTACACAGTGATTTTGCACTTAGCTTTCAAAATAGGCAGGTAATTTTCCTATATAATGCCTGGTGAGAGATGCCCTCCAAATGATGTCTTACATAGGTGGTGGATGGATCCAAAACTCCATTTTCAGTAGAACATTTTGACTTTCTGTATGAAGTGACAGGGCCTGATCAACAGGCCTGATATGACATGTATCCAGGCATCCATGGATTATTTGTATTCTACACATTTCTATGTGCATTTCTCAGTCTGAAACTTTCCACATTGCTATCGTCAGTAGAATTGTAGTGTGCTATTGCTAATACAACAGTGTTAGAAAGTGTTTCATTATAAGTAGGATTGTGCTGTGTGAAAGAGAGAGGAGTTGGACAGGAGTGCTGTGTCTCTACAACCTCTTAGCTTAAAGAGGAAAAATATCCAGTTGCTTACTCCTCTCTTCTCCTGGGACCTTGGCCACATTCTAGGAGGAGGAGAGTGGGCAGTAAGCAGCTAGAGCCAGACTCTGCATTTTGGGATTATGTAATTTGCTTGTTTGATGGTATGTAGGCTAAGCCCCTCGCAGCAAGGGTGGGGAGGCCTCAGTCATAGGTGGACACACTGAGTGATTTCTCAATTGCCTTTCTCTGAATCCATGCTGCAAAAAACCAAGGACCCCCTGCCCCCTCTTCCTCCCCAGCGATTGTGGATCTGGATGATGTTAAAGCAAATGGTGATGTATTTCTCTTAATCACTGTGCTTATTCTCCACATTAAGGATAAGACATATTGCCTTTATAAGCTCTTACTGTTAACTTGTGATCAATAACTACCTAATCATTTGTCTTTTTTTTTCTTAGTAAAACCTGAGATTTGCCTTCTTTTTACTTCAGTAAAATCTTGATTTCACAAAGTCTGAGCCTTCATGATGACTTTTTTTCCAAAGGGCTCCTGAGTATTACAGATATTTGGCTCCTTATATGGTATATGTTTCTAAGAATTTGTGATTTCACAGAATATATGAGAGTTTGTGGGCTTTTGTGATGATTTTGCTAAAAGCCCTCTTTGTGGTAAAACACTGTACTATGTTGGCAATGAACTTGCCCATTTCTCTTGGAAGCCTAGTTTCAATCCCTCATCTCTAACCATCACTATGAGAAGAAATTCTATCATTTTGATGCAGGCTGCATTGCTCTAAGGAAGTGACAAATATCATTGTTGTTGGTATTTCTACATACTCTATTTTCATCATATAGATCTCCCACACCCTATAAAGTCAGATTAAAGCTGTCAGCTGCTGAGGCACTAGTTCCCATTGATAAGTTACTCATAGAAAATCTGAGCCTCCAGCAGTGTATTTTTTATCTCAGGTTGAGGAAATAGCTGAATTCTTCTGTTCCAATATTTGCTGGCTATTGTAGTACCTCAGCATCAAGCACAGAAATTTGTAATTCAAAATACGCCCAACCTGATCTAATGGGGTATCTGCCAGTGAGGAAAGCTGCTCTGCTCGGAGTGCAAAGTGGAGCTGCAGCGATGTGCTGAGTAAGCCTCACTCCTTCTCTTGCCAGGCGGTCAATGTTCGGAGTCCTAAAAAACATTTTCAGGTTTAATAGAAACAAGATAATCTGAAACTTACTTTAATAAATTGACAAGAAGAACTAGAGCTTTTCAACAGTTTCTCAAAAGAGATCTTTTCTTTGCACACTCCTGGACTGATGTAGTGTGGTTTGACATAGCTGGTAAAGAGGTCTGTAGCCACTGGAGAATCGGTTTCTCAGGATGCAACTACAGAGCACACTTGGCACACTGAAAAGAAACCTATGTGTTGCTCATACTGTTTAGTTTGAAAATAAAACTGAAGTGGAACAAATTATCTAAGAAAGTCTGTTATTTTACTCTTCAATACTTTCAACAGATCATTGTCCAGCACATTTAGACCCTGAATTTCAAAGTTCATTGAACCAGAGACTTTCGCAGGGTGTTTGAAGCTCTTGGAAGCAAGCCTTTCTTTTCCATATTTTTAACACATGCTAGTTATTTCATAGTATAGTGATACCTTTACACAGTTAACACTTGTATGGGAGCCTAGCTTTCCCTACATAATGGACTACAATACCATAAAGAATGAAAGAGGCCTCCCCTCATCTTCCCCACTAGCAGAGGAGGACAACAGAGTTCCACAAGTACATTCGCATTTTTCTATACAACCCCACCAATATCATGCGAGGGAGATGCATCCAGAGCATGCCAGCAAATTGTCTGTGCTCCACTTGAAGGGCATGGGTTGAGGCTTTAAAATGTGCTCCCCATGCCCATTCAGTTCTGCTTTGCCTTTTTAGTTTTCAAGGACTGTAATCACTAGTTTTGAAGGCACGTAATCATATAATAAATTATGTGGGTCAGTTCACATCAGTCTGGATCAGAGTGTTTTGGAGGAGATGGCAAGCAAGTGGATGAGGGATTCTGTAAAAGCACTGGGTGGATAGAGTAAGGCTTAACTGTGAAGGGAAATCGATGAAGAAATTAACGCAAAAACAGGAGAAAAAACATTAACCATTACTAAAACAAGTGTCTGGAGAGCTAATAGACAGGGATGGGAAGAATTCCTATAAACAACTTAAAAACCAACATGAAAATGTGGTATTTTTTTTCCTTTCACTGCACACTGTATGTGCAATATTTCCAAGTACTTAAAACCACAATTATTAGAGATTTGGATTAATGACATTTCTTATTTTATAATTAGTGTTAATTACCCTGGATAGGTGTTCTATAGTGTTGAATATATTGTACTAACAGATCTTTTACCTTATAGTATTGTTCCCATAACAACCTATGTCTCCGATGCCAAGATCATCAGCCAGAAACAGAAGTATATTTGGTTTAGAGTCCATAGCTACACTCAAGCCAAATGTATTCCAGAATAAACATGAAGCCAGTGCTGTTAGGAGGTACCTCCTGAAAGACAGAAAAAAAATTTCTTACATATGACTTGTAAGGGCTAGAGAGTGATGGTAGCCCTCCCTACAGCAAAGCTGAAGCATGAAACAAAATAGCGGAAAACTTTGTGTCCTGGCTCCACTTTCAAGAGGAAGGAGAACAACAGAGATCTATTTGTTCCATTTCTTCCATCTCTATCACCTAGATCCCTCTAATCAGGGGCTATGGTAGTCGTTCTATGACCCAAGACGCGAGGACATAAGTGGAGTCTGTCATCTTACTCATTCAGCCTAGGAATTGCCATCTTGAATTGGTTGTGTAGATATCAAAATGTATCAAAAACTTCAAAAAGCTGAGAAAAAACAGTGTTTTCTAAGTTTCATAAGTCCTATGACAATTCAGGTTATGTTCCAAAGTCACTCTAGCATTTTCTGAATTATGTCTCCAATCAATAAAGCAGTTTTAGTTATATTTGGATGGGAGGTGAAACACACAAAATAAACTCTCCCCTGCAACTCAAGAAAATTTGAACTTGAGACCGTCATCCCCCATACCAGCATAATTTATATTTAATATCTACAGAAAACAATTTACATTTTAATGCATACATACTGTGCAATAATATAAATATACCTATGAGCTACAAATTTCCACCAAGTAAGATCTGCTGATTGACAGTTTTAAAACCTAGCCCTGGACTAATTTTTTTTACTTGAACGAAGTTATCACCACATTAGGTACTACTTTGCAGGGCATGGAACAGCCACATCTCTCTAGCACAGAGAAATCTCCTGAAAATCATTCCAGGATTTGCAATTTTGGTGTAAAGTTCTTGTATGCAAGAACATATTTTTAAATGAGTACATTCGCATCGCCTCTAACAAGCAAACCCAACACACAGGACTTTAAACGTGGCTGTTAACTCTCAGTTGTAAATAAGCAAGTAGTGGCTATGGGGATTTAATCATTCAAAAGCAAAGTTCCAATTGTTTGTTTTTTTCTTTTTTTAAACCTTCTACTGCTAAGTTACAACAGTGATGTAAAGAGTTCTGGTGAAACCTTGCTTTAGAAGCACTGTGGGCAATTTCTATTTCTGTACTTGGATTACTCATTTTAAGGAAAGGAGAATTTTCTGTCTACCAATGATGTGTCTCTGAAGAGTTACAGAGTGTTATACTGATGAATTCTTTCAGAGTGCAAATACATTTGGGTAGAGTTGCATGGGAAAGGTCTCTTTTAAAAGACCCAGGGCATAATCAGCCTCCAAAAGCTCATTTCAGGTACTTGGGTATTATTCTTTCCAAGCTGTAGAAAAGAGTAGTGTTCACAGCCTCTGTTACATTTAAAAAAAAAAAAAAAAAGGCAAATTGTGAAATCTGCTTTTACTGATGTCTGCAGCCCCATCTTAACTCCAAGAGAAAACAAAGTGATAAGTGCTGGATATTTGTTGATCCCTGGTAATCCTGTTTGTGGATCAAGACAGGGTCAAGGACAAGTTTCACCTTGGGTAACCTGCTGCTTATAGTTCCGAGTCTGTATCTTAAACTGTTTTGTAGCATTACTGTACATTATAAAATAAAAATGGTTAGAGCTAAAGACAATCACCTTTCAGCAAAACATGGAGGAAGAGCATAAAAATGTTTAGTTACTAAACATGAATAAATCTTGAAAGGAATAGAGTTGAAAGAAAGTAGAACTTAAAACATGCATGTAGATACAGTAGGATACACACACACACACACACACACACACACCCCTCTTTTCAGAATTACCTAGGAAGTTATTTCTGGAAATGATAATGTTAATAGCATAGCCAGAGACTTCCACTTGGGAGACAGATTTAATTGTTTAAAAAACTGAAAACATTAATTAAGTATGTAGTTAAGTTGTTCCTAAAAATCATTTGGCAGCAAGCATTGCTAACTGATTTTACAACATCTGCTTAATGAATCAGATAAGTGTGAAACACCAGGAAAATACAGTCCACTATTAATTTAACTTTTATTTACAAGGTCTTATATGGTTTTACACCCTAGCTGCACTCTCATAACTTTATTGACAATGATCTTCTGAGGACAGGTTAGAAACCATTAGCACAGGCAACCAGATGTTGAAAAGAACTATTAAACTATAAAATTTAGTGCCTGTATGTGTCTTAAAATTTTCTAAGATGAAACTACTGTGCTGAGCACATACATAGAGAATTACAGTATTATGAGATTATATCATCCTTCTGTTCAAGGAGTCTACTCCTATAAGGTTTCACAGGGTAGTTGTATCTATTATAGAGGTTGGCACCTTAAACTACCTGTCTAAAGGCCTGCACAAAGGGAGAGACAACCTAGAACAGTGCGGGGCTCACAGTCACGGAAGAATTAAAAAATAAGGGGGAAGGAAAAATGATATGGTTTTTAGTGGTGTTGGAAATCTTACATGGGAGTAAGGAAGGGAATAGCAAAGACTCAAAGCAACTGAAGCATTAGGAAAAGTGATTCATTTGAACCCAAAGAAAGATGGGAAAAAATAAATGGTGGGTCAACCCAAACAGCACAATTTTATTTCTGCAGAATAGAAACAAATACATGCATGGATGAGACAGTTATCTGTTCACCTGAATAGAATGGCAACAATGGCTGTGCAAGGTAATGGTGCAACCATCTTCTTGTAGGCAGTGATCCTGAAAATAAGTTAAGTTTATAGTAAGCAAAACATTGACCACAGTCATAAATGTGATGTTGGAGGAAGAAAAGGACTCAATCAATCCTTATATCTCTATAATGATATTATTTTACCTCAAATACAGCAGCACTGATGGAATCAAACTGTGTACTGACCAAAAGAGAACAGTTTTCAAAATGACGTTTGAAAACTTAAGAAGGGGCAGAAAACCACATATAAATATTTCAATAGTGGGAAAAGGTGTTTTATTTTGAGAGAACAAAGGTTCAATTAACAACAAGATTGTAAAAGATTATATAGTGCATAAATATATGGGGAGAAAACACAGGTCTTGAAAAGCTCATCAGTTTTGCTGAAACAGAGACAATATTTGGAAGCTGGAGTCAGACAAATAGGGCACACGTTTTCTGCCAGCAAGGCAATTTATTATTTAATTATGTCTCCAAGTAGAGTGTGATATAATCATGAATGGGTGCCTTAAGTTGAAGAAAGAAAAGTAAAGAAACAGGTTATGGGACTCCCCAGAACGGGCAGTCAGCTGAAATTTAACAGTTTACGGTAAGCATGATATGAGTAACAATCAGATATAAAGTCCATAGTATTTTCCCTAGCAGCTACTTCGTGAGACATCTTTTTCTAAGCTACCTAACGGAGTTCAATTAAAGCTAATTTTGACACTTTAACCCAAAGAGTTCAAATAACCTGAAGAAAATGGCCCTTGACTTTAAGAAGCTATTTCCTAAACCTTTCATTTTATATTTCAAGGTTGTTCTTAGTTCTTGTGCCAAAAATCCTCCCCATTATATAAATTCTGGTTCGTGTAATCCCAAAGCAATCTTAAAATACTAATGCTATACATTGATTAGTCTTTGCACAGACAAAGGGGACTCTCTGAATAAATGTGACACTTCTAAATTCTTCTCCCCAGAAATCTCCCCAAACAAAAATCACTGGAGTCAAATGTGGGTTTCCAAAATTCTAACAGAATTGGTTGTTTTCAAGCTAACAGCAAGTACACTTTTGCAATTTATCACTTCTGTTATTGCTTCAACTGAAGAGTTCTTAGATGTCTATATTAACTAAAAATATTATTACTTCACTTACAACCATCACAATGTCACTTATTGACACAGTATTACTTATTTACTTATTTATACAGCATTGCTTATTAAGCTCAGTACCTCTACATTAAATATCACAGGACTCTATAATAATGCATTCTAAATGTTTCCACAAAAAGAGGCCAAATCCTGCAGTCACGAACAGCAGGAACTGGTTAACACAACTTTGTGTGGACATAGTTCCCTTAGTTAAATCATTTTGTCTGTAAGCCTTATCCAGATCTTAGTGTTTTCTGGAGCTAATACTACACATGCCGGCCATACCAGTTCTTTCTCCAGAATTGTCAGCTATCAAGGAAGTCTCAATCAACTTACAAGTCACTCAGCCTGCCAGGAATGTCACAAAGCCTGCAGCTGCCTCAACAGTCACTTGAGGAGATGTAACAAGAGAAGCTTTTGTTTGGTTGAGTGGGAGAATTAGACAGACCCAACTCCAATGGATTTGTAACAACTCCAAGTAGTGTTATGGTGTTATATAGCTTTTTGTAGTTGTCTGCCTGTACAGACCCTGTGTTTTTTGCTTGTTTTTTAAAGCTCTGATTTATAGAAAGCAAACCACAAGCTTGAAGGTGCTAGAAAATTAGCCCCTTCTTCCTTCACTGTAACTTGCCTCCAGGCAGTTTCCCCCATTTTCTATATATTTCACTTGTTGAATATATTCCCATATTCAAATCTATCCTTAAATTCTTACAGAGACAAAAAAACCCCAAACCTTCACTTCAGAAATACCTGCCAATGGCTAAAATATTTATTGAAGACAGGTACATGTTATGGTTTACCCCAATTCCCAGAAAACTGGCAACCCCACCACTCACTCTGGGAAATCCACCAAAACTGAGAGGATCTTCTCATTCTTACATATTGTCCAACAGGAAACTTGTTGGTTAAGCCAAAAATCAGAAATCAGACAAAGCAAAAGATCCTGCTTTCTTTGTCTAACTTTAGATACTGCAAGAAATTATCTGCACATTTATGCAAAAGCTAAACAAACCCTCAAACTTTTTACTATTTATTTATTTATAACAAAAGTGAAATATAAGGACAAACATTTTCAAGTCACATGTGGAGGTATGTTGCTGCTTATTGGCTGAAAATAAACACTTTCTGCCTTCCATAAAACTATATCATACAGCAGGTTTATCACATTCAACAGTGAATTAGAAAGTAATAAAAACCATGCAACTTCAGTTTGCATCATAGCTCAAGGAAAAATGCATGTAACATACCATATACAACATGCTGCTCTACCTTGTTGTCCCTTTCCTCCTTCTCTTTCATTGCTTCCAGTCATATAGATGTTTAGGAAGAGAGAAGCAACAAGTGAGGACTTACTGAAGCAAGGAAGAAAAGACTCCCTGCTTCTGTGAACATAATCACTTTCTCAGGGCTTGTAGGTGGTGAGCCATGAACAGATGCTGCTCATCAACCATAGAACAAGGAATGTACTTGCAAAAAATGAAGAAGGACAAACCCCAGATATTCAGTGGCCTGTTTTTTTTCCTGTCTGTTCTGCACTTTTAGGGAATCAACTGCAACTGTGTTCTCTGGGGAGGCATATATGTCTTACTAATGTGGATATCAATACTCGTATTGTGTTACCACGATTATAGCATCATACTACCATTTAGTGTTGTTCATTGTCAGTAACCAAAACTCTCACAGAGGGCAACCCAAAATTTTCAGTTTATTATAGGTACCCTGTTCTGACCTTGCTGCTGCACAGCAGCATCCCACCTTGAGAGGGGTGGAAAGGGATGGTCTGGCTTTAGGCTTTAAATTGGCTCATGTTTTTTCACATCAGGATTAGCATTCCCTAGTCTAAATAATATAATTGTGCCTTCTGGCTTCAAACTACTCATCTAGGAAATGCAGCTTTCCTGACAGCTGGGACAAGAGCAACACAGGGCAGTGGAAAATTGGAGACAGAAATAAGGTTAACAAATGAGATAAAAAGAGCAGCATTTAGCAGTACAGCTGCTGGAGAAACAGTGAAAATCATATGGAAGCAATATGAAGGCAAATTATGCTTTCTGTACATCACTGTACCTTTAAGTGTCCCTTCTAACTCAACCTAATCTATGACTGTAAAGCCACAGTAATCTAACAATGATAATAACAAACCCCAAATATCTGCTGTTCACCACGTAACCTTCCAAAACTGGAATTTGGTTTGAAACACTAATGAGAGAAGAAAAACATAAATTGTTAGTTACTTTAACCCTCCCCCCTCCCCCCATACACACTCTAACCCCGCTCACAGGTTGGTTTTGCTATTTATGATCTGGTGGATCAGCTCCACTGGAAGGCAGAGGCTGGACTGCCCTCTCAGTTGGAGGTCAGCATGGGAAGATGAGAGCAAAAGCAGAAGCAGGACGCCATCCAAGGAAAGCACAGCTCTGTGAGGCAAAGTTCACTGTTTCGGCATGGCTTCCTGGTAACGACTGTCGGGAAATGTGCTGGATGCTGCTTGGGAAAACACTGGCCCCACCAGCCCGGAGCCCTGCCAACAGTGGGGCCCCATGGGGAGCAAAGGCAAATTCATACCTATGTGAAATACGTGTCAGCTTTGTGTGAAGGAAGTTAAAAGTCCTCCCTGAAGGAAAAACTGAGGCATCTTTTTAAAAATAAATAAATAAATAAATAGCTGTAAGCTTTTTTTTTTTTTTTTTTTTACTCCATTCTCACTTACGGCAGGAACTTTGTTCTCGCTTTTCATTTCAGGCTTTCCGGTCTTTGCTTCTAAAGAGCGATTTTCAAAAGTATGGCTTGTATATCCATATCAGAGTAATTGATGGGTGTCAGTCTCATTTAAAAATATGGTCAAAGGCATTTCATACTGCCTGCCAGCAGGAAGGGCTTCCCTGCCTACTCCTGGTAGTAAGCACTGAATAAGGAAGAACAGTTTTAAGGTAGAAACTGGAAATACAGCTCCTATAACAGCTAGGGTTGATATTTAGCAGTAACTGAGTAGAAGATTTTAAGTCCCAGACAGTGACTCTATAGGATATATCATGCCATATGGAGAACCACCCTATAGATGGGAGCAGGATAGCCATGGCTAACACAGAGGGTGAGCCAGTTAGCCCCTTGAGATCAAATAACATCAATCATGGCAGTGTCAATTTGGTATATGCATACCAACTTTGGTAGCCCGACTAATTCCTCATTATGTTATTATAGTTCCTCAGCCCATGAGTTCTCTCCTATGCCAGCACCAATACTCACATGGTTGCACAGTCTGGCTTGCCATACAACTTTGCAGGCCCATGCAGACACCAGACTCCTCTTTTTACTGGCTACACGTGCTTATCAGAACTTATTAACTAGACTTTGATAAAAAAAATATATGGATACGGTGAAGTTCATAGCATCATCATCAGATGCAGTGCATAAGTCTCAAGGACACTAGGGACTTAAAAGTTTATCTGTATATAGCAGTAGCAATTGCACCATTTTCCTCAAGAACCAAGAACTTCTTCCCAAAAAATGTAGTTGGTAGAAGTAATGGTAGCTGGGAGAAGCCCATGGAGTGGAGCAAAGAAATGAAAATGCAAGGAAGAAGGCTTCAGTTCAAATTAAGACAAAGAAACTGCTGAAAACAGAAGGATGCTTATGCACATCAAGGAGCAAACATTACATTGTAAAGCTTCAGAAGTACTAAAAAGAAATTCTTTTTTTTGGCTATTGTGGAAAGAACTTGGTTAAAATGGTTAAATGGTTAANGTGAAGTTCATAGCATCATCATCAGATGCAGTGCATAAGTCTCAAGGACACTAGGGACTTAAAAGTTTATCTGTATATAGCAGTAGCAATTGCACCATTTTCCTCAAGAACCAAGAACTTCTTCCCAAAAAATGTAGTTGGTAGAAGTAATGGTAGCTGGGAGAAGCCCATGGAGTGGAGCAAAGAAATGAAAATGCAAGGAAGAAGGCTTCAGTTCAAATTAAGACAAAGAAACTGCTGAAAACAGAAGGATGCTTATGCACATCAAGGAGCAAACATTACATTGTAAAGCTTCAGAAGTACTAAAAAGAAATTCTTTTTTTTGGCTATTGTGGAAAGATTTTGGTTGAAATGGTATGACTAGGAAGCAGCAGAAAGTTCCAGGACTGAACGAAAGGATACATTGTGTAAAGAAAAAGTGAAAGCAGAGATTTGGTTTGGTCCTTTTTACTCCAATGCAGATCTGATACCACCATTCCTGACTCTCACACCTGTGGAAATCTCAGTTTACCCAGGCAGAAAGGGTCTTTCATCTTGCCTCCCTAGCCAAAACCACAAACAAGGTAAGGTAATGTGATGTTTTTAAACCCCTCCTTGTCAGCAGCATCTTCAGTTGAGCTTCAGAGAAAGACTGATATGTGGTGGCATAAAGCAACTGCAATATCTCCTGATTATGAATACTTTTTCTTGGTTTCTCAAATTATTTCATATAGATTGAATATTAATGTTTTAAAATACTATTTGGACATGATAATTTTTGTGTTAATAATTTAGTATGCATTTTTGTTTGTTTAACCTGTTATTTTATTCTCCTCTGCCCACCACCATAGAACTGAAAAGTGCAGGTTTTACCCTTAGATTCATTTATGTATTTGGCTTTTTAATCTCCAGTGTTATTTGTCATGTCTTTGTTGATTAATTTGGCATTTTGTTTCCTTTAATAGCTTTCCCTTGGAGTCTACAATAAGGCTTTTTATTACTAGTTCTTCAAGGTAAACTGTTTGGCCTGCTGAGCGACACAATCACTCTAATTGTGGATCCCCAACATACATGAATAACCGAAAGACCAGCTTTAAATTCAGCACCCCGGTCATCCAAATGTAATGGATGGGTCAATTGTACAGAGACTGAACACCAGTGTTTACAGGGGCTGTCTTTTCAATTGCAGAAAAAGCCTGCAAGTGCCAAGAAAGAGCATCTTCTGAAGGGACCTCCTTACTAGCACTGTCTTTACTGCCATATATAGAGACCCAATTCTAGAACAAGACCCTGTCACGCAATGCAGGGACAGAAAATCACCATCCAACCCATTTTGCCTGCACTGTCTCCATATAAACCTCTGCTGCTTCTCCTGAGAAATTTTTCAGTGTTGAGGAGAAGGCTGTGGACATATTTTTAAAGTTGAAAAATTGAGAGGGTTTAAAATTCCAGATACTAAGCTAACTTGAAAATGGAAGTGAGATTTTTTGAAAATGACTAAGAAAACTGAAAAAAAATCAGTCTGATTATGGTAATTTCTGGTAAAGAAAGAAAACACTGCATATTTAATATGAAATGACCTTTAAAACTAGCCAACAAAGAACCAGTGAAATACAAAAAATTCAAGAGAGAAATAAAGTACACACGCCTAACAATGGAGGAAATTTAGCAACAATCCACTATATGTGAAATGATAGATACACTCAGTCTCTTAAAGTTTTCACAGTAAGACTGAGTGCCTTTCTCATCAATAGTGCTGATGGAGCACTGGGGTGAATTATAACTGTGTGTGAAATGCATGAAATCATAACATAAAATAAAACTTTGCTTTTAAGCTGTAAGACTTTGTTTAGCCTCAAATTTCCTGGTGACTGAATTGTGGAAAACAAGGGAGGAAATAATTCCAAAGTAAACAAAGCACTTATCCAAGGTGAACAAGAGTAAATTTGCCCTAGTACAATAGTTAGAAAAATAGTAAAAAGTATATGAAATAAAGCAAATGGACAAATTATGTTCTCAAATGCCTCCATGTTTAGATATACCAGTATAAAGTCTATGTCAATAGTTATATAGCGTGTCATACAATGAAAAGCATTTCCTGCATGGCCTCTTTATTAGGAACAACTATTTTAACACAAATAAGAGAGAACTGAAGGAAATGAAAGAGCAGCAGCAAAGTTCAATGTAACTGTAGCTATTTGGTGGGACGAAAATGCAACTTGTGAAGAAAGAAATACCTTAATTCTGTGTTTCTTGTTTTCATAGTAGATTAGAGTTTGTTTATTTTCATAATTAATATTGGGCATCTTTTCTGAACCATAATTAGTATTGGGCAGGTTCTTTTCTGAACCTCCTACTTGTTAGCAGGAACCAGTTATGACTGAGATATGGGCAGCAGGGTGACTTGTGCACTCCCGTGACCAAATGACTAAACTCATTATCAGTGCGGTACCTCTATAACCATCAATGCTATTATGGCCTTCTTAGTGCTGTTTAGGGAGCTGGGTGCATCAGGAGCTTTGGAGAGGGAAAATACTTTCCCTTTGGTTTTCTCCATTAAAAGAGTCCAATCCTTCTCAGAAAGTGCACGCAGTCCTTACCCAGATTGTCATATTTCCAAGCTGTTTCGTACTTCCTCACCCAGGCAATTTCTCTGGATCCAGAGACCTAGCTACAAAAAAAGAAGTAAGCTAATTTTAGAGGAGATTCTGTGGAGAACTGTGAGTGCAATTATTTTGGAAGCAGTAGTCTGCAAAAATTTATTATAGGGTCATCTTATGCATTTCCAGTAATGATAAGAAAATCAAGGGATGCCTCAGTCTAGGAATCACTTAGAAATTCAGAACAAAAAACCCAAACAATGCTTCTAAGTATATATTCATCAACAACAAAACATAAGTGATATAAATACCTGCACAGTTCTTATCTTATCATGCTTCAGTGCTTTTGAACTATTCATTCGTCAGTGGATGTAAATTAAAGCACGTTCACCTGATCATTCCATCTTGATCCCTCCCTGAGAGTATCCGGCCTAAGCCACCTTTAATAAATGTAGTGCCGTTCACTGGAACAATTCTCATATAAAGGCTCCAAAGCCACCAATCAACATCCTCAAAAAACCCACTCCTAATCTGAAAACACTTCAGAGAAGTTAAGTGGTGCTCTCCTTCATAGGTTGGCAAGCTTATTATCATTTTCCTTATCACACCAACAGAATGGGAATGTCCCACAGCATGGCTGCAGCCACGGCTTCCACACGATGTTGTACAAGGAGAGCTGCTCTGGGACTGGGGTCAATGTCCGGCGATGCTCTTCTACGGCTCTTCCAATCTTCTTTATTACAGTGTCAAAGAGAGGCTCAGTGTCGGCCGTCAGAGGTTTGGCTTCAGAAGGGTCTCGTGAGAGATCAAACAGCAATGGAGGATCATGATGGGTCACGCCTTCCCCAAAACATGGGCAAACTCCTTTTCCATAACAAGCCCCAGCCCCAGGTGGATCAAAGAGAGGGGTCACATAGTGAGCCTTCCAGATGGCTCCACCTGGCAGGAAAGAAAGAAGGCTCACAATGATGCTAGTGTTTTTCACGAGGAAATAGAAAACTGAATATTTTTCTAGAGTTCTTTCTGACTGCATTTCAGCTCTACATTTATTACACAGTGTTATAATTTCATTTAAAATTAAGTGCCACAATTAAATTAATAATGTAAAATTATTTCTGACAGTTTGAAATTCCTCCAAAATTTTGAACAATTTTTTTTTTTTTTTAAATGGAATTTGGGGTTTCCATAGCTTGTTTGCATGCTAAGATAGCAGAAGGACAGACAAAAGGCTGAGGCAAGGACTTCATGAGACAAGGAGGGTATGGGCTCCCCAGGCCTTGCATTCAGATAGAGACGTGAGACCCATCCTGAGCTTTCATAACCTGCCTGGCATGCCATGTTCCTTGAAACTATAAACAAAATCTTTGTGCTGTGCAATACAGGCAACACTAGTAAGTTCTTTACAATCTTAAGCCTGGAACTACTTGGAAAGCTGCAGTCTAAATGTATTAGACAAACATGCACTCCCACAGATTGAAGCTAATTCTTGGGAAAGATGTTCTGTACTCACCATCCTTCTGGTGCCACCGTACAGCATGTAAGTGAATGCCACAGTAATGAAACAGAAACTCATGCTCTGAGTGTTCAACTGTTCCTTGCAGTAAAGGTATCAGATTCCGTCCATCAATTACCCTAGCAGAAAAAAATGGAGACGATTAAACTAAGATAAGGTGTACAGGACTGTGTTCCTTCTTCACACCCCTTGTTGGAACTGTCAACACTGGAAAAAAGCACATGCTTGTAGAAGATTGCAGGTGGATGCTGAATCGCAAATGCAGGGAAGTTCCTGAGCTGCGGTTAACATTTATGTGTCTAGAAAAGGAGGAGGAGTGAAAAATAAAATGTCAAATGAATTTCCAAGCTAGATTTTCCATTGTTTTGGAAGAGAAGGAGGAATAAAGACAGTTGCGTTTGTACCTGTCCTGGGGTAGTACCCCTCCAGCCAGATGAACTACTGTAGGATAAATGTCCATAAGGCTTGTAGGTTCATTAATAACTGTGTCTGCAGGTAACACTCCTGGCCATCTAAATATCCCTGGGACACGGATTCCTCCTTCCCAGCCTCCCATGCCTTTTCCACCTTTTATTAAAGAAATAATAAGTTCTCATTAAAAAAATATTTAAAATAAAGAGAAATTTTAGGCAAAAATTGCATAATCATAAGCTAGTGCTACCTTTATAAGCTTTCCCTACCATTTGTTTTTATGACTAAGCTCCTTCTCCTTGGCATCAGTGAAAATGTGTTCACTATATCAGACTCTTCAAGTGACCTTACACACTTCATCCCTTATATCGTGTTATGAACACATTGCCCCATCAGAAATAAGTGTGAATAAAATTTTATGAATAAAATTTTCAAGCATAAAATGATTTCCAAGCCTAGCTCTCCTATTGCTTTTATAGTCACGTAATGTACTTTATAGTAGTTAAGGCAAGATACCAGATGTAAGATACAACTAATATTTAGTGAGAAGTTACACAGTCTTAATAAAAATTAACTAATGAGGGGATGACAGTTTGAGAATTCTTGCTTATTAAGAACATCTGTAGAGGCTAGAATTGTCTCCATTTTTAAATGTCTAGTATGAGACCAATTTGCTACTCAATGACAAAAAATTGTTACTCCTCAGGTGTACAGTCTTATCTAAGCTGCAGGGCTGTCCTGAGTACTTTACTAGTTATCCCTGACAGCTCTTACCTTTGTATATTCCATTCCAGCCACCTAGCTGCCTTTTGTGTTCTTGTCTTTCCAGCCATCCACCATGATCAGAGGTAAAGTAAACTAGTGTAGTGTTTCTCAATCCTTCCTTGTCAATAGCATCTAGAACTTGGCCTGTAAGCATAGGAATATGTGTGTATTAAAAAGCAAAAATATCAATTACATTATATAAATTTTAGCCCGTGTTTGTAAACGTTCATTGATGCATTTACTTATCTATATAGGGATGCTCATTGTTTAAAATAAGAGATTTTTTAGGATCAAGATTTGTAGTTGGGATTTCACTGTCTGTAAAAGAACAAAGAATTTTTGATGCATTGTAAACACTTTATTATTTCTATTATAACAAATGAGTGCAAGAACCACAGTCACAGACCAGAAACCTGTATTATAAATGGTAGAAGCGCCATGTCTTGTAAAAATATCAAAAGAAAGCATGATCCAAGGCCTTATCTTATATTTTCTAGGCCACAGTTAAAATTTGCATTAGATTACTGGCTAAATGTTATGCATTAATACTACAATTCTATTTTATTTAAAAGTCATTCTTGAGCTTTTTCTGATGCTCTTAATTGTTTGTGGTGTGAAAGTATTTGACAGGTAGGTTTGAAAACCAGTTCTTCCCATATGTGTACTAGATTCTTATCCCTTTTGCAAATGTGGCTACTTTTCCTTTGCCATGCCTGGGTGGTAAATAATTCTCCTATAAAAAAAATAAAATAACATGAGTCTAATTTCTGGGGGCATACCAATTAACATTTCTGAACAGTTCTGGATTTGTGAATGGGACTGAAAAATATTCAGTACTCAGGTAAATGCAGCACTCACATAGAAATAACCTGCTGGTTTACTCCTGGAATGAATTTTCCTATCAGTTCTATTACATTCATGTGTGTCCTAGCTAGAAATAGATAGGACACAATCATCTGATCTTTAATAATCACTAAAAAAATAAATAATTCTGACTTATTCAGTAAGAGCAGGAGAGCTCCTTGAGAAGAGCCAAGAGGAAATGGTTAAAACTGGTAAACACTAGACCAAAAAACCTGAGTGAATAGAAAGATTCATTTGGTCCAAAACTGGAGAAAATAAAAAGTGAACACTATGCACCAACAGTGATCACAAAAGACTGATGGATGTTCATGACAAGCTTAGGACTTTTATTTTTTTTTAATTGTCTTTCTTGTTCTTTTTTAGTAACAATTGCATTCTTATTGTATATTAAGACCTAGGTATTAAGTAGTTAGAGACATTCTTATTTGACATTATGACTTACCCACCATCCAGTCCATCTCCTCTATGTTGTCTCCATATAAACCATGACTGCTCCTCCCAAGAAACTTCTCTGTGGTGAGAAGAGGAGTGTGAGAGTGTAAAAAGGAAAGAAAGAGCAGGAATGGCTTGTGCTTATTTCTGGAAAAACATAAATCAACACTTTGTTATTAGGGAGGAAGGTTCTCAACACATACAGAGGACAGTCATAATGGAAAATGGTATTGTGATTTGTGTATATACATATTTCAACAATCACTTCAGAAACATCTTTGTAAGATATTAAGATCCAGTGGTTAGTGTCTGTCTGATAACAACATGACTTTTGTCTTATATAAAATGACCTTCTTTTTTTCCTGAATCATAGGTAGAAATATTCCAGATTGAAGCTTCACTTTCTGCTATTGCAAACCACATTTGTGCTACTGAAGCAAAGGCAGCAGCTACATCTCCTGTCAGCTGTTGCTCACTTATCACCTAAAGTTGCAATGTGTCTTACTGATAGAAATACTTATTTCCTCAAAACAGCACAGAAACATATTTCCAACCCATGGAAATTTGCAAACATTAACAGCTTTGTTTAAGCTGGTAATAAAAGACATCCTTGGTTTAACAATATGAGATAATTATTAACATTACTAATCTAGAGGCATGCTAGTACTTACAATCCTATATAATATTATAAAAACTTCAGCTTTAAGTTTAAACATTGCAAGACAAGCAAGAACCAGAAAAATTGTGATCAAAGGAAACACACTTTACCTTTCAATAAATGAAATGGATTCTCTCAAGATAAGGAATGTACTCCTCTCTATCACCATTGGCTGCTCAGTTACCTCGTGATTTCTCATCATAATGCAGTTCCAGTATCGTATAAACCCATAACTTGAGAACCAAGACATGAAGAACAGGAGACTAAACCCAACAAGGAAAGTCAGTGTTTTCCAGTGGACTGAAATCAAGCCAGTCAGTCTTCCCAGGGCAGCGGTGAGTGTAACGAGGCCAATCATCTGAGTGGAAAGCCAAAGTTTCCTTCTAAAGGCCCTGTTCATCTCTGGTGTTTCTGTTGGTTGACAGTCACTTATTAGCGTAAAAGGCATGCCATAAAAATAGTCAAATCCGTGGTTTAAAGGGTGATGACAATGGTCATTGCGGGATTCACAGTTAACACCTTGATGCCACTTCCCTGAAAATACAGATTAAAATAGGAAAAAAAAAATTTTTTTAAAAAGGCATTTCTTCCTCTAAAAAAAAAAAATCTCAAAAAAAATTTTTTTTTCTTTTTCTGCTGGTAACGTCTTCTTCGTTCTGTGCATATATAACAAGTATGTACTGATATAATAGAATATATTGTACAATTCATAAAAAGTAAACCTCTACAAATTATGAATTTCCAACAGAATTATAGGTACTCTGGATTCATTTTCATGTCCTGTAGCTTTAATCAAATGTTAAAAAACTGGACTATAAAAAGAAGTAGAAATTAAGAAACATTCAGATTTTCAGAACCGAGCAAAAATGTATCATCTTCCCACAGACTGATCAAGTATGAAACAGAAGGAAGAAATCCTTTTGTGAGCACAGGGCAAAATTACACTGTTCTGTTTTCCTGTTGTCTCTTTACTTTCAGGGTGCTATGAAGAATTTTTTCTGGAAAGCTTTCTACGGCTTGATGTCAGGACTATGGCAACACTGAGCAACATATTGGTTCTGGACTGATAAGTGAAGTTATGAATAATGTAGTCAAGTCACTTGCAGCTCAACAGTGGCTTTGGCATACAAAACACCAGATCCAAAAGAAGTTGAGCTCAGGAAATTGGGATTCTCATGAAGCTGCGCATACAAATGTAACTTTGCTGACTTCAAAAACTCAGAATGATCCTATTTTAAATTCTGAAGTCTTCGTGTATCAAAAGAAATGTCTCCTGACCTTTTGCAGTGCAATTTCTTCTTTATTAAGAAACTATGTCCACTATTATGATGAGTGGCACATCAAAACCATGGTTTTGCTTCAAGTAGACTGGTTAGACAATTACACAGAGACATAAAAAGTTGCCTCATTTAGCTTAAACACTGAGGCTTGTGAATATATGAATTAAGTAACTTAAATCTGCCTCTAATCAGAGAGATACACCTTCATTGCATTTTATGATCTCTGGTGTAATGCAGGGCTTGGATACCAGGTCTATAAATCAAAAAGAACTTTTAGAATTTTACTTAAAACTAATTTGCAACTAATTCCTTTTGTGGAATAAGAATCTATGTGCTTACGGGATGATATTATCCTAAATGAATGGTTCAGGGTGTTACTAATACATATCCTAGCAGCTAACCCTGACTAGGTTTCAATGCTGCACATTACAATAGAAGCAGAAAAACCTGCTTCAGAGGGAAAAAAAATAAATTCTTTTTTTATATTAATATACAAAAAGTGTGAAAGTTCAGTTCTAGGCAGATGAATTGTTTTCAGTTAAAATCCCTACTCTGTCTACCTCTTGGCATATTTATAGCCAGCTATAGAACAAGCAGGTTTGTAATCAATACATAGAAACATTGGTCATAAATACAGGTATAACTAAAATATCCTTGGATGCCACATGCACTTCAACACCTAAGTCTCCAGCTAAGGTAAATAAAAGAGACTAACATGTACAAAAGACTCTAATCTCCAGAAGATAAACTAAGCACATAATTAAGATAAATTAAGCCTTGAGGGCATATGTGATACAACATTGGCTTTCTGAATACAAAATATCTGCAAAGTATTCACCAACAAAAAGCCTTATTATCACATCAAGCTTCAGGTTATTGCTAGGATTTAACTTTACTATTTTACTGGTTGTGCTCAGAGCAAAATCATCACAAACCATACGAGGGGGACTATTTAATGCTCATACAACTGTGGTGATGTACGGTGATGTGGGTTGATGTGCAAGATTTCTTGGTTCATGACCTGAATCTAAAGTTGCTCTTGTGTTTTGGGTGCATGTGGGGTGTTTGGGGTTGGTGGTTTTTTTTGTTTTTTTGGTTTTTTGTGTCTCTTGTTACAGGTTCTTTCCACCATCCTCTGCAGTGCAATTAATAAGAAGCTGTCAATTTGGTTAAACTAAGTGGTGCTTTTGATGTCCATAGTGTGACTTTAGCTTAGATGCTCACAGAGAAAATGCCAGCCCATCTTCCCTGAGGTATACAGTGCAATCTCCCTGCAGAGTAATTCCTTTGGCAGAGTAGAGACAGATTGGATTATTTTGTTAGTGATTACATGTTGAAACTGAGCTGAGGCATATGGCTAATAGGGATGGACTTTTTAAATGAACTGATTAAAAAAATTAAATAATATTACTGCAAAACTTATAGGAGAAGATTCAGTAACACAGAACTTAAAATGCTTGGAGGCTTACTTGAAAATTGACCTGTATGGTTTAGATTTATTTTGCTGAAGGAATAAAAATCCATTCCTGCAGACACTTTTTTTAGTAAATTCAGTTCATTTGTGCAGCCAGTGTTTTTATGTGTCAGACATAGATTTTTGATTTTGACATTTTGATGCTCAGATGAGGTGGGGAGAATAGCTGAAAATTCAACTCAGGAATGTTAGGTTTCTTATGAGTTAGTGGAACTATGTGATATATCTAAGAGAAATAATTATTTGAAAATGGATCATGATCAAACAACTATATGAAGAAAAAAGTCCTATAAAATATAAAGCAAAATGGAAATTATATTAATGTTGAAGGAGACAATGTTTTATGGGCTGTACTAAAATCTTAGTGGACCATAGTTGCACACTGTAATTAAAGTAAAAAATGATTGTTTCTATTTTTGGAAAGCCAAATCCTGTGATATCAAGAACCTTCTCTATTGTTTTAAGTGACAGCTTTTCCCTTTTGTTGTGAGTCTAGTCTAAGCTGTTTAAAGCATTTTTGTGCACATTTAAATTACACTCATGCATTTGTTTTTTAGTGAAACAGCATTAGAATAATTATCATATACCTGGTAGAACAGTATTCAAGAAATATTAACATATTTTCCAGTATATATTTTAACAGCTGTACTTGAAAGAAGGTTGACATCAAAGATTCTTTGTGAGATGCCTGTTCTTTTAAGAAAGATTCTTCTCTGGTCAGGATTTCTTCTTGCAAGCTGTTCTTAAATCAGGAAATAAAAATAATACAACTGAGAAATGAGGAGTTGCTAACAAAAACAAATGGTTTGAGTGAGACATGCAGGTGAAACACATTCTAGACCACATTCAGGAGTGTCCCCATACCTATCAGTCCTGTGCTGTAGCCTTGCTGCTGCAGTATTTTGGCAAAAGTTGTTTCATTTGAAGGAAGCCCTCCTGAGCCACCATTCCAAAAAATAACACGGTAATTGTTCACAGCATCCATTCCTAAAAAATACAGTAATAAACAATCTTAGGAAATAAAACTATCAGAGAACTTTTATCATAAACACTTTCACTTTTCCTGGTTTCCTTGATATTATACTGTTAAACGTTTATCCTAATGGTGTTTATTTGGGGTGGTGGTGGAAATTAATCTAGGACTCTGGAAAAGATTAAGAAAGGGTTAAGTATCTCCATTATATAATGCTTATTCCTTTTAATTTTTTATTTATTTATTTTATTTGAAATGGAACAGTTGTATAGGAGATTTTGTATGTCACAGTGTCATCCAGGCTGTATGAAGTGCATTTACTATGTGTGCATGTGTGAGCAGGGAGGAGGGTAGGGAGACTTCAGCCCTCCATCAGCCTCAAAATCCAGTTATCATAAGGTTGCCTAGGCACTCAGCATTTCCCTGCACAGTGGTATGGCTGATATCTGACTTGTGAAACCCACAGAGCAGCTATCCAGCACTGCAATCTTCTCCTGACTTACAGGTTTACACCCTATTATTTAAGATTATAGACTGGCATAACCCCATCATACAATGTTATTTGAAGCACAATCTGTCATGGAAGTATTGTATGTCTCTGGCCCTGTTGTTATAGTGGGAGGGAGCCTGTACAAGCTCATGTGCTTTTTCAAGCTATCTAACTCAGTAGGAACTGTCATGATAAAAGCAGGATGACATGTCATCTTCAAAATGCCTTGGGAATGAAGGCACTGAAGTTCATTTGCGATGGAACGCGCATTAGAGAATCGCTGTTTGGAGCACATAGAGCTATTTGTTTTTCATACCTCTTCATCCCAGGGATGCAGTTTGACAGGATAGTATTTTTTCTTCAAAAACAGAACTGGGAAAAATAACATAGCTGTCAAACCATTATTTCATAGGACGGATTAATTCTCACACATGGGTAATAAAGCTTTCCTGTAAATGCCTTGTTATGCACCTCAACTAGAGGGAATAGATACACATCTGCATAGATCTATCCCCTTCCCTGCAGGGCTGAGTTGTTTCTAATATCTGATGAGGAGATACCCACGACAGAAATTAATGCAGCTAGTGCTTTAGAAATGTGTTATTATTATTCATGTTCTGTGTAATGACTTTTCTGAATTTAACAATTTGCACTAACTCCATTCTGGCTGCAATCTGTGCAACAGAGCACAAAATTGCAACCAAATTTGCAAGCTAGGGGGTAGCACTCAGCTTTGGACAGCTGGATCTTCTCTGCCCCAGGTCAGTTCATTGTATCCCATAAATCTAGATGCCACCTCAAAGGCACTAGACATAGCTGGTGTTCCTTTGTGTGCCTCAGTGAGGGATGACATGTATGTGACACCCCTTCAATTTGCACATTGCCATTTCTTTTGTGCCCTTTGTATAATATTGTTCCTTTCAGCAATGAAACTATGCTTAAAGGCTGCTTGGTTTTGCAAGGCAAACCTGATCGGAGAGGATATCTGCCAGTGAGGAAAGCTGCTCTGCTGGGTGTACAAAGTGGAGCTGCAGCAATGTGTTGGGTCAGTTTCACTCCTTCCTTTGCCAGGCGGTCAATATTTGGTGTCCTAAAAATGCAAAAAAATACCATTAGATATCAATCAGAATACATTCAAGAGAATGGGGATGAGAAATCCCCATTATCCTTATTTTGGGAAGTTTATTCTGTTGTTCAAGTGATGGGTAAATGCTTTTCCTTCTTTCTTCATTAGCAATCACTATCTGGGTACATTTCAAACCAGTTATTCCCTCCTGAAACCCAAGTCCTGTAAAGGGCTTTGAAGAAATTTACTCCATGGTCTTCAAAAGAAAACTCACACTTTTGGGGATGAAGTTATGCTGAAGTGTGTGCCCAGCCATGCTACCATCTGTCCTAAAAATGCAATCAGCTATCTGTATTCATCAGCTACCTATATTCATCAGCTACCTATTAGAAACTTGCAAGCAATGCAGATCAGGGTGAGAAACTGAGAACTTTGTTGGATGAGGAGAGTGATCATACCACATTTGGTTTTGTTCAAACAAGTGGCAAGCTGATAGGAAGCCAGCAGACAATATTATCACATGATTTTTAAAGAGAAGGTAAATCCTATGTCCTTGGGTCTGAAATAATATTGCAGTGATTTATACTGCATTTTGATGTAAACTGGGAAAGAATGGCTAAACAGAGTTAAATGAGGTAAATTGTATGTTGAAAGAGGGGACAACATTTCTGTGTTCAGGTATGTGTAAGAGCTTAGCATTTGTCAGTGTCAGATAATTAAGAAATAGCTGACATATTCCCACAGTTAAGCAGCTCAGGATATCAGAGCTGGCCCTGGGAATGCCCTATAGGCTGCAAGATAATCCTGATAGTGCTTTATATTTACTGTTAAAAGCATCCATGAGAAGTCCTCATATTGTTCCAGGAAATGAACTTGAAGAGAACATGAATAGCTAGTGATGGGCAGAGGACTGCAGTTTTTCGTTAGTTAATACACCAGCCCTGCTCACTGTTATGTTTAGTTTCCTTACCTGATAGTATCATTCCCATAGCAACTTACATCCCCTATGCCAAGGTCATCAGCCATCAACAGGACAATGTTTGGCTTTGCGATGATGGAAAGTTGTGTCAGTGGTGGCTGCAGGAGCAGAACAAAAATCAGGGATGTGACCAAGGATATCCTGAAACACAGAAGAAGGAAAGAAGCCAACTATCTGGCCATTCATTACTCCCACTAAGAGTGGCTGAAGATCCTGCTGTGTGAGCTTGGCTGCAGACCAGACCACTCCCTACCCAGATGCAGAGGTTGTGTTTAATTTTGATAATTGACCCAAACACATCATGAAAAGGAAAATGTGAGGGACATACATATCTCTAAAACCTCCTTTTCTGACTGTTCCCAGCTTCCTATGATCACTCTCATTTGGGAATTTAAATATGACAAATGCCATAATTTATTTTGCTTTAGTGACTAGGGATGTTTTTTAGAAGTTGGTCTGGGAAACTGAGAATGTGATCAACTTCCTCTGATATCCTCCTCACCCAGATAGGGACTTTTGTATTGTGAAAATGTTACAAACAAAATATACCAATCAATAAAAAAAATCACACTATGAGTATTTTTATAGATAAACAACTCTACTCTTTTATAATAAAGTATTAGGTTGTTAAACTTCTTCCTCTTTAGAGCTAAGTATAATATATCTTTAATAACTTTTTTGTTACCAGTAAGATGTTAGTTGCCAAATCATTTCTGCATTTGGAATGTTCATATCCTGCAAAATCAAGAGAGAGAGACTTGACATGTTTGTATCTGCCTAGTAGTCATTGCATTAAAACCAGGCAAAAATCTTAATTAAAACCTATAAACATTTTCTCTGCTTCGTTTACTTCAATGCACCTCAGATTAGTCCCTAAGTGAATAAAAGTGTTATTATTATTCTTGTTAGCACTTCTTCACTTCTTAGGGGATTTTTTGGGTGTTTTTTTTGTTTTTTTGTAGAGAAGTTTATCTTAAAATAGCAAAATAATTTGCCTTTGTTAGATGACTCAGCTGTGTGAAAAATACTTACCATTCAGAAAGGAAGGGAAGAACTTTTTTAAAATCCAGTCCTCAATATCATTTACTTCCATGTATCATAGAAAGAGTAGCAGCCTGCTGCTTCTTCACATAATGTGCCAAGTTTCCTTTCAGGCTTGTAAGAGATACTTTAGTTTTAAAAATTCTAGTAATCTTCTTCCAATAATGACATTTCTTTAGAAGACACTGAATTTGTGACCTTCTGTTGTGTGATTCTAATCTGAGTCCTTCCCTTCTTTGTATGTGTCAAATTTCAGGGTGTGATGCTCTTTTCGCCATATCTATACAGCTTTCTGCAAAGGTTCCTCTGGGGCTTTTTCTTTCACTGCCAGCACAAGACACACTGTTTAAAGTCTTTGAAGTTAAAGGATCTTAGTTCAAAGGCTTTAAAATGGACTTCTTTAAAATTTATCCCACGTCTGTTCAAACTATCCCAAGAATCTCAAAATTATGAATTATGTTGGGCTCACTTTTTTTTTCCAGAAATGTTATTTAGCAGCTTAGTTAATGTATTTAGTTCATACATTTTATTCATCAATGCTAAAGGCCTCAATGGAAAAATATAAAATTTCCATGGTTAGGAAATTGGGATCCAAACAACTCTAAACCCTCACTTACAAGCATCAATGCTGATGCAGCATCGCTATGTACAGGTAGTCAGACTCCTGCAGCTGGATTTGTGCTTTTGCTGTGTCCTAAGTGGGCATAGGAAAGATATTGAAGAACACTTCAGCCAGCTTTTAAATATACATGCTGTGTGCCTCAAAAACAGTATAAATAAACTGGAGTTGGAAATATTAAAATTTAATTGTGTAATTGATTGTTACTAGCTGCTTGTACTTCACAGGAGGGATACACTGATTCAAAGAACAGGCTGGAGCTCAAGGCTGAATTTCCTCAGAAGCTGCTGTAAAATAGCACTAATATAAAGAAAATAATTGGTGTACTGACACTGACAGATGTTATTCCTCCCAAACCATTTCCTTAGTGAGAGGTGATGGGAGTCTGGTCAGAGAAACTTCAGCATCTTAAGTGCAAACAAGAGGTATAGTGAAAGCAGCTTGTCCTGTTCTTCCTCTTTCTGAGGAGTCAGAGGGGGCCCCAGGTCCCTGCATGGCAGAGTGCAGCTCCTTGCTCAGCCCCTGGCATCTAGGGAAGGGGCAAGCATCCACCAGCAGTGGAGAGGATGCCTTTTTGGGGGCCACTTTTGCCAAAGTAGCACTTAAACCATGCTGCAAGCAAAATGTCCACTTTGCTATCTGAATTGAATTCGGCTTAAAGCAAAACTCCTCCACTTTCGTTATTTAACCTCCTCAAAGTAATGCAAATTTTACCCATCTTCATCCACTTTAATAATACAAAGGAATATAGCTTGTATATATTTCATATTTTGCTAACTCTTCCTTTACTAACTGAACTTCTGTAATTTATCTGTACTTTTTTTTGTCAGGAAAGATACTGAAAGGTACTACTCACAAGATAGTGAAATCCCAATTCAAGCCAGTTTGCAGAAAAAGAATATGTTCATAATTTTAGATACACTCAGCTACACATTTCACAGTACTCACTTAGGGCATCAGTTTGGCAACACTCAGTGAAAGGTTTTGCAGCTAATGCCCTTTGATTTGTAATATGTCCAAAACCATCTCTAAAAATTTCTGTTTTGTAGACTTGATACAGACACAATAAAAAATAGACTCGTGATAACAAGTTGCCTGCAGCTGACTGCTCTCAGTTTGTGCACACACATGTATGAAAATGTTTTTGTAAAGGGAATGCCTTTTAAAAACTTTCTCAAGACTTTTTAATCTACAGAAACAACAGCAGCAGAAAATGTTTCCAAATTCCCATTAAAATTTGCCTGTGCATTTCCCAGCATAGTAAGGGAGGAAGGAATACGGTACCTGGACAAGTTATGATCAGAGGAGACGGCTGATGGACTGGAGCGTGAGCTTATTTTCAGCTGACTTAAAAGCATTCCAAATTTTTCAGCACAATGACTGCAGCTACAGCACAGCATGTAACGTGTTTCTGAAGGCTGTCCTTAAGCCTGCCCTAGCTACTCATGTGCACGTTGCCACAGGAATGCTGTACTGGAACTTGCAAGCAGCTGGATGGATTAACTTCCCCTGCAGTCCTTTAAGCTACACATCCTACTGCCATTTGCACAACGATAACATTCATACACTTTGAGGGCTGGAGCTAAGGAACACCAGAAACGTAGCTAAAATGCATTCTGTTCATGCAGATATTTCTCAAGGGAGGGAAAGGACCTCCTTGAAGTCTGAGACACTCCAATGAAAGACACTATAAATAACAGTTCTCCATAAAGCTTTCCTCATTTCCACTAAGGAAAACAGAAGATTGCTGTACTTACGAGGTAACAATTCTTTGTCTGTAGAGATAGGAACTCACTGAATATCTTCCCTTTATGGCAGCCTCAAGTGTCGCAGTGATAAGTTCATCTCTGCATGCACAGTGAGAAACAGTGTTAGGGTGTGGGGAGGAAATACTGGCAAGAAACCCGAATTTCCTGTTTCAGAAAATGGATCAGCCTACTTCTTAATGCTGCCTGTTTTAGAGTCATGATGCGAAGAGACAAATTAAGGTTACATGCTGGCTAATGCTTGCTTTCTTGATTTTTTTTGTCTAAGTCCTGTTGTACTGAGCACTTTGGGAGAGTATGAGGTACTATGAAACATCAGTCTTGATTTACTGACAGGGAACTTGTGATTTCATATCTTAAAAGAGAAGGAAGTTGTTATGAGCTGGTGGTTCATAATCAATTGCAATGCTTAGGTTAGTTTGCTAATGGAGCACCTTTGAGGCAAGTTACAACATCATAGGAGATCCCCCTCCTCCTTTCTCCCACCCTAACATTTTCATGACATGTTAGTTACAACCAACATGTGCAGGAGGACTGATGTGTATGGTTTTCCTTCTATCAGTGCCTGCTTCCTTATCTCCAACCATGTAATAGCACCTCAATCAGTACATTTCCAGTTTCCATTCCCCTTCACCATGCCTTTAATACTTCAGGATTCATTAAAATATGTAGGATTTCTTATTGCCTGATGCCCTCTGCTGCTGTGTGTTTTCTAAAAATAAAAATACCTTCTGAGGTGCTGGGTTTTTCTGTGTAATTTGCAATCAATCCCAGCCAGGCCCTGCTGAATGAGAGAGCCCTTCTTGCATCTGGGGTCTCCTCCACAGTTGTCCCATTGTCCTTGTGGTTTTCCGTGACTTCTTGCAAATTCCTTAGCATTTGTAGCTGAGAACCACAAACTCTAAGTGCTATGTTATTTACTAAATTTAGAGTATAGCAGAAAATTGAATGCATGTGTGCAATTACACTGCAGAGACACATCTCTGTTGTTTTATATGTAGCCTTGTTCTAACACGAACAGATCTAGGCCAGATCAGTGCTCTGTGTAGTACTTGTTGAAACCTGGCTGCTGGGAATTACTGCCTGGGCACAGCGATTGTGTAAAGGAGCAGTCATGCTTGTGTTCTAAAGAATTTCTTGTCACAGTGACAAATTTTGTTTATTTTGGTGTATGATCTTCGAAGGAGGAAAAATTGAATGCCTTCTTACTGGTGTTATGTAAAAAGAACATTTCTAAAAGGTCTAGGCAAAGAACATTCTGTTCCCAGCCACGGCAGTAACCTGTTTCTCTATTGGGAAAGCTTTAGAAAGTCTGTAGTTGTTCAGAATGTGGAATTAACGTGGAATTTTCCAGAAGTCTTGCGTACTTTTATTTTTTTGTCCTCGTTTAATCTGAGTACTGGAGGAGGTAGCACCCAATGACCGTATTGAAGTACTACGACATTTGAACGCCCAACTGAGCAGTAGTTTGAAACTAGGATACGATGAGTAAGAGGCTCCCTCTAGCGACTGATTTATTTTTGAGATGTGTTTCAGAGAACATTTGATTCACACTCTACCTTTCTAAAAGACATTGATTGCACAGTGATGTAAAATGGTGTTATTTCTTGGAACTCTGATTTGCACTAGGAATTCAAGGCCTAAACGCCCAGGAGCTGTTGCAGAATCTAACCTATTGTCCTGGGGCATGTAATCCAGTTTTGCAACACTGGGAAGGAACTTGGTCCATGCACACCTGGACTGCTCTGCAATGTTAGCCAAAGTGCAGTATGTGGGGGCAAGTGGAAGAGCCTCTTAAAAAATGTATTCCTGGTCTCAGTTAAAGTGGTAATTCAGATGCCCCAGCTCCTGCCTGAAGCTCAGCATAGAAGGCTTCTTCTCACAAGTCTTAGAGAATGATTCAGATTACTTACATATCATCTAACCTCTCAAGGAAATCTAAAAATCGGTGTGTGTTTCCATTTTTTAAAAACAATTTGCTGTGCTGCCTAACTGTTACAGCCTACTTTGGCCGGTAGAAATGATAGGGGCCAGGTACTTAAATTCAGCATTGTGGGTTAGGAACTCAGGAGATGGAAAAAAAACAAAACAAAACAAAACACGTTTTGTTTTTCTGGATCTTACTCCTATAATTTTTGGTGGATTTTTAATTTTTTTTTTTTTTTTAATGAAAAGCCATGAATAAGATGTATACTAGAGCATTTACAACAGGAATCATGGTCCTGGATTTCCCTTTCACAAATCCCACCTTTTAAAGAGAGATGGATATTAGCACTCTGAAGAGTAGCTTATAGCTTGCTGTGAGGTAGTTAAAAGTAAAAAGAGCTATGACCACTCTGTCCAGCTAAGGAGATGTTGCAGTAGATGACCTTCAATACAAAAGTATTAGGCTTGTCCTTGTGCTTACCTGTACAAGAGGGTGCTTAATCCAGAATCCTGAGGCCCTTCTGCTACCTTTGGTGATGCAACTTTTTTTATTGCAGGTTTGCAATTTCTTTGTTGCTCAGGACAGCACAGCCCTTGTGTTGGCCGACAGAAGAGGCCATTTCTCTGCACGCTGCTGTAGAGGGGTACCCACCTTCTCCGGGCATCATATTATCTCTGCTGCTGTTGACCTCTTAGGAGAATGTAGGCTGTGTGTGTTTCCATGATAGTTTTTACAGATACTAATTTTTAAGAGCAGTCACGTGGAAATTAAATGCTTTAATCAGACTACAGACTGGGAGAAGTCTGTCTGGAGAGCTGCCAGGAGGAGAGGGACCTGGGGGTGTTGGTCGACAGCCGACTGAACATGAGCCAGCAGTGTGCCCAGGTGGCCAAGAAGGCCAATGGCATCCTGGCTTGTATCAGAAACGGTGTGACCAGCAGGTCCAGGGAGGTTATTCTCCCTCTGTACTCGGCACTGGTGAGACCGCTCCTTGAATCCTGTGTTCAGTT
>WAAB01002975.1:128752-146896 GCA_013389865.1 Piaya cayana | reverse complement strand
CCTTCCCTGGGGGTGTTTAAGGCACGAGTAGACGAGGTCCTGAGGGACATGCTTTAGTGTTTGATGGGAATGGTTGGACTCGATGATCTGATGGGTCTCTTCAACCCGGTGATTCTGTGATTCTGTGATTCATCACAGGCAGGTGGTCTCTTGTCCTCTCATTCTTCTATTGCTCCAGTGTGTACAGTGACAGTCTAATGTATGTGTATATTTCTGGTATGTGTGGTTCATTTTTTTTCCTAATGGAAAAGAAGACAAAATCAGATTTGCAACAGCTTTTAGGCAAATGAGGCTGCTAGTCTAAAATTTACACTGAAAATATTAAAAAACAAACTAGAAACTTTCACAACCAGTAAGATCAATAAAAAATGAGATCTGAAAAAACCAGGATTTTCTCTAACAACCTATAAATTACACAAACCAAATCTTGACATCTTGTGGAACCAAGGCACATATCAAATGTTTTTAAAACCCTTGCCCTTTAAAACTGCTTTAATCTATAAGAGGCTGGGGTAAAGCACAAGAGTGCATGGGGATCTGAAGGTATTGCCTGATCCCATGTTCTGCTGCTTTATGTACTTTCCAGCACTGCATCTGTTCTTGCAGATACCAAGAGCTATAGTCTGAGTCATGTGGTGTGCTGTTCTAGCTACAGGAGGCTGATTATAAAACTACAGTATTTAGTTTCAGACTGTTTTCTGATTCTGAGACTACATACATTCACATAGGTAGAGATTATCTAGAAAAAATATGAAAATTTTGCAAAATATTTTTACTAGCGTAATATTTCACAACATACAGTGAAAAGCCATGAGCCACCGGTATCACTGAATAAAGACTAGTTAAGGCAAGCACAGGATGTCACAGATTTTATATGGTTTTATAAACCCAAGTAGTATGAAGTTAGGAATGCCTTTGTGCTAACAGACTTTATCAAAGATTTTCAAGCTGAAGTATAGGAGACGTTAGTTTCTATTATTTAATAATTAGCCATTAATAGCAATGGGTATTAATAATTGGACATTATATAAAATTCTAGCAAAATAAAGACCCGAACAACACTAAGCTTTGCATAATAAGGTCAATTTTGCTGTCTATGCTCATGTTTGTCTGCAAAACCCAGTAGCAAAGTGAAAAAGAAACCCTGGAATACCTTTTTGTAATAGTTACTATTCTAGGTTTATAATCATTTTGCTCCTTATTACTACACTTCATGAGTGAACTTAAAACTATCTTCATTATTTTTCTGGAAACTGCCACAAATTGCAGCTTCTGCACTTAGTATTTAAAAAGACATGACGTGTTGGTTTCAACCTTACCAATTGTAACATTATGACTGAAAAAACAACAGAGAGAAAAAATATTATCACTGACCTGTATGTATAGAGCCTTAAATATAGTTCTTGCTAAATCAAAGCACTTTTGAATAGTATTTTTTTTATTACAAGTGTGAAGAAAAGTACTTATGCAGAACTGAGGATCGATTTCAGAGACTAAGTTCTCTTGCCTATTTAAAATCACAAGTCACATATATTACCCATCGCAGTTACAACAGTTGAGCACCCAAACAGCTCCAGAAATGCAGAAAGGTGATACGGAGGTTTATCCCAGGGATGTTTAATTCCTTTTCCCACCTGTGTACATTTTATTTTAATATGTCTGATTTTCCTACCTATCCCTTCCTCTTGGCTTTTTATGGTTTGTAATTAAGTACTGTAGACCCTCCTTTGTAAAGGCCAAAGAATTATATTCTACTGCTAGTGCAGCTTGGGGAAGGTTGTCACTACAGGATATAATCACAAATGTAATTAGAAAATTTTATGTTTTTCTCCTTCTCTATATAAGTATTGAGTCACTAAGAAATGTCTTTGAAATTGTGAATTCTCTTTCACTTTCTTGTTATAGATTTTTAAGTATTGACGTTAGAGCTCACATTGTATTAAGCAGATTTTGAGAAGCAGAACTAGAATTCCCTTCTTTCATTTTAAAAATGAACAAGTTGAATACTTGGTAAAATACTTATACAGAAAACAAGTATAATTCCCTTGTATTTTACATGCCGTGTATTTACTATCTATAGCACTCATTTAAAAGTCTCTTTTAGTTTTGTCATGGAATTTACCATCTCGGGATTACCAATGAAGCAGATCAGATTTCCCACAAACTGCAGACTTCCTTCCTTCCCCTGTTGTGTTACAGACACTGGCCAGTTTCAAAATATTTAACAAACCAAGAGTTTTCCCCGCAGTTTTATAACTTAACTGGTCTCCAACCAGCAATATCAGGTACTTGAATTCTGCTATATTGCCAAAGTCAACATTTGTCTCTTGGGCTCTCCTGCCTTTTGATCATCAGCAATACGTGCTACATCTACCTCCAGGTTTACCGAGGAATCAAAGAGGCTCCAGGCTTTTCATTCATTCCCAGATTTCTGTCCCCGACAAACTCCCCCTCTCCTGCCCCAACACAGTCACACAGCAGACCTTGACCTAAGCCCCCTTGTTTCAGTGTTTTAACCAATCCTAAATGCTTACTTTGCTGCAGAAGACTTGCAGAGTCAGGTGGCTCCTGAATAGAGCCTTTTTTTCAGCTTGCTTTTTCCACTGTGTGGAGACCTTGGTGTTTCAGACAGCTTGGGCTGACTACTCAGATGCTGTCCCAGTGTTTGCTAATATTTGTGGGATCTGACCCTGCCATGTTTCCTGACATGGATTACTGTTTGAGATAGCAGGGGGGCTGCTTTATTCTCTCTTTTCTCTCTGCTTTCATCTATCCTAGTATAGTTAAGAAACAAGAGAATTGTCCTGGCTTTTGAAGCTCAACTTCTTATAGACAGACATAAACCCATGGATTTTAGACAAACCTAAAAATACTAGAAATGTCACTTTGACTTCAGAAGACTCAGTTCTGAAGTGTCAGCATTAGGAAAATTACATATTAGCAGCTCTAAATTGGTTTACATTTCTTCTGTGTTTATGAGAGTGAATTATTTTTTCATATATATTTCGTTATGGTATAGGTATATGCATAGTGTCTCTATTTGTCTATCTATACACATAGAAAATTAAAAGCAGACTGTTAGCAGTGAAATCAGGTCCACATGTAGTAATTAGGAGGATATTTATTATGCTAGAGAGCTAACTAGTTTGCTAATAAGTATGAAAAATGTGTCTGAATAAACGCTAGTTATCAGAGCCAAAGAATTTCCTGTACTGAGATTATATGAACAGTGTTTGGGATTACTTTTATATGACAGCTCCAAGTATTCATTAATGTAGCAACTGTGATCCATAATGTAATGGCAGCTTCCACATGTTCAGACCAATAAGGAAGACTTTTTAAAGCTCTGATATTAATAATCAGTTAAACTCTATTACATGCTTATTTTAAACAAACAGTTCTTGAAGCCATGCCTCATCTTCTATTACTAATACAAACACTTGCTGCAGACCTCATTCTAGATTGTGGTTTTTTTATTGTGGACCCTTCAGTGCTTATGAAATCCTAGTAACGTTTTGGTGCCTTAAATGCTTTGGTGTCCCTTGTCAACAGAAAAAGTAATTTTGTCTTTCATTTAGAACTTCCAAACGCTTAAATGTCTTCCGGCTAAAATCTTGGTGATGTTTTTAAAACTTACTGACGCTGCTTTCTGAAAGTGTGGTTTCACCACTAGAGGGTATAGAAATACAGCATTGACCAGCAAGTAAAACCGACCTGATACACAAAGAAAATAACTCTACATTATTGCTTTTAGGATCCAGAGGTTCTTCCATCTTGACTGTCAACACAGCTGTTCAGTTAATAGAATATTGTTCTCAGGCAAGAGGTGAATCAAACCCATATATTTACCTTGGTTGCTTTCACACAAAGTGTTTTGCTCCAACATCTTTGAATACCAGTGTTTACTTCAACTTGTATGTTAAGTTTGCAACATTGAGCCTAAGCATTCTCTGAAGCTGGAAACCTGAAGCCTAGTTATGCATTAGGTAGCCTAAACTTCTTACTAAACTGCACAAGTATTTTAATTAACCTACTTTCATAAGGCTTTTGATTTTTTTCGTAAGGCTAAGGATTTTTGATGAGTCCTTGTCCTCTGTATCTCTACTTTGCAATTTTCAATCCAAAGCTCTTATGGTGACAGACTTTTTTTAATGTGCTGGAAAATCCTTTGAGAGAATTTGTCTGTATGCAACAATGCAGCATCTGAGAACAGGCAGGTATTTAAAATGCAGTTGCGTTGGTTCCTAATCATCTGATGTATAATGAAAATACGGTATGCAGAGTAGTATATCACTGTAGTGTCTCAAGTTTAAGCTCAGTTTCTTGGTTAAACTTAACTGAAGGATTGTATGTTGAAATTTAAACACCTGTAAGTTACAAACTAGACAATTAAATTCTAAGACAACCTCCTTTGAATGTACATAGCAGAAACAAAATGCACAAAATAGGGGATAGCTGTGTCTATCCTTTGCCACTCAGAAGATCTTTCTAACATAACCCACTAAAATCTGTCCGCTACTGAAAACTTCCACAGGACAAAATTTTGTTGAAGACTGCTCAAATACTTTGTAATGGATTCCTTACCTATTTAGAGAAGTAAAAGTTGTACAGATTGTTAGGTGAAATCCCTAGACTCAGGATTTATTCTATATGAGTGCCTTTTAATTTCAATCTATGCATGTTTCGGTTCATTAACCAATAGGAAGGGCACTAATTCTTGTGTACTGGGGATATTATGATTTGAATTATTGTGCATTTTTCAGAATCAAAATCCCCACTTGAATTTCTGACTAAATTAGTTCCCTTTCCTGAAGCAGTTTTAAGTGCGATACAACTTGCAAAAGAAAGACTTCAGATATTCCATGGGCTTTGCTTTACAATTCTCAGTGACACCACCTGCAGGAGATTTAGGCACTCCAGGGGACCTCAACCACCTCTGACACGAAAACCTACCCTAAAAATACAGAATAAATAGAAATGATTAGGCTGTCAAAAGAAATTTATTAACTTTCAATAAGATACAGTAACTGGAGATATCATAGAATCACCAAGTTGGAAATGACCTCTTGGATCATCTAGTCCAACCATTTCTATCATATCTTGTCTCTCTTTCTACTTTCTTTCATTGATACATTTTCTTGTGTGGAGTAAAATCTTCTCAAAAATAATATCTTCCACTAGTCTTTAACTGATATCTTTTTTTCTCAGGTAAGAAACATTAGCAACCAGCGAATCCTGCTTTGGAGGCAGACCTGTAGCTAGAAAAAATATTTTTTAAAAAGTCCTCAAATTATATGTAAAGTACCAGAGAATCAGAGGATAAATACATATTTTTCATGAAGCTGAATATACATTTATACATTCAGAAGAGATTTTGACTTCCTTAGAGTTTGCTAAAAGGATTAGATGAAAAAAAATCCTCCACTTTTATTAAAAAAACATCTGTTGTAAAGAATTCCTCCTTGAAACAGTCACCTTTCATTGCCTTCTGCCGTACACATCAACAGTTTTGCTTCAGCTCAAGCTGAGGCAAAGAAAAACAAAATGGGAGCAGACACAGGGCCAGCATGAATAAATAGTCTGATCCCTGTTTATTCCTCACTTCTTGGCACAGGGTCTCTGATAAGAGTGGGAGGGGAAGTCTAACAGCCCAAACCTCTGCATGTGGAGCACTACGTACAGCCAGAGCACCACCTATGACCCTGGCCCTTATTAAGACTTAGAGAGCCCAGGCTTTGTGTGCTTTGGAGAAGAAAAGGTGACTTTAACCTACCACAGCTGTGGGGAAAGGTTTATTCCCACCTACTGGGTTCAGTCAACTGTATTGACACCAGCTCTTTTCCTGAAGCAGTCAGAAGAAAGTAGTTGCTCTGTGCCAGGTGTGTTAATTCTGCTGGAAATGAAGCAAAGGAGTGTGACACACAGGCTATTTAGGAAGGGAGACAAAAGTCTTTTTGGCTTCTTTACAGTCTGAGCCTGTAAATAAGGAGACGGATTCAGAGAAAGTTGAGGATTTGGTCTACGCTGTTCTTGTGAAGGGTGTTTGTCCATTGTGGGCACCATTTGAATGACTGGTATCACATATTAGCATATATTAGTCTTTGTTTCAATTATTGCTTTCACATTAATGGTATTCTCTTAGCTTCATCCTTTTTGTGGGTTTAAGCCTCTAGGTGACATATCCTCTAATTCTCTGTACTACAGTTGGTGAACTGATCCGTGCAAGTTGTGGGGTGATGGTAGTGGAGCAAATGCCCTTTTCTGAGATCACATTGAAACCATGGGAAATATTACAGGAGTAACAGCTCTCAAGCATGGCTCACCTATGGATGGTTTACAAAGTGGGCAGCTTAATTATTATCCAAACCGGGTGAGAAAGCTATGTAGAGATATCATGTCTTCTGTCTGTCTTGAACTGAGTGCTGCATTTACTACATACTTGACTAAGTGTCAAAAGGAGACCTTGCAATGCTTTGAAAATAAATACTGACAATACTAAGGAATTTTTTTTAAAAAAGTAGGAGAGTAGTGCTATGGGGGTGATGTTTAGAATGCAGGAAGACTGACTTGAGCAAGTCTAGGCTAGCAGCACTAAAATTACCTGTCAAACAAACCCAATGTTTTCCTTTGCAGTTACTAGTTTGGGAGGTGATGGTAATTGCAGGATTGCAATCTACCTACAGACTTGAAATCCTTTATGTAACATAGGATGAATTCTAGTTTTAAAAAGTGAATACTCCACAGTACAAGCAAAGCACACATCAAATGGGTTAAGAATAGACTGTCTGGTGTATTATGAATAAGGCAGTCTGGAATCTGGATTGCTGGATGAGATAGGTCCTTTCAATAAAGCCAGGGCATTCATATGCCAGGCTGTGAAAGGCAAGCTATCAAGTAGGGAGTATATCCTGGAAAGAGTGGCTGTGAAAAGAGGCTAGTGATAGTATCCTTTTAACTTGGCATGAATTGCCAGAATGAAAGTATAAAGAGAGAATTGTGTGATCATTGAGTTTATACACACAAAGGAGTAGCGGAGTGCTAGGATGCTGTTCTTCTGGTATCTTGGGTCTCAAAAAGATTTTTGAAACAATGAAAGCGGTACAGAAAAAGAAATTTAGGATCACAGAACACAACATACAGTGCGAGGCTTAAAAAAAAACTGATTAAAGACCTGATTCCTCATGAATATGCAGATTTCTTGGGGAGAGAGGGATAATGACTACTGGAGTCATGTATTTGTTAATGGTGAAATACTTAACGAATACCAGTGGCTGGCAGCAGAATATGAAAACAGGAAATGAGCCACCATTTTTGATCTCAGGATGGAATAAACTGTTGAAGAACACATAAACTTGTCTCTTAACATATTCAGCACAAGCTTGGATGGCTTTCTGGAAAAAAAGTTTTAGCCACATAGATTATCGGGCTTAATGGAGAAAAAGTGGATAAAATGTCAGGTCTTTTGATATCTTGTAGGTCAGATTAGATGATGTAATGGTCCCTAGTGACGTACACTTCTATGAGTCTCAGAAAAGGATGTTACCCAATGTGTTCTAGCAGTTCTGTGTAGACAAGACAGTGTAGACTGGAGCACAGACTACGGAACAGTGCTTTTAGTCAGTTTTGCTGGATAAAACCCACTGGTTCAGTACAGGAGAAAAGCCAAACTGGCTTTAAGGAAGAAATGACCTTCTTGGACTGTTTGCTCTTGGCAGACTTATAATAATTTCTAAATAACAAGTAAGGTGTTGTCTAGTGAGGGAGCAATTGAAAGCTGCTGCACTTCTGAAATAGTTTTCATTTTGTTCTTCCAACTTACTGTACTTTTTTCAGTCAAGTCAACTGTGGCTCCTTCCTGAGCATATGAGAAAACAATTATTCGTATTTCTCTTGCCAATACAAAATGTTCACTATTAAGACAGTGTATGTTTTGTTCCCCATTCATAAAATCTACCCCTTCCCCATGATTGATTTTGCAGATTAGTACAAATACCTGCAGTTTTGGTTTAAAAGAAGAATTCTCATTTCTTTCTTGCTCTCTCTTTTATATTGTTATTTTTTAAATTATCCAGTGTTGGAAAATCATAGTGAATCTCTTCAAGTGTGACTTTATGTTAACTACAAATCCTGTTACATGTTATCTTTTAAAGATCATTGTGGCAATAGCTTTCTGGGGCTACTCAAGAATGGGATATACTGACTTTATAGAGAACACTTCTCCCTTGGGTTTTACAAGATGCAGTTGATGCTGCTGAATTCCTAAATTCTGAGAGCCTAAGACTTTCTTAATAAGATCTTTTTGTATAATGCAATTTTTTTAGGGCTTAAAATTTAAATCTTCCATTTATTTTCAATGCTAGTACTTGGCTTGTTTCTGTAAATAGAGAAATTGATATAACCTTTCTGCCTTTCAGCCATCTGCAGATATAATATGCAAGCACAGTAACTGCTTTATGTATTGTGCTGGCATAAAGACATTGTACAAAGCGACTCCATATTTCTTATGATAATCCAGTTCTTATACTAATCCTTATTTGCCCAGATTTTGCAACTTTACTCAGGCATCTAACTGTGGATAAAATAATTCCTTGGCTTTCCTCCAAACCCTGAGTCCTCTAACCAGCATTTCTTTCTGCAAGTTTCATGCAGTACATTCTTAGGGAAAATCTGAGTGTACAAACAGAATTGCAGACTGATGCCACTGTGCTATTACAGTCCATCTGACGTGCTGAGCCATTTCACATGACTGCAAGTATCTGGTAGGTTACTATTAGAGATCCCAAACAAGCCTAGAATTTAAATGCTTGCAGATCTTAATGTCTGATTCTTTTTAGGCACTTGACTTAACAAATAGTTCTGTTGTCAGAGGTCAGGAGTTTTTGCACCTCCAGTTGGTGTTGACGTTGCAAACCAATTCTTATGTTGTTTTAAAACCAAGCCTTCTGTTCCTCTGACACACCGTTGATAGCAGCAACACTTGCATACGCTGGTTCTTCCCCATTTAGAAGTAGCTATTTCTATCACAGCAATGATGCTATGAAGTAAAATTTACATGGAAATCTCAGCCACTGATCTAATTAGCTGGGAAATCATATAAATGGTTTGTCTGATTGAAGAATTGTCTGGAAATAAGTTTTGGTGAGAAAAATAAGAACAATACTCCCACACACCCCACAGGTTCTACTATTCCAGCCAGTGTTTTGCCAGATGCTTCACTATTTATTAACTACTAAACTGTAGATCTCAGATCCCTCTGTTGTTTTGTTAGTTCTTTTTTTCCCCAAAGAAAACATTGACCTCCAGAGGAGTTCTCAGTAGCAAGACAAGGAGAATGTGTTAAGTTATAGGTTTGTTCTTGCCATCTGAGTGCTCACACGACATTAGCAATATTCTTGTTGGAATGAAGAACACAGAGAGCTATCCCAGCGCTGGGAAACAGCTGTGTTCTGAATTTGAAATTTTCAAAATGTCTTTTCAGCCTAACAAACAAATAGGTGCATTCTGCAAGTATTATTGAAGAACAGCAATGTGCACAAGGTGGAGGGAGTAGGTCATTTGTGTCTCAACCAAGCTCAGTGAAACAAATGACTTGATGAGGCCTCTGTGCCTTACAAGGATGATCTTGCTTGAGTATACTGTCTTTTCCCTGTTTTTGAGAAAGTTAGACCTGGAATGGCTCCCATTCCATGTTCTGTGACACTAGTTGTCTTATTGAGCTCTTGTTTTTAAGTATTCTGAACATTATTTTCCTTATTTTGTTCCACATATATGCTGTTGCAATGTACATTATTTTAAAATGCTGTACTTCATTTGTCTGTCATAGATAACTATAAGAAAAAAGAACAAAGATAAATGAGAGGCAGGAGAAAGAGAACAGTAAAGGAGCAACATTCCTTTTCCTGCCTCAATTCCATCAAGGGATGTGTTTTCCTCCCTATTACACATAATTTGCTTCTCTCCATATGGCAGAATTTATGTTCACTCATTAAGAAAAATACATGTATGACCTAGGGATGTATGTGGCAGCAAGTCAGAAATAATTTAATTATGAGATCATATCTGAGAAATACATTGCCACTGGAAAATATTTTGTTCTTGTTAAGAAAACACTGATGCTTTTATATTAAAAGATACATTATTGTGATAGTGTAGAGTAATAAATACGTTAGTGAGCATATGGATGAGAAATAACCAAAATTAGGAAGTGACATGTTACCAACAGCTGAAGATAAAGTTATACTTGGACTAGCACTAAAAATGACTTTGACAGCACATTTTATTTAAATGAGTGCTGAACTAATCACTGCCCTTAGCTAATGCATTTACCAGACTTTGTGACTACATGGAAGAGACCTAGATTCCTTTGTGGTTTTTTTTAGTTCTGGGATTTACATGGAAAAATACATTGTCACCCTAAACTCTCAGCTCAGGCAGTATGCAGTGCCAAAGGTCTTACAGCATGTTCATCCCACCTTCTTCAGGGAATTACCTACCAAATTTGTTGTTTCCTTACTGATGAAAGTAATACATTAATCACTTGGTAGTTTCTTGTTTGTAATTCTAGAAATACTATGAGGAATACTTAAAGAGATGGAAGATAAATGCAGTAAAGAATCTAAAATGAGAAATACGAGAAAATGAATTGTGTTCTTTAAATAGCCATATGAGATGGCCAGACAGTAGAATATAGCATTGTGTAAGTCCATTTTACATGAGCAAAAAGTACAGACTGCAATATTGTTGTCCCTGTTCAGTCCCCCTCAGCCAGGTCAGCATCTAAACTGGGCTGTTCTACCAAACAGGGACAGGGGAAAGGGACAGGAGAGACTTGTGGGTTGGAAACTAGAACTAAACCAGCTTTAATTAAACAACAATAATAAAAAGAAAATAATACTAATAAAAGAATAATAAAATATATGTAGGTATATAAAACCAAATCAGACTTCTCCAAGGACTATATATCACCATTGATGCTGCAGGAGAGGTGTGAGGAAAGTCTTGTATTGGACTCAGCAGCAGACAGGAGCTGGATGCAGAAACTGGATTCAGGAACATGCCAATCAGGATCAGGGGCAGACAGATGGCTATGGTCCTCACTGGACATTGGCTGCTGAAGAAGCAGGGGGACTTGAGCCTTGTGATCCCTAAGCTTTATGCTGAGTATGACATATATAGAAGGAAATACTTAATTGGTCACCTTGGAGTCATCTGTCCTGTCCCTTTTTTCACCCTTTGGCTTACAGCATTCTACCAACTCTAGGACAGTCTTGATTTACATAGGAAAAAGTATCTGCAATGGCCTCTGTACATATCAAATCCCTGTTACCTGGATAATAAACATCAGGCATTATCAATTCTAGAGGCAGTCACTGAAAAACATTTTATCTTTCAGAGGCTGAAGTCACTTTGAAGAGGCTTAGCTGAAAAGTTAGATAACTCATTTTGCTTTAGCTCAAGCCAGGACAATCTCGTGTGAAAATACAGATTTTAAATATATCATGTCACATGTGTCTGTATGAAAAGTACCTTTGCACAAAGGGTGAAGTTCAGTCAAAACCCCAACTATAAGGTTTTATAGGCTCTGTATACATTAGCAAGGATCAGAAACCAGTGCATGTGCTACTTGCGTGAGGTGGTTGGTGTTACAATCTCACAAAACACCTGAGGGACTTTACTTCAGCCTAACTTCAGACTCGTACCTGAGATTGAAGGCTGGAGCTACTGGAGTACATTAGGTATTGTTCTGCAATTCATCTTTCTATTAAATTTTACCTGAAAGAAATCCAGTTTGTACATGCCAGCTCCACCACATGAACTGATGCCTCATGTACATGAAAGTACAGGGGAATTGCTTCTAAAGAGTAGGTAAATCCGTTAAAAGCAAAAGCATGACATGATCCATTTCTAACTACAATAAAAGAGAATGTAGTTCTTGCAAGTAGCAAAACCCCGCATCCTTTATTGTGCAGAAGACATTTCTAAATCAATACCAAACATTATCATTTCAGAGATACAACATAGTTGCAACTTGTGATGTGCTCACTTAACGACCTGGGGATATGTGGAAAACAGACTCCATAAAGATGGCAATCTAATGCTGTCAATTCTTTCATCAGTTGCAGAATTGCTTTTAAAAACATTAATTAAAACAATAAGCCCTAGTAAAATGTGCTTGTCTCTTAAATACACTCGTTTAGTAGTGTCTAAAAAGCAGCTAAATGTTGAGCTATCCAACTTTAGACCATAACTTATAGCAGGTGTGCTTAGGTGGGGCTTAATGAACTCCAGCTTGTCCTGCTTGTGTTCCAGGCTGCTGCAAGCCCATCTTAGAGGCAGATGGCTTACTCAGTGTGGCAGCAGGCTCTGGAGGGGCCACGCTCCTTCAACACTGGACACTGGAACATTGGGCACTGGAACAGGCTGCCCAGGGAGGTGGTTGATTCACCTTCCCTGGATGTGTTTAAGGCACGGGTGGACGAGGTGCTAAGGGGCATGGTTTAGTGTTTGATAGGAATGGTTGCACTTGATGATCCAGTGGGTCTCTTCCAACCTGGTTATTCTATGATTCTAAGAGTCTAACACAAGTAGTTCAGACAATTACAAAACTGTCCTGAACTGCATGACATTTGGGTCAAAACTGGCTCAAGTTGAGTATCCTTGGAACATGGTATGGACAGGATGCATTTGGGCTTATCTGGACCGAGCTGGGTAGGTACAGTCTTTGGCACTGGCATGCCCAGCCAGCAGATCAGGATTCCCAAAAGAACCAAGGAAAAATCAGTTTGTAAAGATAGCACTGTTAGTAGATTAGAGGGCCTTTTTTCCCTTTGAACACAGGATGTTTTGTAGCTCTGATGTCCTTGAGTCTCCCTACTGCCCTAACTGTCTCTGCTCAGTCATCTTGGTTTCCCCCACCCTGCTGAAGGCCTAGAACCCCATGTCAGCCTCCTCAGGGTCCCCTGCCTTGCCAAGGGCATGGGATCTTACATCATCTCTCTGAGGCCATCAGCCCTTGCCCCAGCAAGGCAACAGCAGGGCTGGTCTCCAGCTCCCCACAGCTTTGCCCTGCTTAAGCCAGACCCAAGCACAGACACATGACCCAACCTCAACTTAGGACTATCACCAGGGAAGTGTCCAATACCTGGGGCTGAGGCTGCACAGGTGCCCCAATCTGCCTTGCTCCTGGCTGGGATGGGTCCTTGCTGCCTGACATTGCCCCGGTCCACCATGGGTAGCCCCCACATCCCCCAGGGAGCTCCTGACCACCACGGGGCCCTTAGAGTGATGGTAAGATGAGGAGCAATTCTGGGTAATCTTTTCAAATCACAGACTTGAAATAGACATGAAATACTGTCCTTCAGCTCACTGAAAGGAAAAGAAATAATAGGAAAGGGTCACAGACTTGCATGTGACCCCACCTCTGAATACGTACAGTGTGTGCAGCCAAATGGCAACTGTAGAAAGCAGAAATAAATAGAAAATAGAATGTATGAGACCTCAGGCATATGAAGTCTTTCAGCAATTCAGAAACAGGTAGAGTTGTGGGGAGCTCATGGTTCTAAACAACTTAGTAAACAAGACTGGAAGAAGTGAACCAACGTGGTTAACGCAAATACGCCCAGGAGATGTGTTTACTGGATTTTGGGAGCTGTGGCCGGTAAATACAATGATGGACTAGGGAAATGGTCACCCCTTCACCCAGGCAAGAATATCTTTGCTAACATGGCAATGAAGTTTGGGCAGGGTTGAGATTCTGCCATTTTCTTAAAGCTCATGAAAGCCCAGGCAATGTAGTGCTTTATGTTGTGACCACAGACCCAACAATTCTGCACAAAGGTTAGGGGAGATGTATGTATATATGTAGGGTGTGTGTGCATGTGCAGCATTTAAAGATGATGCTTTAAATATGTTATTGGACTCTTGTAGATAAATATGCAACAGAAACAAAATAGAGGCATATCTAATGGACAACAGTAGGCCAGTAGGTTCTGGTAACAATTAAGCATAATATTGACTGTATTTCTTAGTATTGAAGAAGTGTCTTTCATGTGAATTTAATGCTTTATTCACAAGCTGTGTGTGATTCCCTTTTTGAATCTTGAGTGATAACTGTGAATGACAATGCACCAAGGTACACATGTACAGTGGCTCTAGGAGTCAAATCAATGTAAGATTTCCTGTGGTCCCTAAACTGGAATTTGGGCTGGTGTTTCACTGAATGGTAAAACTGAAGTGCAGGAAGTCAAGGTCAGTATGCTTTAGCATTTCATTTGCCCTCTACAAGTGCATGCTACAATCCCCTTTTGGAAAAGGAATTGCATTAGTCCTAATAATCTTGTCTGCACTCCCTTCATTCTCCCCTAGTTCCTCCTCTAACCTCAACCATCTTGTTGTACGGCAAGTGTTAACCTGTTTTATAACACTCCTGCCCTCCCATATTCCCAGAAGGACATGCATGAATGATGATATTTCCTGAATGAACAATATTTATCAATATTTTTTGGATCATTTAGAGTAAAAAAGGATATTTGAATGATGAAAAAGAATGTTTGATTGACAGCTGTTTTAACTCATCTGTATTTTGCTTCTTAAAAGGAACCCCATTGTCCTAATCTGTGCAATATTTTCTGAAAAAGAGATTTTATGATAATCAAGATAGATTACCAATCATTCTATAATTCTGTAATCAAGATTGATTACATAAAGATAATTAAAACAGTATGTGTTATTAAATAACTAGATAAACAGTTCACATTCATTATTTTAACTTACAGATGATATATGCAGATCTCTGGGGGGGTTTTGTTAATTCAAATTCCTGCAATTAATTATTTTTACCACAGAATTTTCTTTTAAAAATGTGGTTGATGTTCTAAATGCAAATTTTCTTTTCAGAATCAAGATTAGAAGAGACAGCTTTAACATTCTTAGAGCCCAGCTGGGAGGGGGGTTCCATGACAAGCATCCATGGAGGGCAAAGGAATGTCTGAACCTGGACTGTTTTATGGTCCTATGTTTACTAAACTTCATCTATGTACTCCACGGTGTTCTATAATGCTATGTACATGCAACCAGCAGTTTGTGTTTCCTCTGCCCAGAAGGGACCACTTCTCTTTCCATCTACAAAATGGCAGAAAATCGTATGTGATAGAAGGTGTATCCTTGAGTAGGTCAGCTGAAATTCTAGAACTTACAATAAAGATAGTGAAACAAAGAGTGACATCATTAAGAAATACTGCCTATATATATTTTAGGTAGGTAATCAGTGAAAACCAGTTTCTGATTAAAGGACAATTACAAGCTGGCTTTAGGAGGGTAGGTTTTGAAACAACATGTAATGAGACCTGTAAGTACTTCAAAGATATGTTGAGATTATTTTGTATTATTATTTTATGTGATGTATCTGCCCATAAAGGCAGAGAATCAAACTCTAGGATTCAGTAAAAAAAATCTATTTGCATTTTGCACCTTTAATTTTTTTGCAAATATATGTAACTGTCCAGAAAAATTTTTTTAATATCTCTGAAAATACATAGCCAATTGCGCATTCACTTGCATTCCTACAGTTTTAAAATCAGCTCAATAATTCTTAATGTGCTGTTACGCACAGAGCATCAGCACTGTTTTTCCTCTTTTTCTCTCCAAAGTGAAGTGAAAACTGAGACCCCAATTCTGAAGCATACACTAAATGACTGTTCTCTCCCTGCTTTTGGCTTCCCTCTGCTTGGAAAATAGTATTGCTGTTACAGAAGGGTTGCTACAGTGAAACAGTGAGCTCAGAAAGCCTATATCTTGGCTTGGAGAGAGAGAGTCGGCCTGAACCCAAAGAAGAGGAAGCTCCCCTGTGTGCAGAGGGAATATTGCTGAAGGACACTACCAGCTACCTAAAGGAGGCTACAATTGCTCATTGCAGTATTGGAGCAAATTAGTAACCTCTTGTGGCTAAGGAAAAATAATACTCAAAAGAGAAATGCTGTAGTTTCGAGAACTGATCTATTTACAGTTTGTCTTTCCCTACTGTTTTATGTGTTTTAGTACTGTCTGATGCCAGTGAAATTGAAGTATGGGAAAAGGGAGGCAAACCAGTATTCAGCTTTATTTTGACGGCCTAGTGAATGCTGTACATGTAATGATCAGCAAAGTATCTACAGTTCAGGTAAGAAGAAACAAAATAAAGGAGCTTGATGTCAACAGGATTGAGTGGGCCCTTGAGATCCTCAAAGAGGTTCAAAAAGCCCAAGTGTAAGGTCATGGGTCAGGTCAATCCCTAGTATCACACAGACTGGAAGATGAAGGGTTTGAGAAGAGCGTTGCTGAGAAGGCCTTGGGGATAACAGTGGATAGAAAATAGGACATGAGCTGACATAGCCCAGGTGTCCAATCATATCCTGAGCTGCATCAAAAGAAGTGTGGCCAGCAGGACAAGGGAGGTGATTTTACCCCTCTACTCAGCTCTGGTGAGATCATACCCAGAGTACAATGTCCAGCTCTGGGATACCAAGCACAAGAAAGGCATCAACCTGCTAGAGCCAGTCCAGAGGAGAGCCATGAAATTGGATACAGGAATGAAACACCTCTTCTGTGAGGAAAACCTGAGACAGTTGAGGTTGTTCAGCCTGGAGAAGAAGAAGCTACAGGGAGAGCTTATTGAAGACTTTCAGTAAGGGGGCTTATGAAAAAGACTTTTTATCAAGGCCTATAGTGACAGGCCATGAGGCGATGGTTTTAAGCTGAGAGAGGGTAGACTTAGATTAAACATAAGGAAGTATTTTTTTTTTAAATTGAGGGTGCTGAGGCATCAAAATAAGTTGCCTAAAGAATTTTCTAGATGTCCCATCATTGGAAATGTTCAAGGTCAGGTTTGACAGGGCCTTGAGCTACTTCAGCTAGTGAAAATGTCCCTGCCTGTGGCAGGGGGTCAGACCTTTAAATATCCATTCCAACCTAAACTATTCTGCAGTTCTATGATCACAATCAGCGTGGAGATCANGTTCAGCCTGGAGAAGAAGAAGCTACAGGGAGAGCTTATTGAAGACTTTCAGTAAGGGGGCTTATGAAAAAGACTTTTTATCAAGGCCTATAGTGACAGGCCATGAGGCGATGGTTTTAAGCTGAGAGAGGGTAGACTTAGATTAAACATAAGGAAGTATTTTTTTTTTAAATTGAGGGTGCTGAGGCATCAAAATAAGTTGCCTAAAGAATTTTCTAGATGTCCCATCATTGGAAATGTTCAAGGTCAGGTTTGACAGGGCCTTGAGCTACTTCAGCTAGTGAAAATGTCCCTGCCTGTGGCAGGGGGTCAGACCTTTAAATATCCATTCCAACCTAAACTATTCTGCAGTTCTATGATCACAATCAGCGTGGAGATCACTAAAGCTGAAACTGAACTCCCAGCTCATGGAAAGTCGACACCAAGTAGCGCTGACAGTAAGCAAGATCCCAAGGAATGGCAAACACCAAGAAAGAAGAAGAACAACGCCCAGCAAAATTCCTGCTTACACATGGCTTACTTCTCATGGTCACTTTGAGTCAGCTGTCCTGGCTTTGATCCTCTCAGATTTATAAACCTGCTCACTTATGAAGCATGGGAAACAGAGGGAGCCTTTGGTTTCTTTAAAAAGCTATCCAAATCTTCAGTTAATTTTCAGCATTCTTCTTGTACCGGAATCTAGAGAAACAGCAGTTGCTGAGAAAAAAATTGCATCTATCCCAGCCAAGCATAGATACTACCTAGTATCAACAACTGCAAATAACAGGTGTTATCAACACTATGCTCACTACGAACTCAAAATGCTGCAGCTACCGAGAATAGAATTTAATCTATTCCAACCAAAACCAGGGCAATAAATCATAGAATCATAGAATCACCAGGTTGGAAGAGACCCACTGGATCATCGAGTCCAACCATTCCTATGAAACACTAAACCATGTCCCTCAGGACCTTGTCCACCTGTGCCTTAAATACCTCCAGGGAAGGTGAATCAACCACCTCCCTGGGCAGCCTGTTCCAATGCCCAATGACCCTTTCAGTGAAAAAATTCCTCCTAAGGTCTAGCCTAAATCTCCCCTGGTGGAGCTTGGAGGCCATTTCCTCTTGTCCTGTCCCTTGTCACTTGGGGGAAGAGGCCAGCTCCCTCCTCTCTA
>WAAB01002975.1:102359-128431 GCA_013389865.1 Piaya cayana | reverse complement strand
CACTGAGCCCTGGGGAACCCCACTTGTGACTGGCCTCCAGCTGGATTTAACACATTTACCAGCACTCTCTGGGCCCGGCCATGCAACTAGTTTTCCACCCAGGAGAGTGTGCATTTGTCCAGGCGAGAGGCTGACAGTTTCTGTAGCAGAATGCTGTGAGAAACTATGTCAAAGGCTTTGCTGAAGTCCAGGAAGACCACATCCACAGCCTTTCTACAAACTACAAGGAAGCAATACTTCCACTACTACTACAAACTACAAAGAAGCAATATAAATTTATTTCACTTTATTAGATACAGTGGATATAGGGAGTGAAGCTTGTTATATGTGCATGATAATAATATTAATTGTTAACATTATAATGATGAATAGTAATGTTTTCTGCTTATCAATATAATGCAGTTTAATGCAAATATAATGATAGATGGGATAAAAGAATGCCCATGCTCACTGGTACTTGTGCAAAATGAGACGACAAATGATCCAGTTGCAGTCTTGGCTGCTGTATGCTGCTGATATAGAAGCTGGTGCAGAGATGGCATTAGTCACAGTTACAACGATGTGTTACAGTGAAAAGAGGAGAGAGTAGATCAGAAAAAATGATGGTGCAAATTGCAGTAGAAGAAGTGCCACTAAGTCTCTGCCTCGCAAAGGTAACTTTTGTTCTAGAAGTTGAAGTTTCAAGACACTTGACCAAAAAGGAAAAGTTGCCCTGTGAGCTGTTTGTGCAGGTCTAACAGCTGAGGCATTTCTTAGATATCTTAAGTAAAAGGTACACAGCCAAAAATGGGATTTTTATATGTCTAGATGTTTTTAAGGTATTTTATGGTCTTTTTCTAAGCCATTTCTGAATGTGTGAGAGCTTAATGTTGTATTTGCTCAAGTATGCTGTATCATTCTTTATCCATGAATTTGTATGATAGAACTGTGGCCAGGTAAAGATGAGGAATTAGATTATACTGCCTATTTGGAGGGAAAAGATCCAAAATACCAGAATGTATGCTGTCAAACCTTATGGATATCACACATTGACATGTGTATATTTGCTCTGGGGCTACAGCACATTTCCTGCCAAGCCCAGAGAGCCTTGGTGCTGGTTTTGCCAAGAGCTGGAAAGGCATCTCTTCTTTATGGCCCAAATCAAACCTGCACCTCTAAGACACAGGTGGCAGCGAGACAGCTAACTCTGGGCAGGCTGCTCACCTATCACACCTGTGTAGCAGCTGTGATTGCTGGACTTAATACTGGCTATAGATCCACCAAATTAAAAATGAAACATGTTGCCTCTGCTCCAAGGCAACTGAAAAATTTTACTACCAGAGCTGTATGCCAATACATACTATACAAGGAAAGAGTAATTCCTGCCCCCTCCCCAAATATTAAAGATTATTTTACCATGGCTAATTTAAAGGAAAGTTACTTCAAGATGCACCATTTGGAGACAGACCTTCGAGGCTGCAAGCAGCAGAAAAGAGTAGTAGACATATTTGTTTTAATTCCCAAGTATGCTCAGAAAACATTGTAGATTTGGATAACTGTGAATCATTCATTAAAAAGCTTGTATTGCGTACATGGCTGCACAACTTCATGGCCTTTTCCCACAAAGATGTTACTAACGGTTTTTTTGGTTGTAGACATTGATTTATGACTTTGAATATAGTAATTCTGGATAAGAAATAAGCATTTTTCCCTCAGTTAGATTCCTCTGTAGTTTGGGGTGGGAGTGCAGGTGGGGAGATAGCATCTCAAGCTATTTTTAAAGAAAAGATACACAACTTCTGTGTCTGGGAAATGTTATATGGTTCTTATTATCTCATGACCTGTAGTAATATTTTAAAAAAGAATAATAAGCTCTTAATTGTAACTTATTGTGGATATTCTGGTTGTTACCTAAATTCCCAAAGTTGCATCAGCTCTGTTTAACTTTGATTAGGCGTTGGGTCTATTGCATTAACAACAAAACAGTTGCTTTAGCATTTCCTTTTACAGCTTTGCATTACAATCTATGTGAAATCCAGATGTATTTGTTTTCTTCCAAAGAGTTACCTTGGGATACAAAATCACTGCTAATGAATCTTAATGTGTTGGATCAGATCCCAGTCCAGTTCTCTGGGAAATCCAAATTCCATTACCTAAAAAAACTGAGCCCAAAATGCATTAAAAATATGCTATGAGCCAAATAACGATGCTTATTGATCATACCAGATTCTATTGCTTTGCTTGGCAGGTGTTAACAGAATTGAGACAGTGGCATAATAAATTGGCTGTATGTCTAGTTTTGAACCTTTTATTTTTATTTTTTTTTCTGTCCCTACATTTAAGAAATAGTTAGGAAAATATAGGCAAAGAAACCTCAAGGACTGAACCTTTTGTAAGCCAATTTTTATCCCTTTATGCCCTGGAAAATTTTTCCTCCCCACCAAGTTCTAGCTTAGACTTCTGAAAATAGAACCTTACAATGGAAAGCCTGACAAAATCCTATCTGTGTTAAGTCACTGGCCAATGTAATGTTATACTGAAATCTGTTTTTTAAAAAGTAATAATTTAAAACAGAGGTGCAGCATGTAAAGCTAGAGATAAGTCACTTTACAGCTTCTGAGTGAACTATAAAGAGGGGATGGCAAACTTACTTCCCTTCTTTTCTGCACCTATCTCCTTTATGAGTATTATTGAAAATTTTTCTATTGCTGTTTTGATTATGGTAAATAACTCTGTTCCTAAATCTATGGTACTAATGACCCTTTCAAAGAAGAGCTGCTGAAGAGTAATCTGCTTACAGTTAGTAGAGGCCAAACTTCAGAGCCTGTGCTTAGCACATAAAGCTGATCTGCTGCTCTGCCTCCTTTCCAATATTCTTGTATTTCCCAGCTGGCTAGAGATCAGCTTTTTCAAATAATACTTTCCAGGGCAGGGAACAGTAAATCCACTTAAAATGTATACCAAACATCTTCTTCAGTGGTTCTAGGGTGCCATTATCTTTCATTACTTGATGAGAAGTGGTTTATGCTGAGTATTTCAATATCTGCCAAAACAAAAGCCTTAATTTATCTAATACCGTATATACAATCACTGGTTAGACAACTGCCCAGTCAAACATTCACTTCATTATCTTCCAGTTTGATTAACCTGCTTCCCACCTTGCTGTGGGAACCGTAGGATTTTACTGTCTTCCTATAATACATATTAAGTCATTGCAGAATTATTATTAATCTATCGTATTAAGCTCCCAAGATTACAAGTTTGATCTGTATTTTTCTCAATTAAGCTATATTATTCATTGCACCTCTGCGGAAAACAAAAGCCAAAGACCAGATCAAATGATCTTTTTACTCCAAGGAAATTAAGAAATCCCAAGACCTATTCTACCTATAATAGCAAAAAAGAGTGGTAAATACAAATTAAGAACTTTCTTTATAAATCTTATTTTCAGAACCAAATTACAATATTTTTGCACTTCTAGCACTGTAGAAAGGATAGTGGAATTGTGTGAATGTCCCGAGAAAAGAAAATTTCACAGTATTTCACGCAGGACTGGAAGACAAAGGCAAAAATGTAATGAAACCAAAGATTTTCNAAAAAGGTGAGTGAGAGAAAGAGAGAGACAGACAGACAGACAGACAGACAGACAGACAGAGAAACTTTGCTGGTTTGAAAAATCTTTGAAAAATTATTTCATTCCTAGTGTCAAATAGTAAGGTTTTTAAAAAAATAACTTCTTCGATTATGCCAGTTTGAGCTCAGCATGAGTTATTTTAAAATTAAGTTACAACATATGCAAGCTTCTGTCCTTCACACTGGCATTCTTCATGAACAGGTTTAACATCCAAGACAGAGATTATTATCTGATAACAAAAAAAGAATGCATTTCTTACTCTTTCCTCCTATCTCCTTCAGATTATTTCAGATTACACTGTCAAGATGTTCATTTTCTGAGGAGATAAGAAAATGAATGCAATATGACAAATTAATATTACATAAACTTCTGTTGAGTGGAAGGCTTTTTAATCAGGAACTATATTTTGTTCTTTCATCAAGCTGAGAAAACTGCTTGGAAATTCCTTCATTAAAGAGGAAGAAATTTTAAAAAAGTATATAAATTAAAAGCAGAAAATGAACAGCAAGTTTAAAACAGAGCACAGGGAGGATTTAGTAAACTAAATTTAAGGTTAACAGCTGGTCACCTTTTTTGTGACTAGTCAGTTGACTTAAATTAGACTAATTAATATAAAAGATTGTGGATTTATTGCTCACTTATTGCCAGAATAATCAATTTTTATAATGCAGTGATGTTAACTAGGTATCCTAAAGCTTAGTTTAATTTGCAATGGCTGTTTGCAAATAGATTTTGCCTAGAAGCAGAACATTGATTATTCCCACAGCTAGTTAGCACTAAAGGAATTTGCAACTCTGGGACTTTTGACTGCCCAATTAATTAAATCACAGAATCACAGAATCACCAGGTTGGATCTTACTTCTTAATCTTCTTACTTGTAATTGGCATTGTTTATTAATTTTTATTTCTCTTCACTAATCTGTTTTAAAGACATAAATGTCTACTTCATCTGGGATGAGAAGGCTATGTGGCATGAATAAAACATATACAGTCTGGAAATTATCTACAGTACATTTTTGTAACATATGTGTTAAACTTTTTCAAGACAAGTAGCTTCTACTGGTGGAATAACTCTGGTAATTAACACACCGCTGGTTCAGGTTTTTAAGGTAAAGGTTAGAAAAAAGATATTCACACCTTTTAGCTGACATAACACTTCTAAGTGCTTGCTGATACAAGCAAATTTTAGTGTTTTCTTCGCTTTATTTTCCTTCAAGAGAAATTTTTATAAAGGCAGAACATTGTACTAGTGCTGTAGTAAGGTAGCAAGGTACTATGGCTGTGTTGTGATGTCTCAGGACTGAAAAGGCTTGGTATAGGTTGCTGCATGTCTAGCTTCCAGCCATCTGGTCCAGTGCCTGCGAGCTACCAGTCAGTTAACCTATGAATAACAGGATAAGGATCTTATTTAGCAGAATTTTATGGGGTGTTCCTGAAATAAAGGAACATCTAAGGCAAATGAATAAATTGATGGAGAAACACCTTCAACTACCTTATTCAGTTGCTGGAACTTTCTCTGGAAAGGTATCAGAAAATGAGTTGTCTCTGGCAGTCATGGCAAGGAGTCGATAGAGCGAAAGCCGACTTCATCTGTGGTGTGCTGTTGCTTTTCTGCTCAGTCTCTAAATGCTGTTGTTCATAATAAAGTGGCTTTATTGAAGTCCAGCATAAGATAGCCCTCTAGGAAATGTATGGAAATTTTTCAAGTTTCTCTTTTTAATTCTAGGGTCAGGGGGAGCATGTTGGCAAATTCTCCAAGAATTAATTAATTTAATTATTCTGGTCCCAAGTTCTGTTTCTGGTCCTTGTAAGAAACCCTGGAGCTCTGACTTCTGTAAAAGTTCAAGGAGAAACATGGCTTTTATTGTCTGGCAGCCATGACCAATTTCATGTTTGACCTAAGCAGATCTGCCATGTCAGGAGTCCAGTGTCCCATAACAGGATTTTGGAGTTACTAGAAAGCAAGACTTCTGAGTCTTTGAAGATGAAACAATGCTATCTGCCTTTCAGACTCTTTTTCTATTCAGTTTGTAGTGTGAGAGAATTATGAAAAGTAGAAGGGGGGGAGGTATTTTTTGTGAAAAAACAATGAAGAACTTGAGCAGTTTGCAAGGAGTAAGAGATGTAGGATTTCTGGCGATTGTGTTTGTTGTTTTGCAGTCAAGCAAGAGCCTGATAATAGGAACAAATCTTGTAAAAATAAGCTACTTTTCATGTAGGGAAGTCTCACTAACATTCCAGCTTTACAGGTAATGAAGGATGATCTTAATTCACAATTAAATGAAAACTGTGCATATAACCCAGCTAAGCAATACTTCTTTATATGAACAAAATAAAAGGAGTTAGATGGGACAACTTTTAAACTATATTTACAAAAGAAGTTTGATATTCTGGAGCCTAAAATGGTGCAGAGGTGAGAGTCAGGGAGCAGGATTCAAAATATTGCTTATTGTCTGGCCTGTTTTAAGTCCAGTGTGGCCATATAATTACATTTAAATAGTCAGAGTCAGTGTTGAGGTGTTGAGTGTATGAACTAACTTAGCGTGCCTAGGATCAGTTTTTAAAATATTAAAATATGGAAATATTAAATATTAAAAATATGGAAATCAGAGTTTCCAACTATTTTCATGGTCAAGGGTTTGAGAACTACTACTCAAAACTTAGTGTGGATGACAGAATGTACATTTCTTTGCATTTTGGAATAAAAGTCTTACACGAACTCTTTCAGATCTTTATATTCTTGGCACTGAGTTGATTTATAATGAGCTGAATTTTCTTTAGGAAAGGACAACAGATTATTGGATAGCTTAGGATCCATTTTAAAATACTCAGGGCCTAATGCTGTCAGGTTTTGAAATCAGTGTGAAAAGAATGCTTGGCATTCCCAGAATTATGCAGTTCCTCAAAAATTATTCAAGGTACAGTGTTTTCTTCATTATATTTTATGTGTAAAGCATTAAGTTTCACCAGTGTCTCTTTCTAAGGAAATGAATTGTGGCATGGCCTGTTTAGAAAAACCCACAAAAATTATCCAGGTTTGAGGTTGGTTTTGCCTTTGACTGCCTGTTTATTTCTGAATACTATGAATAGAGCAATGCATTTTTATCCCAAAAGCCTATTAAAAGTAAAGGAAAAATTCCAGCTATTAAACATTTTAAAAGTTTGTCTGAAACTTCAAAATTCTTGAAAGCCAGACCTCCTTCCTGACAATTTTCATGAGCTTTCCCCCCCTGTTTTAATGAAATGTAATCACAAATAGATGTAAACAGTATTTAAACAAAGCACTGGAAGGAGGGAAAAAAATTGCACCATGGAAAGAGAGTTATTTACATGGGAAACTGATATAACTGACAGCCACAGCTTTATGACTGGCAAAGAGCCCTTCAAAGATTTGTCTCCTGAAAAACCAAACTGCACTGCTTTCCAGAAAAAAATATTTTCCTCCTCAAGTGACCTGCTATTTGTACAAATTAGTGTCAAGGATGGATTTAAGCACTGCAGTGACAGATTTGGAACACACAGTGCAGTTTACATGTCAAGTAAAATTATGTGGATATTATTCACTTCCACAGCAATTGTTCACAAAGCTCAGGAACATCAATAGATTTAGAGCCTTCAGTGTGTGAAAATGTTTTGATGAGCAGCATTGTGCTAGGTCACTCCTCCTTAATGATATTGTTTCACATTTGTGCCGCAAACAGAACCAGCTCAAGGCAATATGAAATGTTACACTGACTGCTGCTGGCCTTCCATGTAGAAGCGCAAAGAAGATCATCAGACCCTCTTCCTTTGCAAAGCAGTCAGTGTAGAGTAAAGATTATTAAAGATCCCCCACAGAGTGGGGGACATGTGCTGAAAAACCATGGTGCTCCTGCAGAGGAAATACTCTGTCAACCTTAGCCTGGTGCTTTGCTGTTTTAAATGTGGAGGGCAGCTGAGATTTTCTGTGTGAGGTCATCCCTAGTAAAGGAAATGAGGTCATTAAAAATGTAACATGGTAAACTGTTCTTTTATAAGATGTACACACCTACTGTTAACTATTTTGCCCCTTAGCCCCATTCAATATGTATGTTAGGTTAAAACCTAGTGGTTCATAGGTTAGATGGGTCTCGCTGCTGTGGCTTTCTCTTTGCACCCAGTTTCACATGCAATTCTTTTTCCTCCCTGGTTCCTAGGTCATTCTTGTCACTCCCCAGGCTCTGCAGCAATCACCTAGCTGTGCTTCTGATTCAGGTCCTGCTTTTGTTGTCAACAGCTTTAGCCTAGTGAGGTCAGTACCAACTTAAATGGGAATGAGTTGTGGAAATATTACCTTCAGTGAAATGTTACCTTTCTTTCATTTAAAGAGTACCTCTCCCTTTTTTAAAGTAGGGAAATATAAACTCTAGGATTTCATATTCTAATTTAGTGAAAAGAATAAAAAGTTAAGTTACAAAATAATCACTGCTGGTTTATACATATAGCAATATGAGATGCGACCTTCAACTGGATGATTTTGGGGAACTGGAGAGATTCCTGGGGAAGATGGGTCTTCCCTTCCTTTCTTCCTGCACTGAAATTATTCTTTTATTACCAGTTGTTCCACTGTAACAGTAGGGCAGTATGAATATCCTTGGGGTTTCTTTACAATTTTTGCTCTTGGAGCATTATTAAACAACTCCTCAACCAGCAGTTATTAATTTTTAAAACAGGAAATCATTAGTTTGTTCATTAAGTTTTAAAAGGGCTTTCCCCCTCATCTCTCTTTTTTCATTCTTGTAATGCTCAGAGACAAATTTCCTGGGCTGCCACTCCTCCAAAATCTTGCACTTGCTAATGAGGAGGTTCATTTTCCCAAGAGAAAGATCGTGAAATCATGGCTGGTTCTTGCTGCTTGTTACAAAGACTCATGGGTAAATTAAGAAGTTTAACAAAACACCATGAATGCAGTACATTAAAGTATGTAAATGACACAAGATTACATTGCGCATGAAAGATAGTTAAATGTTGTTAACACATTGAACTTGACATTCCAGTGTGCATTCAGAAGCACTTCTAACTTGTCTAGCTTGTCGGCAGCTTCTGCAAACAATTAGGAAACCAGCTTCAGCCCAGAGCTGAAGCTTCACAGCCATCACTGCCTGAGAGCCATGTGGCATTATTTTGGTGAAATCAGAGCCAATTTGCCACATACCCTGCTTCATGAACATCAGAGATGTGTTTTACCACATACTCCTGGAATTTCAGAGAGCAGGTCTGATGCCAATATTTTCACAGCCCTGTGTTTGAGGCTAAAAGTAGTATTTAAAATGTGCATTTAATTTCCAAATCATAACCATTTTTGAAGAGTTGTGAAGATTACTGAAGATTAATATTTGTTATGATTAATCAAGGAGTGTCAGGAGGTATGACAATATTTAAAATTCTTCTCAAGACAGCTCACTACACCTCTTATCATTCTTCTCAGACTTAAAGTGTGATTTAATCCTATATCTTAATTTGTTGGTGGAGATGTAGTAAAAGTAATCAGGCTCTGCTGTTACCTTATAAAGCAAATTTATCTGCGTGAGATTGCTCTTGGATCACTACTAGACTTTAATACAAACATGAAGAAGGCCAGATTAAAAAAAAACATGCCCCATAAAAAGTGACTTACAAAAGAGTCTCACTACCAGTTACAAAATCTATTTCTCTTTTGTGTAAAAAGAAAAGAGTTGTGGAATCTGCAAAAGTTAAATATAAAAAGCTTCATGCATGAATGAAAGATTCATTTCTACCTCTATACTAGAGTTATTTTAAAGGAAAAATATTTGATTTTATGCATTATCTAGTAAGTCATCATGTACCTGGAATGAAATATTTTTGTAGATAGTGTGTATGAGCAAGCAGGCATGAACAAAGAGTTTAACCTTTTGCTATACTAGATTTTGATGATGCAATGGTCCTTTGAGAGCCTAAGCCCTACCAGACACATAGAAAATAAATAAAACTTGGTTAAAACATCATACTCAGCTTACCTGACTCATTATTATACATCTTAGGCCAGATGTTCCTCCATGGCAACTCCAAAAAATGATAAAGCAGTTATAGTAGTTAGAGATTAGCCTGCCCTGTCAGGAAGAAAACACCTGATAGTCTCATTTTCTTGCTCCGTTTTGAGGCCTCTAAGAGTAGTCACATGTCATATGGGCTGAAGATTTCTCTGGCAGCTAAGTGGATTTGTCTTTTCCTAGGTTTGTTTATTTTGGAGGGGGAGGAGAATGAGTAGGACTATAAATCAGTCCCTTCCCACCAAGCTCATTTTGTTTGGTCTTGGCCCCATCTGGGCCCCATTAGTTGCAGAGCATCAGTGCTCCAATCAGCAAACCATGGGGCACTGAAAATCTCCTTACCACTCAGCCTCAGAACAAATGCTGTCAGGGGAAATTAGGTCATAAAATAATTTCCTGAACCTGTATTGTAGAAGAATCTGGAAACAAGCATGTGTTTCAAAATGGAGCTCTGTTATGATGAGTTCCACTTATTTGTTTACCTTGCCTCTTTGGTAAAACAGTGTTCATTATAACTTAAACCCTGTAATTGATCTCAGAGCCATATTATATTGTCATGGTTTGTAATTGTGTTTTAAATGCCTTAGTCATATTAATAGTCTAAACAGATGTTTTTGGTGTCTTTGCCATATGTTTATTGTATCCTTGGATTCCTAATCAGGTGCATTGGCTGAGAATGCAGAAATCTCATTTAACTTCAGTTTTTGAGTAGAATGCAAAAAGGAATGCAGAATAACAATAATTAATAGTCATGTATAAGTGCTTCATCTAACTGAATAGCAAAACATAATAGTGTTCTTATTTGACTCTGATAAAATGAACTGCATATTAAAGGCCTGAGGTCACTCAGGATTTTGATGAAGGACATTTCTCTACAAAATGCACATGTGTCCATACATGAATTGCATCTGCATCAAAATCAGTATCCATTATTGTGTAATATCAGACCTTGTAAATGTACCTGCAGTTCTTTCAACATGCAGCTGAAATGAGAATGAGTTGGAAGGAAACCGTGGAGGTCACGTAGTTCATCATACATCAAACTTAGCACCATCACTAAGTAGGGGTAGTCATAGCTTTGTCTAATAAAATCTTGAAAATGACCAGTTTTGGAAATTCCTCAGTCTCTCTAGATAACCTTGTATTGTGCTGCACATTTCATTCATGTGAATTAAAATTTTCATCCTAATACATGAGTTGACCATCTCAACCATTCTCAGACTGTCTTGCAGACAGAGCTCCAATGGAAAAATCTGAAGCAGAAACCACATCTTCTGATTTTCAGGGTACTGAGTCCATGATGGTATTGCATGGCATGCATAAACATTTAATATTGTTTTGCTTATTTTTTTGAAACATCATAAATAAGAATATCAGAACCATCATCATGATGCAAAAGTATTCCATTCTGTCCTAGAGGAGGTGAAAATCTTTTGTTTATGAGCCAACCATAAACCCTTGTGCCTCTGAGTAGGGTGAACTGTTTCAGTGAACAAAATCACAATTTGAAGTCAATTTATTGGATGAATATTCTATAAGGCAACTATTGTGTCAGTAAGATATATTAGAAATAACCGATCACTGTTAAGTTGTACCGAATAAAACATTTCTGTATAAACAGAGAAACAAACCACAAAAATATAAATTAAGAAATGCTGACCCAAGAATATAAAGTATTTTAGTGATTCAGCCAAAAACTTTTTTGTTCTCCAGTTTTTAATAAAGTAAGCACTTCACTTGGCCTATTAATAAAAAACTTAACAATTACTTGGGTAAAATCCAGTATTAAACCAAAAATTCAGACACATCAAACAAGTCAGTATGACTTGTTATAATAAAATGGGGAAATTATATAGTTAGAAATAAAACTTTTTTTAATCATGAAAATTTATTTCTATACGCATTTGTGGATTTGTGTAATATTCATTTCAGAGTCCGAAAAACTGATGCAATGAATGAAATAACATTTTGGAAGTTGTTAGAGCCAGTATTAAGTACTTTTTTTTTGCTCTCACAACAACCTTTGAAAAATTAGATAAACATATTTTAAGCACAACATCATGGATAAGTGTTACTAACTGGAAATTTTCATGCTAGACTTACATTGCTGGCTGACTCTGTTGAAGGAATGAAATAGTTTAACCCCTCCCATTGTTATGTTTTCAGCAGAAAAAAACTACAAAGATCCTTCATTTTAAGTTGGTGAAAGACAACAAAAAAATCTTTTTATTAATACATTAAGAATAAAAAAGAGGACCAGGGAGAATATTCATTCCCTATTGGATGCGAATGGAACAACTGTGACTGATCGCCTTCTATGACAAAGTGACCTGCTTACTGGATGACACAACCCAAGACACAAGTGTCTGAATAGCCTCTTGAACTGGCATGTGTTACCTGCAAGTTGGGATGCATTAAGTGTTTAGACTGAGCTTCTCTTGCCCAGTTTTCTATTCCACTTGTGTATCTGTCACACAGTGTTATTTTTGGCTATAGGAAGTAGCTCTGTAATCTGATGTGTTGCAATGAAACTTTGAAAGTCAGTATTAGCTAGCACTTTGTAGACTTCATCTCTTTTTTTTTTATAATTCTTCACATGTTTCTAAGAGTAAGTTTTTCAACTTTCTCTGAGAACATGAGCACTACTGGAAAATGGTTTTGGGCATAAGTTGAACGGGCACGCTAGGTAATGACATGCAAATATACACGTTTCCAAATTCACTGCCGTTACACAAGTTAACTCTTGACTCAAAGTTACCCAGGTCAGGTAAGCTACTAAAAATCACTCACTAGAAGATTATGAATTAGCAATGACATGATGAAGGCTTTGGAAGCATATGAAGAGAGGAGGGTATCTGCTCTACCAGTACCAGTACTCTGCATTATACACTGCTCACAAGATCTGAAAGCAAAAACTGTGAAAAGTTCTCTAAAACACTGGTTTAAAAGGATAGGCAAAATCCTCACATTACATTGGGTTTTGTTCTGAAAGGAATTCAGTCTTTGGATATCTATAAATGTGTACAAAAAATAAAGTGAGATATAAGAAAAAAGGACAGTGATAATCCCTATGTCCATGGGAAAGTGAATTGTTTAAACCCCAAAATATTTTCTTTTGATTACTTGGAAGAGTTATATTCCCACAATTTGTTTCTGTAGTCTTACTTTTCTTAGAGGCAAACCTTGTCATTTAAAGCCTCTTTTAAAGAAAGCTAGTGGAATGAACACTTTGTGTTGGCGCACTATTTGCTGCAAATAGCATTCAGTTCTTATATAAATTCCATATGCTTATTTAGGTAATCGTACTTAGGTACGGGAACAGTGCTTTCAGAACCTCACAAAGAAGCAGTAATAAGAGTAGGCATGAAAATAAACTGTCAGTCATGTGCTTTTTTAAAAAATGGTAGCAAGCAGATAACATTCTTCTGAAGCAGTAAGTTCAAAAATGGACCCAGTCCTCTGAAAGCAGTTTGGAATTCAATGAAACCAATGCTGCAGAGAAGAAGAAAGGAATGGGAAGCATGACACAAGAAAGCAAGAAGGAAGGCAAACAGAGAAGCAATGTTGAAGTTATATAGCAGTTTAGTCTAATTAAACATAGATGGTCATACCGATCAAAATAGACCTAAATTTCACTCTCTCTTTTTTTTTGTATTTTGCTCCCCCAAGCTTAAACCAAGAGGAATAGAGGTTCTCATGATGTTGACATCCAAATTGCATATATTGCAACTGGAGGAGGATTAGATTCGTATATAAAAGTCACCGTAATTTCATTGCAATTTTACATAGTATTTTTGGAGCAGCACAGACCCTTTGGCATAAAGTATTATTTGACCACTTATCTTTTCAGCATTTTATAGAATCAAAGAATAGTTTGGGTTGGAAGGGAGATGTAAAGATCATCTAGCCCACTCCCTAAGCAGTAAGCAGAGTAGAGGGGGAGATTACTTCCCTTGACCTGCTGGCCATGCTTCTTTTGATGCAATCAAGGATATGGCTGTCTTTTTGGGCTGTGACTGCATATTGCTGTCTCATGTCCAGCTTTTCATCCACCAGTATCCCCAAGTCCTTCTCCTCATGACAACTCTCAACCCCTTCACATCCCCCAACCTGCATTGGTATTGCGGATTGTGTTGGCCAGGGTGCAGGACATTGCACTTGGCCTTTTTGAACCTCTAGATGTTCATGCGCCCACTTTGCAAGCTTGTCCAGGTCTGTCTGGATGGTATCCCAACCCTCAGGTGTGTCAACTGCACCACTCAGCTTGGTGTTGTATTGGTCCCAATGTGGTCCCCTGAGGGACACCACATGTCACCAGTCTTCATTTGGCCATTAAGCCATTGACCAGTACCCTCTGGAAGCAACTATTCAACCAATACCTGATCCAGCAAAAAGTCCATCATTTGCATTAATGTGCACAGTTTCTTTCTTTAAAATGAGTCCACGTTTAGAACATCCTTCACCTTTTAGGAAGCTCTTCCATGCATTAATCTTTATGTTTTCAGGACAGGCGTCCTAGTTAATAAGTGGAGCCATGTGCTGTTACAAAGATAGGCTAATGTCACTGGAGTCTGCAGCAGCTGCAGACTATCAGGGTGTAAGGATGGCCCTCCTGCCTCTACCCCACTATCTGTAAACAGTAAAAAAATGCCAATCATTCAGATTCATTCTACTCTGTTTTGGAATTGGCAAGCAAACTGCTTTTTTTTAGGTATTGTTAAATGTTGTCCAGTTTCTCACTTATTCCAAGACCACAGTCATGATTAGCTAAATAAATCTGATCCAGTGTACCCTTTTAGCAGAAGCCTGAGGTATTACTCACACACACCTGTGCTTTTTGTTTTCCTGAGTACATCAATCAGATCCATCTGATTTTGTAAAGATTTTACCAGGCCCCATTTTGCATGTCCTGCAAGCACCTTTTGTTTTAACCCATTTTCTCTGAGTCTTTAATTGAAAGCAGAACCTGAAATATTTATTATGGAAAATATGATTTATGTTAAATGCTACAGAGGAATAAAACCACAAAACCTTAGCAAACAGTATTAACAGAAGATGCACTTGTGTAGCTCTCTTCCAGCTGGGCAGTATTAGACAATATAATTTGCTAGTAATGAGCAGTTTAAAAGTTCAACTCTTTTGGACATTTTCCTTCAGGGATATTTGTGATAGCTCCAATGTGGCTTTCTTATTGCTATAACTGACCTCAAATTGCTAAAGAATGCAAAGTTTATTTCAGGAAGTTAATTCTACTGCAAGAATTTCCTTATAGTCTTGTTAAATGGTAACTTAGAAATACTTTTGGATCTTCGGCTGCTTTTTTTTGCAGAATTTTTTAGCTTGGTTGAAAGCTAGTTCTGACAGCTATGCTGAGCACAGCCACAGTATTGCAAAGATCCACACTGTCAATTGTAGCACCTACCCACCCTGTAAAAGAAGCCCACATGTTTGACTGGATGTAACAACAGAAGAAATGCATCCACTTGATACAAGGTCAATTTTGAGTGGATGGCCCACAACATTTTCAGGGACATATATGAGTTTTTCAAGTTATGCATACAAAAGTGAAAAATTCTTCCCAGGCTTGTAATCTATGCAAAGAACCTAGCCACCATTCACCTGTCCTCTGTGTGTGTCCTCACTATGCCATATAGAGCATGCATCAAGACCATGGGCTTTGTTATTTAGATGAGTTGTTGGACTGTTAGTATCAGTAAAAATGTAGCTTATGGTATTAAAAATGAGGTGGTTTGTGTTTTTTTTCAAATGCATATCTGGAGAACTGTAAGTATGTTACAACTGTATTCTTTATGCATGCTAATGGAAAATTTTCCATACACATTATTTTTTTACAATAATGTGATTTGTAACAGAAAGGTTACTATAGCAACATTAGCTTTCAGTCAGCTGTTAATTTTATAATTCCACTTCATGAGTAACTACATAGCCTAATGAATCGAATACCATCACCAGTAAATATTTTTCAGACAGAAAATAGAAAATGATAGGCTACTGTCCACATATCACTGATAATACACAGTAATGTCTTCAATATATGTAGCTGTAATATACTGGAAGAATTTTATGAAATGAGTAGACAATTTCAGCACTTAATTCCCATTTATTTTTTAATGAAACATATGCAGATGGGGCTCAATGAATTTAGGCACCAGAAAAAAAGCAAACTTTTCGATTCACCATAGAACCCAAGACCTGCAGTAATATACATGTGCATCCTTTATGGCATAGGTAGGTAAATGGATAGGAAAAGATAAGACCCACAAAATTTGTTAGAAAATAAACCACTTAGGATCAAAATGTCTTCAAAAAAAATTTTTTATTGATGTTGTAGTAGAATGACTCTGACTGGCAGCTAAGTTTCTGCTCAGTTGCTTGCTTATTTTCCCGCAACTGGATGGAGAAGGGAATTGGAAAGGCAAAAGCAAGAAAGATTAATGGATCAAGATAAAGACAGTTGAATAAGAGAAGAAATAAAACCAAACCAGAGCAAAACAAAACAACCTCAAGTAATGCAAAATCAGTCGGTCACCATGTCCTAGCAGCTGACCAATTCCCAATGAGGCTCTGAGCAATGACTACATGGGAATAACTATACTCCTATACCCTCAATGTTATTGCTAAGCATGTTGTAATACAGTGTGCAACATCCCTCTGGCCAATTTGGGTCAGCTGCTCCAGCTGTGTCGCTTTGCAGCATGTTATCTACTCCAAGCCTTCTCACTGGTGGGGTAGCATGGGGAACAAAGAAGGCTTCCGCACTACAAGTGCTGCTTAGCAATAGCCGAAACATTGTTGCATTATCAAGACTCTTTTGGTCACAAATCCAAACCACAGCACTGTATGGGCTGCTATAAAAAAAGATAACTCCATCCCAGTCAGACCCAGTACAGGTGTTTAAGTGCTTTCCCCATGCTCTTTTCTTGCCATAATATATTGAACTGACCCCATTGCTGGGGATCCTATGTTCTCTTTCCAAATCAGACCAGAAGTAATTCCTTAAAAATCAACTTATGGTGAGAGGTTTTAAGGTTAAAACAGATGGGTTGTTAACCACTGTTACAGCTGAACAGAATGGTAGAGTGTAATCATGGGGAAACTAACATGAAAACCAACACACCACAAACATGCAGAGGTAGAATGCACAGTAGAAGTAAAATTCTTGTTGAATGTACACATAAACCTGCCCGAGCAAGTATGATGCAAGGAAGTCATTGCAGGTATTTAATGTTTTATTATACTTAGTTCCTTATGTTACCTAAACTGAAAATGAATAAATTTGTAAACCTTATAAAGCCTGTAGGTCTATCTTTTTCAATTACTGTAAGTAACTGTGGCAGATTGGACAACCCTGAGGAGGACCTGACAAGGATTAGGACCTGCTAAGGACCTGAAAGACACCAGTCTTGCCAAAGACACAAAGAGTGGAGCTTTACAGCTATTGACACTCCCGTTCCCTGTCCCTGGCAGTGGTAGGTGTGGGGAGGAAGTAGACAACTGCTGTTGCCAGGCTCACAGTCCAGGAAGATGTGGGACCCCAGCCAATTACAGTTTTGAGTGGTTGGTTGTCTGTTTTGTTCGTGCCTCCGTGACAGTAACTATGCTGGCAAATCATAAAAGACAAGATGTTCCTAGCAACAGGCCTTTGGAAACAGCTTATTTAAGCTATTGATAGTTTAGTGAAAAAGTTGCACTTGTGTGAGGAAGCAGCTTACAGAGTCTGTTTTCCATGAAAAAATGTGACACTGGATAAGCAGGAGTAGTGATGTTGTAGAAGTGACTTTCTGAAAACATAAGAAACCAGATTTACAGGGTGCAATCGTGGTTTTTACTTAGCTATAAAATGCAATTTGAAACAGCAGTTAAGTTTTTAGCTCACAAGACATCTTTGAATCTTAAACACAAGAAATAGCATGCAAAGTTGGTAGAGCAGGTGAGCAGTACTTCTAAGTTGAACCTCAGCAGAGAGCAGAGAGCTCGTGAGGCCACATATGAGCCAGTGCTGCAGCTTTCTTTGCTGGAAGGAGCAACTTCAGATAACCCGTCTGCTGTGCTATGGATCCCGAGCAGCTGGCTGGCCAGGTGTTGACAGCAGGTGTTTGTCTGGAGCTCCACAGCCCCTCAAAATACAGTGAAGTATTTATGTATGTAAGTAATTATTGTGAATTGCATTTAGCTTCATAGAAAAAAACTAATCTGTACTCAGAATTTAATTGCTGTAACTTTGTTTATGAGAAACATGTGTTTATCACTGAGAAACAAGTTCTGCTTTGAGCTATAAACCACAAAACAACGTTTAACTACCCAACTTCCAAACTGAATTAAAGTGCGTGGGAAAGAATGATTAGTTAGCCCCAGATTTATGATGTTGGGGCTTGTTTTCTAGGTGTTTGGGGGGTTTTTTGTGGGTTTTTTTTTTGTGTATGTGTCTTTTGATTATACAGGGTCCAACACAAAAACCCCAAAGACTAACTTTATAGCTCAGTTACCAAGAGTGTGAGAAAAAAGACAAAAGAGATAATTATAGAATATGTTCTAACCTGTCACAGTGAGGCAAGGCTCAACTCGATCACTTAACTCAGCATGAGTAGATGTGTTCAAATATAGAATTTTTCTTACCTCTGATTGGAGAATGTCAGTGTGTGCCAGCCCACAACACTTCATCTGTGAAGCAGGTTTTAGCTAATAACAACATCACTGTGCTTGAGCACCCACCCTATTTGCCAGTCCTGGCTCTCTACAGTTCCTGTTTCTTCACAAAGTTCAAGTTGGTGCTCAAAGGAGCCCATACTTTGTTGGTAGAAAATATGAGCGCAAAAACAATGGAGATCCTCAACAGCCTTTAAGAAAATGATCAGCAGAACTGCTTTGAACTTGGGCAGCATTGTGTGCAGCTGTTTGTCAACTCAGAGTGGAACTATTTTTGAAGATGATCAGAGTGGATTTTCTTAATTTGTTAAATAAAAAGAGTTACAAGCACACTCTCCTCTTTTTGGTGTTGTACCTTGTATGTGGTATACAGAGAGAAGTGCCTCATTTAACTTTATCTATAAGAAAGTAAGGGACCCAACCTCCTCTGTCGTCAATGGTGAGAGAAATGCTCCTTTGCACTGCGATTCATGCCCTCTGTGTTGGATGCAAATCCTCAGAGAGAAGAGATCTCTGACATGTGGAGCTGTATTTGGAGGGTAGGCAAAATGGCTAGAGTTAGTTGAAGCCCATTTTAAATGCATTGTTATAACTTGCCTCTTCTTAATGTCTCTCTGTAGTCTTTTCTTGACTTTCATGTATGCATCTGTTTATGTTTATTTCAGGAAAAAGGACCACTGAAGAATGTAATTAATTTCATATTAGGGTTTATAATTAGAGTGGTGCTAAAACCAAGGATTTTTTTTGTAATATTCTGATTCATAAATATATGCTATTGAAATCTCTCTCAGCTTCTTTGAGGCAAAATGTAGTTGTATTGTACTTTCCTTAGCACAGTTTAATGATTTTATAAATATCATCTTTACATTGCTTTGTTTAGAATTAAAGTTCAAAGCTTTTTTTTACAGTAAAAATCAGAATAAATTTTCAGTCTCATACATAGGTTATCTTTAAATTTTAGAAAAATCCCTCCCCACAACCTCATCAAGATATTTGCATTCATACCTGCAAGTCCTTTATTCCCTCACCTAAGTCGGAGAACAAGTAGAAATACTTTATTAATATACATACATTCTTGTGTAAATGTCATCAATGGAGAGCAGTGTTAATAACCCACTTACCTTTGGCATGTACTAGCAATCAGGTTTCAAAATATATGAATGCATATTCTAGTCCCTAGTTTGAACTAAAAATTTACACCTTCTTGGCTACTATGTACCTGAACAAGGTATATTATGTTGTTGTAAACTAAAATTTTAGAGATATAATATTAACATCCAAAACAATGAAAGACTTACGATTTTCTTCATCACAGGTATTTAGGAATATGAGTCAAACTCCCAGAATCACAGAATTCCTTTAAATATCATCATTTATAAAGATAAGATATTCTGGGCTCTTTTTCTTGCCCTTCTAGTTTTCAAGCACTAGATTTTGTAGTTCGAGAATCTTCTTCAGTCAGGAGAAATGAACTGTTACTTTTTCTGAGCACTGAGATACACAATTATATCACTTTAAGGAACTGTGAATGTTTAGGAGAGGCTTCAGGAGACATTGAGTATCTGGTTTCAAAGAATGTTGAATTCAGCCTGATAGGTTGGTTAACATAAATAAATTGCAGTTGTATTATTAAACTTCTGGACCTTAATTTCCTTTCAAATCTCTACAGATTCTGCAGAACAGCAATCTAATGATAGCTGGCTTTGTACACTAATATGTATTCTTAACTTGTCATCTTTTNGTCTTTAGGAATATGAGTCAAACTCCCAGAATCACAGAATTCCTTTAAATATCATCATTTATAAAGATAAGATATTCTGGGCTCTTTTTCTTGCCCTTCTAGTTTTCAAGCACTAGATTTTGTAGTTCGAGAATCTTCTTCAGTCAGGAGAAATGAACTGTTACTTTTTCTGAGCACTGAGATACACAATTATATCACTTTAAGGAACTGTGAATGTTTAGGAGAGGCTTCAGGAGACATTGAGTATCTAATTTCAAAGAATGTTGAATTTAATAGCCTGATAGGTTGGTTAACATAAATAAATTGCAGCTGTATTATTAAACTTCTGGACCTTAATTTCCTTTCAGATTTCCTACAGATTCTGCAGAACAGCAATCTAATGATAGCTGGCTTTGTACACTAATATGTATTCTTAACTTGTCATCTTTTAACTGTACTTAACTGTGCTTTGATTTAAATAGGTTTGTTAAGGGGTGTTTTGAAACAACATATGTTCACATATGCATTTTATGGAATGTACAGGGGTTATAAATGATTGACTTTACTGCTTAATTCAACACACTCCATAAAGAGGCTATGGCATAAAGCTAGAACAGACATTAGAGAGATAAGGAAGGAATTTACCATAAACTGTAACCACAGGATGTGGTAAGGAATATTGATGCTTCAAAATAATCTGTTTGGATAACAGTGTCAGAGGAAGACGAAAAGAGAAAAATTCAGAAGTTCTTCTGTGGTTACTTTAATGGGAAACTCTGGGTTCATTTTTGTTGTTAATTCAGGAAGTGTCGATATATATGGAGCTGTGAGAAATTTAAATGAGTTACCTCTGATTTTTGTATTGACATTAGAATTTTCACAGCAATGAGCAAGTAACATTCCAAAAACCTTGGGAGCAGGACAGAGTGGAATTTAGATAGATTAAATGTTATGTGTGGTAGCTATGAAGGCTGTCAATAAAGTATTTTCATTTATTAAAAATGATGAAGATCTAAAGGGATTAGCCATTGAAAGAAGTACTTCTTTGAAATTTGCAAATTGTATGCTGTTGTGTATTTACATTATCTCTCTATTAGTGACATTTTTTTTTAATAAGATTGTTTATCGGCACTGAGACTTCACTGAAATCTGAAGGAATTTTACTGTCGATTTTGGTATTAGTCCTGTTGTATCAAAAACATGTGATACTGAGTATTACAGTATCCTAAGATTCCTTGTGTGGTTTTCATTAGATTGGAAGGTCTATTCATTTACCAAAATGAGTACCATATTTTCTATGAATTGCTATTACTTTCATCAAAACATGGATAAGAACATATAAACAACTGTAATGAATCAGACTAAGGATGATCTTTTTTTTTTGTTTCTACCAGTGATAATAGCTCTGTTGGAAAAAGTGTACAAACATGGAAGGAATAACAGCACTTTTTCAACTCTGTTAGTTTCCTGAGCTTTAAATTTAATAGCCCTGAATTTGTTCTGTTTTTGCATTCACATAAACTACTAGTATCCACAACAAACTATCTAATTATATTGACTTTAGATATTGGGTTTGGGGTGGAGTTTGACTTTAACTTCTAGCAGAGCTGTATCAACTTGTTCTTATCTGCAGAAAACATCCTGGATGACACAGGGAATTTGGTCTCAGAAGCACATATTAAACAGAAACATATTCAACATTAATACTGCAATAATATACTCTGTCTTCAAAAGAACAAAGTGATATTATAGACATCTGTGCTTAATCAAGTCAGATGTCTGAGATGTGTGAACTCTTCAAATACAAATATTCAAAGACCTCAGAGTTATGACACCAATGCATGGAATGTCATGGGTGACTTCTTTATATATATTTCCATTCTTTGACTGACAGTAAAGCAAACATAAAGAAGTATGGCGAAGATTTCCAGAACAGATTTCTCAGGAAACAACACTGTAACCTCTTTACTAAAAAGATGAGGCAGTCATTGGGCTGATTTAAGACCCATAGGAAAGCAAGTCGCAAAAACAATTAAGTAAAGATTTAAAATACTGCACTTCACTTTATGAGTTTATAAATCTCAATGATGGAAATGTCATTTCACCATAGCTATTTACCAAAGATAAAATATGCCTATTCTTAGCACAGACTTTGATCTGACTTTGTGGTTCCTCAGACTCTGAATTCAAGCATTGTCTTTCTGATGACTGGCACTGGAGAGGGAGAGGCATGGAAAACTCAAGTGTTTATTACTGCTGAAAGAGAAGACCAAACTTCTTTAAATGAAGCGTGTCCAAGAAAATGTAACTGTAAAGGATGCAGGCAAAATAAGAATATGAGAAACAGATAGTACTCTTGGCTATAGGAAGACTGGACTACAAAATGCATATTTTTATTATTTTTGCTGCATATTACATGGTTATCTAAGTGGTTTCAATATTAGATAGTGAAATATTCCATTCTATGTATTCCATTTACAGTTGATTAGAGCCTGAAATTCTGCCTTGCTGAAAGTTTGAAGTATAAACTGAAAATCAAAATTGTGCAGTTTTGTAAAGAATTTCATTTTTAAAAAAATCTCTTAGAAAATTGTTCTGGTTCCTTTCTTTTTACACCAGAAAACCAGCATGTAGTCAGCTGTTTTATTACTGGAACAGTGTCCTAGAGTCAGGGCACTGTGTGGAGAAACCCTGTGGGATCTGAGGCAGCCTGAGGAGTTTCACAAAGCCAGGAACTGGCCGCCTGTTAAAGCTGGGAGCCATGGTTTAACTAGGAGACTTTTGATGCAATCCCTGAAGAAATACAAGGCTGCAAAGTTTTGCTGGAGAATTCCTTGTTACTTCTAGCATTATTTTTTTCACCATTTCCATACTTACGTAGCATAGAGATATTAGTTGCACAGTGGAGGATGGTTTGAAGTTGGGTGGCACAAAGCACATAAGATGCAGCTGCAAATACACTTATAGAAGCAGGTTTTTCAGGGGCAGCTAACACCTAAACAGAAGCAAATTGTCACAGATTTTCAGCAGCTCATTGAAGCACTCAGATTTGAAATCAATCTACCAAATTTAATCAAATGCTTTTGAAAGCCCCAGTTGAGACAGAACCACAGCTTTAAAGACCTGAACAACTCTAAAAATGTCTTTTCCACTCCTAGGAAGGGACCTAAAAGGAAAGTTACCAGCTCAGGTGTGAGATGGGTGTAAAGAAGAGTGCCTTGAAATGGTCAGGCCAAGGGTAGGTGAGGTCAAACCAATAAGGTCATACCAGCTATGTATGTCCTGAGGATGTTCCCTGTTGGCATAACCCCAAATAGTGAAGGTGAAGCCATGCCAGACAAAGAGGCTGCTGCATCCTTCACAGTCTCTTACGAAAATGCGAAAACATTGCATGGATCCACAGGCTTTTACACTTATTCCCTCCTGTGAAGTACTAAACCATTAACTATATAACTACTGAAGATGGTGAAATACTTTGTTTCTATGTAGATGTGTTAATTTATTTTCCAGTCTTACATGATGACAAATCCAAATCTACTGACTCGACACCTCTGAAAAATCTGTCCCTTCCATCAAATTAGTCAAATTCCCTGGGGACATGCAGACTGCATATATTTCTTTGAGAGCTAACAGTCATATCTGAGCATACAGTCTGTGTAAGTTAAGTCATGGGTTAGTAAGCCCCATGGCAGCCTGAACAACTATGTGAATTCATCCAGTAGTGTGCAGCATGAGGATCTTAAAAAGGTAAAAAACTGGACAACATGGAGAAATCTTGCTGTGTTTCTTCTTCTACTTTTAAAAAAAAATATTTAATTTTCTCATTTTTTTCAGCATGTATTTATTTTTAATTTGTGTAGTTATATAGAGATAAATTTAGTCTGTTACAGAACACCTTATTCTTAACTTTCAGATGTAGAAGCTAGGAATGGCATGCATCTCTACGGATGTTTTCTGTTATATATAATTACAAAAGTTTTTTAGATTACAGCTCCTAAGTCAAAGGACCACTGAAATTTACAGTTATTAACTACAGGCTTTTGATCCCACTCTTCACAGTAAAACAACAGTGAATATAACTGTTTCCCTCCCCTGCATGCCCCTGTATTACATCAGCTTACAGATTGGAGAATTTAACTATTTAAGAAACTTGCTTCATGTTCAATACCAAAACTTAGTCAACACTTGCTCTATAAAAATTTTACCTCTTTCTTTTTCCAAAACAAACAAATAAACACCACTTATTTTTTAATAAAGCGTTTTAAAACATATTAAACCTTTGTCTGTGATCACATCTCTCCAAAGAAAATGAAATGGGAAAAACCCTTGCACTGTTTATATATGACAGTAACAGCATAATGAGATTCTTTCTCAAGCAGAGAATGAAAAGTCAGAGACTGCAAGATTAATAAATTATTATTTTACATAATTTGTAGTCTTTCTAATTAGGTATGTTGCAAAGAATACCATTTTTAGGTTATATTTATAAAGTGAGTCACAAGGCAAAGAATATTGAACTCTCAGTGATAAATTTTTTAAAATTTAAAAGATTAAAATGAAGCAGCCAAAGATCAGCCCAAGTACAATCCTCATCAATGCCTGATTAGAATTGCAGTATAATGATGGATGTTGGTGCTGCAGTTGGTGGTATGAATGTGGCTGCTACAACTGTATTTATGATCCCTGGAAAACTGTGCAATCTTCAAGCCTTTGGCTATCTGGCAAGGTCTCAGAGTGCAGTTAAGCTACGTGCTCCTATCTTATGTTGCATGCTCAAGTAGCTTAAACCTTATGCTAGCACTTAGTGGAAGTACGGTTCATTCTGATCTGTGAGATTTTCCTCTGGGGTACTGTATGCTATGTCAGATTGCAGTGAAAACAAGAAAATGAACCTGGACTGGCCCAACACTGGTGCATTAGATGCACACTCTAAATAAAGGATCGAACCCCTTCATTTCTGCTCTTAAGTGACCACATGTTTAACTAGTTTAGTATGTACTTCTGACGTTAAATGAACTAAAGTTCCAATATATGTTTCCCAGTGTATGAATTAATGAAATTTGTTTTAATTCCAACTTTAAAATATAGGAAAAATATTCCTGTCTTAAAATGGTGGAGGACTGCAGAGCATCACTAGGAGTTTTGCCATGCACCTCTTCAGCTCCCTAACTTTTACTTTGAAAATTCCCAGGCAGGAATTGACAGGAATAATAAGTTTCAAAAAGCCTGCCAAAACCTACCATGTTTTTATATATGTTTTTAAAAGTAATACTTGGACCAAAGTATGCAGTGCTGCTAGGTGAGGCAGTTGTTTCTTTAGCCTTATGGACTAGAAAGCTGTTGGGGAGTGTTTTACTCATGTCTGAGCTTGTTTTAGTTACGGGAATCCAGTGCAGTGAAATTATGGGCATAACAGCTTCTGGAGCTAGAAGAAGTCGTGCTGAAGTCTGGTCACCTCACAAGAAGAATGAACAGATCTTTCCTTTATTACATATAAATGTTTTTTTTAGATATTCCTGCCTAAAAATCTATGCAACCTGCAACTTGTACTTGATATTTCCTTTAAGAACACTGATGTTTTCATAGAATACAAAACCTACCTAGCCATATGGCAGGTATATCTTAATTTTAGGGTTTCAATCCTTTACATTATGAACAGTCCCACTGGAATTATTGAAAGTTAACTGAAGAGTAAGACAAGCTCAAACGTGAGTAAAGGTAAAAGAATACATCCCCAAGCTTTAAGAACATGTTTTCAGGAAATGGCTTCAAGTTGCATCAGGAAACATTTAGATTTGACATCAGGAAAAATTTCTTCACTGAAAGGGTTAACGGGCACTGGAAAAGGCTGTCCACGGAGGAGGTTGAGTCACCATCCCTGGAGGTATTTAAAACGTGTAGATGAAGTGCTTCACCCCTTCTGTGATTTTATTTTTTCTGATATTCAACCTGAACCTCCCCTGCAACAGCTTGAGGCCATTACTGCTTGTCCATCCCTTGCCACTGGTGAGAAGAGGTCAGCTCCCTCCTCTCTAAAACCTCC
>WAAB01002975.1:59952-101740 GCA_013389865.1 Piaya cayana | reverse complement strand
GGCACAACATCAGCCAGCCTCCAGTCCAGTGGAACTTCCCCAGTCTTCCAGGACTGTTGGAAGATGATGGAAAGGGGTTTGGCAAGCACATCTGCCAGCTCCCACAATACTCTCGGGTGGATCCCATCCAGCCCCACAGACTTGTGAGTGTCTAATTGGGCAAGCAAGTCTTAACCATCTCCTCTTGGAACATGGGAGCTTTGTTCTGCTTCTCTGGTTCCTGGGGTTGTACACACAGGGAACAACATTCTTTGGTATTAAAAACTGAGGCAAAGAAGGCATTAAGTACCTCAGTCTTGTCCTCATCTGTTGTCACAGTTGTTCTCTTTGCACCCAATAAGGACTGAAGGAGAACAATTTTCATGGGAAGTCACTGGGCACTGGCAGAGGCTGCCCAGGGAGGTGGTTGAGTCACCTTCCCTGGAGGTGTTTAAGGGATGGGTGGACAAGGTGCTGAGGGACATGGTTTAGTATTTGATAGGCATGGTTGGACTTGATGATCTGGTGGGTCTCTTCCAACCTCAAAATTGCTAGCTCTTGTCCTTGTGGGAGAACTCAATCTTCCATATGTCTGCTGGAAGTACAATAGAGTGGAGAAGAAGTAGTCTAGGAGATTACTGAAGTTTATCATGTTCTGGGAAAAAAATATGATAAGCAATAATTTTTATAACATATGTCAAATTGAATTCTTACTAAGTTTTGAGGTGTTTTAAATATGAAACTATTCTTACATATGACCTACAAATACTGTAAAACATTAAGTCAACTGAAGGTGAAAGGAGTGCTGTAGCAGACTTGCATTAACATCACTTCTGTGGTGAAAAAATTTCAGCAAATCATTTTTTGAGTCTTCAGGCTCCATTTTAAACCAAAACCATCTGTTCAGGAGCTGCTTAAAAGCCACTTAGAACAAAATAATTTTATCTGGAGAGAAAAGTATCTATTTAATGGCTAGGAATTGTTTTGAAAGGAAAAGCTAATATAAATTTGAAAGTACTAAACCAAGAAGCAAATAAATATAAGAAATTAGTATCACACTTCCCTTTTTTTCTTATATTCACTTATTTGGCAGTGCTACAACATAATGCCAGTATCTAGATTTCATCATTCATAATTCACGCTGATGTTCATCCTTACCTGTAAAACTTTGATAGGAACTTTGAATCTCCTTTGGTGTGAATTTTCAAATAATGAATCTCTTCAGATCTCCGTTTGGCATGTTTTATCACATGGTCAGTGAATTGGTATCTTGGGCAATGTGAGCTTAACTGTATGTTGTCACTTAGCATATGCTAAGGCACAGGTGTGATTTTTTTAAAAAATGTTTTATTTAAAGTTTGAAGCTAAACTTAAACAACTTAAGCAATTTATTTCAGTGGTGTGTTTCTGTGTAAGACATAGTTGATTTAGATTCAGTGCTGGACTTCATAGCCTTGCCTTGGAATTTAATTTGTTTCAGTGATGTCAACACAAAGTCTTATCTGTGGTCTGTAAAGGAGTCTTTGCAAAGCTCAGCTGTGTAGGAGTCACATCAATCAGTCTAGTGGTGAAACACATCACTGTTGGCAAATTCCAGTATAAACTTTACATTTAACTGGTGTCTGTTATGCTCAGAGCAACATCCGCATTATCCCTTCATTTTCCTGAAATGAAAAGTAACACTTATCCAGGAATAAGGAGAACTAGCTGATGCACGGGTTAATGGTTGCTAAATAAAGATGCTCTGGGTGTTTATAGTTTCCAGTCTAAAAACAGGGAACCTCTTGATTTTTAAAGCATTTGATTTTTCAATAAAAGCCAACAAGCTTTAGCAAGTAAGGAAACTGAATATCACTTTTTAATGATCTCATTTACCTTTTGCCTCTGTTATTTCCCAAACTCCGTTGTGCCCCATTCCTGTTCCATCTCTACATGTCTTTCTTACCTTGAATTCAGATATTTTCTGCCCCATTCTCTACCATTTTCTCATGTGAAGTATTTTACTCCCACAGACTGTAGCTCTTTAATAAGAAAAGCTGTTCATTGACTTGTCATCACTTTCTTTGCTGACACTACACATACTTTCCCAATTCAACACTTTCCTATTTCCTGCCCCTCACAAGTTTCAGAGCCTGCCCCCCTGCCCTGATTACAAACCTGTTTTAACTGTATTCCAACTACTCACCCCTGAATTCTTGACATTCCTGCCCCAAAGCTGTAATCCTTGCCTTACAACAATTGCTGCCTTTTCAGTCCACAGTTTGTATGCTTTTCAGGGCTCTGCTTGAGCAGTCCTGTTTGTTTAGCTTCAGCTAAGCTTGCGTTTCTGCTGCAGCACTGCCTATGCCCAGAGTCTGGGCTCTGTAAAGAACAGATACTCAGAACACAGTAAGCATCTACAAAGCATTTAGTCTGAGTACTAGACATGTGGGTAGGAGAGCAGTGCTGAGTTGACACGAGTGTCTGTGTGTGAGTGAAGGTTGGCCATGTATGCGTTGGTGTGAGTGCAAGCTTAAAACACATGAAAGTAAAATGAAGGGACAAGCAAAATATGATCAGAGAGTTAATTGTTTACTTTCCATCTAAGATTTAGCAAACCAAATGGCACAATTTTACTAAGATTTTCTTCTTTCCATGTTGCCCAGGCCCATAGTCCACTGGCTGTCAGTATGGACTCTTGGCAAAAGATATCTAAGCAGCCAAGGCCATGGTAGCTAGACACAGCCTTGAGACCCTGAGCACCTGGAGATTAACTATGTGTGTGGAGCAAGCCACATGCAGGACATATTGGATATGCTGCTAAACACCTTCTAGGTTATGTGTATATTTTCTGCAATTCTTTTCATGTTCAAATATGCTGAAGTGATTGCACACTTGCAGTTGATTTGCATAGCCCAGTCTTCTCAGAGCTACTGTGTAATACAGTTTAACTGCATGTGCTCAGCAAACATCTTTCTCTACAACTACCTGATAGGAGGTTATAGCAAGGTGGATGTTGGTCTCTTCTCCCAAGTAACAAGTTACAGGATGAGAGGAAACAACCTCAAGTTGCACCGGGGGAGGTTTAGATTGGATATTAGAAAAAAAAAATTCTTCACTGAGAATGTTATCATACATTAGAATAGTCTGTTCAGGGAAGTGGTTGAATCACCATCCCTGCAGGTATTTAAAAGCTGTGTAGACATGATGCTTAGGGATATGGTTTAGTGGTGGATTTGGCAGTATTAAGTTAATGGCTGGACTTGATGTTTTTTCCAACCCAATTGATTCTATGATCATAGAATCATAGAATAACCAGGTTGGAAGAGACCCACTGGATCATCAAGTCCAACCATTCCTATCAAGCACTAAACCATGCCCCTTAGCACCTCATCCACCCGTGCCTTAAACACCTCCAGGGAAGTTGACCTTTGCAGATGATGGGGTTAGACCTAAAACTCTCAGTCTTTTCCCAGGAGTTGTGAGAACACCAATGCCTTGCAATGGATCAGGCTAGGGTCAGAGAGCTCAGGAGAGGAACAAGGGAGTTGTTAACATGGCCCATTTAGCAGTTTATTGAGTACGTGTATTTCCATACACCGCCAATTCTGATCTAACTTCTTGTTTCACCAAGTTCTTAAGAAAATCATTGTGAATCATCCAGTTAGATGAAGTCATTAGCAAGCACTGAAAAAGGAAGAGTCAGGAGTTCTTCGTGTATTACCTCAGCTATAGCTCCCAGCCATAGGCAGGGAAACAACTTCTATGAGGTAGCTGGGACTCGTGCAAGGGGCTACTGAAGGGTCCTCATAATGCTTGCTTGTAGTTCATCCGTCAAGTACACCCTGGATTCCTCACTGTATGATTGCAGACATGTTCTTGATATCCCCAGCTCCTTTTAGACAGGTCAAAGAGCACATGCTTAATTTTGGCACTTACCAGTGAATTTCACAGCCTGAATCCTTCACTGAGCCAGTTAAGGCTCAGAGTTTCTGGATGACTCAAACTGGATAGCTCTCAGAATCTATAATGTGCTATACGTGCTGCTGACTGATTTAGAAACAGGAACATACACACAGGTGGTGCAACAGCTTGTGTTGTAAAAAAGAACTCATTATGTGAAAAAAATTCATTTATCCAGTTTACTAAAACACCCTACACTGTTGAGTTCACTCATCACTGGTGTAGCCCCGCATCCACCCGTGCCTACAGGAGGACGTAATAATAAACACCTACAATTCTGAAAACATAACAAAATAAAGAAGTCAAGGCAAAATGTATCATATACCAAGATTTCTTGCAGCTGTCAAGGGTTGAGTGAAACAGCCTGATTTAATGAAAGACTCAAATATTGGATTCTGACCTTATGTAGATATCAGATATACAGGCCCAAGATTAAACTTCTAAAAAATCATATTCAATTGCTCATCCAGGATAGAGACATTTTTTCCTTCTCTCCTCCCCACCCTATTTTGCTTTAAGTTTGGGGAATTATTCAGAATCATGCCTTCTGCATTCCCAGAAATATCTTGCCCTTACAGTTTGTGGAGATATCTCCTTTGAGTGTAATTGTGTTTCTATGATGTATCTTCAGATATTTATTCTTTACAAATGCTTACAGCTTATGGATATTTATATATTTAATAGTTATACTGACAGGGCTATGACATCTGGAGCGAATATTTTCCTCTGCAAATTTTTACATTTTCTATGCAGTTTTTTACATATGCCTTTTTACTGATTATTTCAATAGCTCACTTTTCCCTCATTTATTAAAATGAAAAATGTATAGTACAAGCAGACAAATGTTTGCTTGCTCTGCAGATTTCAGTATCCATTACACTGTATTCTTTGCACACAGGTTGTTGTTGACATCTTTTAGTTCTCTAGTCCTCACAATCACATGATTTTTTGTATTGTGTCTGTTTACCCCTCTCTCATATCTTATTTGATGAGCATTATGCTTATAGGGGTGTTTCCTACCCTAGTTTTCCTCCTGTGAGTTTTGATGACTTCTTTTGGCTTGCTGCATATCTGTTCATTTTTCAGTGAACACTTGCATTTTCAGTGCAAATTTAAGCCAATTGTTTTTATATTTAAGTCAATACAGTAGAAATTAAAATAAAAATATATCATTGGGGACTGGAAAATTTAAGGGTCTGTATTGTTTCAATATCACAATGGATATAGTGAAAGATATGGGTTTTGAATTGGGCTTACATTCGCACTGGATAGGACTCTCAGTTTCAGCTGTAGTCCCCTGTCAAATTATTTTATGGAATTTTGTACATAATTTCTCACTTGCCATTTTCAAAGAACATTTCATAAGACTAGGAACCAAGTTAGGAAACCAGTGTGTTTCCTAGCTTATAAGTTATGTTTACACAGTAGTTTTTGCTTTGTAGATAATGTTTTGATTGCAAAATATCATTGATTTCATATCAGGATATAATGTAGAAGACCGTTGCTATAGAGGAAATTCTTACCATGCCATTGTCTTGCTATGATTTTCCATCACCCACTACATTCATAGAATCATAGAATCACCAGGTTGGAAGAGACCCACTAGACCATTGAGTCCAACCATTCCCACCAATCTCTAAACCATGCCCCTCAGTACCTCACCCACCTGCACCTTAAACACCTCCAGGGAAGGTGAGTCAACCACCCCCCTGGGCAACCCATTCCAGTGCCCAACAAACCTTTCTGTGAAGAATTTTTTCCTTATGTTGAGCCTGAGCCTCCCCTGGTGGATCTTGAGGCGATTCCCTCTTGTCCTGTCCCCTGTCACTTGGGAGAAGAGGCCAACTCCCTCCTCTTCACAACCTCCCTTCAGGTAGTTGTAGAGAGCAATAAGGTCTCCCCTCAACCTCCTCTTCTCCAGGCTAAACAACCCCAGCTAACATTGCAGAGAACCAGCTGAAAAATTAGTCAAAACCACAGCAGAATCCTAATGTTTCTGTTCCCTTAGAAAGAACTAATGTTTGTTATTAAGCTGAACAACATATATTCTGATCTTGCTAAAAATAGCAGCACACACATTAGAAATGCAGCATACCAAAGACCTAATCTCATTTAGTTTAAACACTGAATACCTTCAGTTTTGCACACACACTGAGAAACTGGACACATTAAACCACTTAAATGCAAATCCATGAGACAAATGCTTTGGGGATTGTGCTAAATGCACAGGAACTCAGCTCTTGAACACACAGGCTATTGTGGCCACAGTGGGTTTTGGCAAGCAGACAGGAAGGTCATGATGAGGAAGAAAGAGAGGGAGGCACCACACCTCAAATGGGAAGATGCAGGCACTGGAACAAGGATTTGGAGAAGGAGGAGATGGACCAAGTCTTATGCTCAGTATGTGAGACTTGACAGTCTTGAATGATAAAAAAATGGGTGTTTATCCAGGCATGATCCCAATACAGTGACTTTCGATGGATGTGACTTGGAATGAGATTTCAGCTCTGCTGAAAAACATAATCACCAATGTGTACTTCTGCTTGCACCTGGATTTCATGTTTCACTGGATCCATTACCTCTAAACCTCAAACCTTTGCTGAATGCACGGTATTTTCTTGATTTTTCCCCACTGCAGAATTCAGTATTGGTTAAAAAAAACCCCAAACAGTGAATGTTAAAGCTGGATGATATCTTTATTATAATCCAATCTGCTTTATAAAAGAAGATATAAGCCATAAAAAAGAGATCTCCTCTGCCCATGAACTCTGTAAGAAACCTATGGTTCATTTTTGACATAGGACTTTCTTTTCATAGAGTTTATTTAACTTGGGTAAATATTGTGGACAATAACTTTACTGTTTTCTTTGCTCTATCTCAGTGTAAGTGATTTTGAGATGAAATATAACTCCTTTCATTTTGCATTTGCTCAGAAGGATCACAAACTTTGAGATATTTATCTATTTCTTAAATTATAAATATAACAGACATTACATCAACTCTGGAAAGATAGGAACCATAATTAGGTCATAAAGGTCAGATTCAAAGGTACAGTTATTTCTTTAAAAGAAAGCTTATGATCCAAGACATGACTCTTCAACTATAAAGACAAAGAATAATTTATTTTATATTAATCTCTATTATTGAGATTGCAATAATTCTGATTGTAAAGGCAGTACTGCTAAAATAATCCCTATTTTTGTTATTTTCATTTTGCTTTGGCTGGGTCTGTCAGAAGGAATGCAGTATGGGGTGAAATCAAATTAGTCAGTGCATAACTAAATGCTTGTTTAAAACTTAGGTTGATGTGCAGTTTGACTGCAGACTCCAATGCAGCTATTCTGAGCATGAAAAAAGAAGTCAGCTTCTATTTTACAACCAAACAAAAAATATATCTACAAATATAACTGTTCTGTCATGATTTCAGAAGAAAATTTAATTTCAACAAATTAAAATAGATGTTACAATTTAAGGTTCACCACCCAGCTTTTAAATATATATATACTAAAATAAAAGCCTATAAGACATCAAAATCAATTTAGCTCTGAATGTGAGTGAAGAAATTTATGTCTCTCAATCCACAACTGAATGCTGGATTTAGTTTTAATCAAAGAATCACAGAATCACTGGGTTGAAAAAGACCCAAAGGATCAGAATCCAACCTTGTTGAATACTTGTTGAATACTTTCTTTTTTTCCAGTTTTCAAGTATCAACACTTGATAAGGATTTCTTTAATGTCCCAAGGACCTCTACCTTATATTTTGCATTCAAGACAGGCGTGTTTGGTTTTTCATGGACATGTACATACACATGCTTAAAAACGTGCTCAGGACTAATTAGTAAATTGAAATACATACGTTCTCAATGAGTAGCTAAGACTTGTTAAATGTAATAAATATCTAATTGCATAGCAGTTGATCATCACAGTGCAAATTGTCCTCTTGAGAGACGGTGGTTTCTTCCAAGCTTGGGTTTGGAATAGAAATGTTTTCAGCTTGTCTGCATGGTTGATACTGTTACACACTATGTCCTATGTTTGCCATTTATCTTGGTAAATCTAAACAGTTGAACTGCATCAACTTTTGATGAGTACATAATCCTCAGCAAAATTTTTTTGCACAGGTTTGTTGACAGTGATAACATTGTGGCATTTATTAGGATGTATGTTATGGACTGTAAAACTGATTCATGTTTCAACAAAAGGCAGCTATTTTCTTTGGAAATGGAGAAACTTGAGTAGTTTCCAAGCTGCACAGAGAGGAGCTGCTGGCAGGGCATGGCATGGGAGATGTCTTGCACTTAGCTTACACTTTTGCTCAGCGCAATTACTCAGAAAATTAAAGATTCCTATTCCACATGATTTATGTATTGCTGTGTCTGTCACTGAATTACTACAGACAAGCAGAGGAAACTTTGCTAAAAATTAGGGAATTAAAGTGGGAGATAGGCTGCTAGTGAGATCCCACGATGCCTCTGTGGAAATTATCCTTAAGGAAAAGAAAGGCACATGCAGCAAAGGGAGGCTTTGACATTAATCTGACATTAGCTATGGTTTCCCTCTGGCAGAATTATTTTATTGAACTAGCAAATTTTTCCCCTCCCTTTTTATCCTTTAAATTACATGCAGGAGTTCTAGTCTCCATCTTGCCAAAGACTATGTCTTTGGGAAAAATATAACATTTGAAGAGATGTGAGCTGATGTGGAATAAGAAAATCTATGCTCTGTTGTTTTCTTGAGATGAAGAAAGGGTCCATTAACACATGGGAATCTGCTTTTAATCACTCTTTGCCAGAATGAGCTTTTAAGCCCTCCAGTATCTGTTCCAAAGGTAGGAGTTCCCCACTTAATGTGAAGGAGGTCTCAGAAAATGCAGCCAGATAAAGCAAAAGAAAGGCAGAATAACTGAGGTTACCCAAACAGATAGTGAGGTACAATTATCTTGTTGCTTTCAGCAAGGAATTTTAAGATAAATTAAGTACATAATGGAAATTCAAATCTCTAAATACTTGTGAGATCTAAAGTGATTTCAGGTGTCCAAGCCCACTAATTTTATGGTAATTACCAAAAAGGGAGTGTGAGCACACAGGACTGAAATCCTAAAACCACAACATCATGTGTTTACAACTTCACAATATTTGTTGCCTCTGAAGGTATGAAGTGTCTTAATATTTTTAGCACTGCTTTTCATGAACCCTTTTTTTTTCTTTGGTAGATTTTTTGTAATGAAGTTATTTATAAGTCAACACTAAGAAGAGAACTCTTCTTCCACAGTTCACAGCATGGACACAAAAATAATCTTTGCCTTGGTGTGCTCTCTCACTTTCTTTTGAATAGCCTTTTGGCTTGCAGTTCATCTTTCCCTATTAAAAACAAACTTGTAGCATTTCTCGAGTGCTGCTCTAGAGTCTGATCCCTAAATCAACAGAAGCCAAAGCAAAGAATCTCACTGACTTCATTAAGCTTTGGATCAGCCATTCAATACACTATCAATCAAATTTTTTTTCTGCACAGGCCTGCAACCACTTTCCTACCATGTGGAAGATACCAATGTAGAAATATTTTGCAAGGAAAATTAGCAGAGAATGTAACAGGTCTTGCAGAAATACTCAAATGAACGCAAAAAGCAAAAAAAAGAAAAAAAATACTGGACACATTATAACAGCTGCTTTGTGTACTATTAAGTTTAATGACTGGATGTTGAATAGCTTAAGATTTTAACAAGTTTGCCTCCAAATTTCTTCTACATAATTACATTTATATTATGGGAAATTCTGAACTTGTGAGAAGATATATTTATTATGTAAATACGTCACATGAACATTGAGTATTATAATTATTTAACTATGTGGTCATATCTTTGACCTTTATCAGGAGAGAAGATGAAGCTAAAAATGAAAACTGAGGAAAAAGCAGAGAGATCCAAATGTAGTAGAAGCTCCCATATTTTTGGCAAGTTTTCCAGCACAACACTCTGGGGGCTGATCCCAGCCAGAAGAATACTTTGGCAAACAGAAGTCTTAAATAGCAGACACATCTGTTGTGAAATTTTGGCTGTTGATAAGCCAGAGAGACCTGGTTAAAGACCAAGTAATTTTAATGTCTGCTGAAAGACATATGCTTCTGAGCTGGTTTGAGATTTGGGGTATTTCACTGTCAAACTGATGATCTAACGATGAGGGTGTACAAGAGACACGAAATTTCCAGCATTACTGTAACTTGCTGAACATTGTAGTAGAATTTTTAATAAAACAAAGTACCGTGATGACTTGTGAAGGAATGTGGTCTCAGTTACCACAACACCCTGGGGTAACTTAAAGAACATAGTACTATTCAGTATTTGTCTGGAAAAAAAATCTGAAATATTACAATTGCTTATTTTGCAATGGCTACATTTGCTATGTAATTTCTTTACAATGCTTATTTTGCTCTAGAGGAAAAGTCTTATCTATCTTTATAGTTCTGCAGTATTCTGCACCTTGAAGAATGAGCACTTGCCAAACATTTATGCACCATGCTTTCTAGCCTGAAAACACATTCTAGGAGCATTATTGTCTCTCTTTATTAAATATTCTGTACCTAAAACAATGGAGTTTTAACTCCTGTCTGGGGGAGTTACTGAGGTATATATAAAAATAATTGGTAAACAAACCTTTAGCAGAAACAGGATTTTCACCATCCAGAGTTTCCTTGCAGAAGATGATCACTTTACTGGATAATTAGTCATGTCTCTTTTATTTTAAAATATGAATGTAGAGGGGTTTTTTGAAAGTACCTTGCAATTAGACAGTAGCATTTTTTTTGCAGGAGGTGCAGTCATTCCCTTTTAAAACTATTGTTCATGACTTTGCTGGAAACAGATCAATGCGTTGTAGAGCTGTTAGTCAAAGGATTCTCCATTCTGACTGTGCTTCTTCTTTTCTCTTTAGTGAATATAAAAAAGGCTGGGCTGCTTGGGGCCTTTATGCTTAGGTGGTCAGTGCCAGACAGACTTGTAAAAAGATATAGCTCACCTGGGTTTCATTAGCAGAATGAAAAAGGAGCTTACCTAACTTTCCTGCTGGGAAGGGCAAAGTTAGTGCAGAAGGCCATCCTGCAGTTCCTGCCCATGATTTCTTGGCCATTTTTTTCAGTAAACACTCATTTTTGGAGTGGTTTCACTGCTCAGTAGGCTTCTTTCACTAATGAGGGAGACTTAATAAGCAGGAAATCTAAAAAAAAGAAATAAACTATGTCCTCCAGCATTCAGTCAAGGTGAAGGTACCTCTAGCCATGAGACAGAAGGATCTGTCTATACCTGGCTTTGTTATCTGTATCCTGAGACTTACTTATTTCTATGGGGTTTTGTTCCAGTGGATTTTGAAAGGAAATTACTTTTTGCATGTGTAGAAAAATCTTGCTGTTGATCAAGTATAGCTTTGTCATGGTGTATTAAGAAGTAAATAACAACTATGTAATTATGGGGTTCTGAAAATTAAGGCAGAGTTCAAGTAGTGGTATTCTGTTGGTGGGGGATGGAAAGGCTAGAGACAGGATTCACTACTCTGGGTGAATCTGAATAGAGACTCTTTCTGTAAGATTAGACACTTCAGTATTTTTGGGAAAACTTTGTTTCCTGAAGAAACAGGTAATTTACAAGTATTTAACCAGGTTGATATCAATGGCATGTTTTTGGCTCTTGCTACATCTATGACCACTATTAATTTTTTTTTCCTCTTCCCAGGTACTGATATTTTGTACTTTAGCCTCAATTAGATACGCTGCAGCCTACCCAAAATAAATTTGCAGAAATTGCTGGGAGAAAAAAAAAATTCTATCACCTCCACAAGTAAAATAATTATAGTAATCCCTTTGAGGTTCTGTACCTGGTGTATACCTCTAAGCTTCTAACACAGCATTTAAAAAAGAGGCTTCGAAACATTATTCTTTCATTGCAGAAGGCAATCATAATCCAGAAAAATAAAAACCTGCACTGGGCTGTTACCTTTAACCATCCCCCAAAGTGGTGCAACAGATAAAACTGCATGAGTTCCTTCCCTCTCTCACACTTGTATGAGAAACTAGCTAAAGAAAAAGATGTGTGAGCACTCCACAGCTTGCTATTGCATAAGCTATCCTAGTACACCATACAGCTTTCTGACGAGTCAGAGAAGGCGCTTCTGATGTGATATTTTTGTACATGTGAAGGATTTCACAGACCTAGCATATGATGACTGCCCATAGCTTCAGAAGCATTTGCAGGGTTCCCCTCTAAAAGAACAATCCCAAGCATCTAGTATCAAAGTTTGTTCATGCATTTGGTAGTCAGAACTCTTCTATGATGTCTTGCAGGCTATTAATGAAAGCACAAATATCTTTTACAGAGACAGCATTAGTGGAGCAATAAAAGTAGAGTAAGTGCTCAAATGCATCATAGCTGTATATTGACTCGGTTATCAGTGCTATTTTACATCAGAAGATGGATGAAATGCTGCTGGAGATGCTACAGTCCTTCTGGTGAGTGGGTATTTTCAGAGAAACACCATCCTTTGCTGCCAATACTAGTAGGTGCAGTATTTCAGTGTAAGTAACAAACTTGTGCCCCAGGTGTTACTCTGGGCTCTTTCATCAACATGACAATGTTCACCTGGCTGAGATGGGGCAGATATACTTCATGAGGATCCTCAGGAGGCACTGGACCTGTGCCTATCTGGGGGATTGAGTCAAAAAAACTTGGCAAACTGCTGACCTGTGCTTTGGCAGAGGTTCTTTACAAATGTGAAGCAGGAGAGAAAGGACCCTGCAGCCTTTTCAAGTTCTGGGGGAAAAAAAACCCACAAGCAGAAAACACTTGCATTTTATTTGGCCCTCAGCTGCTTGGAGGAGGCCATGTGATGGAACAAGCAGGAAGGGAATGAGTTCATTCCCTCTGAAGGGGCAGAAATCACAACTCTTCAAACAGGGAAAGGAGGAGTTTTTATTTTAACTTGCTGAGAATAGCCAAGGAATCTGGTAATTATTCTGGCCAGACTTATGTTAGGAGGACATTGTCAAGTACTTTATAAAATAGACTATAAAACTCCTCATCACTTCAGCACTTTCTCTTAAATTCATGAAGATAGTTCTTCCATTACCAGTCACAGCCTTTACCATTTGGCAGCAATATGTTCCTCCTCCTCACTTTAATTTATATGTAAAAAATGCCTTTACACGTATATAGCACATTGAATCTGTTTTTCAGTGGTCTGTAAGTTCACCTTTGCCTATCTGCCTCACAGAGGACCAAGTTTCAGCATGAAGCTATTACATCTAAATGAAGGGAGGAAAAGAAGTGGTAAAGGGAAAGGAAATTAAAATGTTGGTAACAAATTTGCATCTGTTTGGATACTCGTTTGGCAAGGATCATCATTACAAAAACTGACATGACACAGGGAAGATTATTTCTGAAATTTACCCTCCTTAAGGATAGGTTGTCAAAATCCCATTCAGCAAACAACTTCAGTCATGTGAGTTAATGTGAGCGACAGGACTGATGACAGGGCTACAGGATTATTAGAAAGCTGTAAATGGGGAAAATGTTGTCTTCCACAACAAGGAGAGTGTCTTGTGCCAGCCTCCATGTGTCTGTATGTGTGTGTACACATAAAGAGGGGCTGGAAAGGAGGGATTCAACTCCCTTAGCCTCTTCTAGTAAAGCTGTCACCAAGTGAATTGAAAATGCACTTCTGACAAAAGAGCAGCTCCAAAGACGAGAGAGTTACCTCTCTATTCCAAAGGCCCTTACCCCATTTTTTGTCCCAGTATGCTACTATATTATTAAAAAAAAAAAAGTTTCCCTATACAGGGATCAATTCCATGCTCCTTTTCACTGTTGTGAATTCAGTAATTCTTTCTAACCCTGCCATGGCTCCAGTGAGCCTGCATAGAATCCCCTCTCTGCTCTGCAGGAATGGAATTCTTTGAGACTAAAGCCTTTACCCCTTCACAGATGAAAAGTTTGATTCTGTAAATATTTGAGTCACTCTTGGTTTTCTGGATCTGTATAGCACTACTGGGTCTCTCTTGGGAGCTGGTGGCAGCTTTCTTCAGGCAAGGTATTTTTTAGAAACTGCCATCTGCACAAACATAGGGTAGGGATGGGCTGGCTAAGAAGCAGCTTTCTAACAACAACAGCAAAAAAAAAAGGATCTATGCTTATTTTGGACTATAAAATGAATTTCAGCCAATAGTGTTGCAAAAAGGCACACTAGGTGGCATGTTGTCTGCACAACACTTTAAGTGATCCTTCAAGTCTTCTTGAAGCTCTTGAAGCCTCAGCTGGAGCACTAAGTGTTATTTGGGGTATTGTAATTTAGAAAGGATGGGAACCAATTGGACAGACAGCAAAGAACACTGAGAATGATTAGACTTTGGGAAACAAAAAGCTTCAGGAGAGTGATTGAACATGGATGGCTTAATGCAGAAAGCAAGAAAACCAAAGGGAACGTGATAACTCTCTTTAATGTGTGAGTCAAATATGAAAAGAACTACTTTTTAATGTGCTGCCTATAAGAAATAACAAGTCTGCATTGCAGAAAGTGAGATTAATTGAGACAAGTGCAAAAACATTCACATACACAAGCCTGTAGAATATCTTACCCAGTAAGTGTGTAAAGCCTTCCCCAACAGAAGTATGTACAAACAAACATTTTAAACAGACAATGATGAGAATGACATTATCTACACCTGGTGGAATAAATTATAGTTCAAATTTCCTTCTGTTGCTATTTCCTATGGGCTATTTTGTTTTCATCATAGTTATAAGAAGACAACACAGTAAAATGCATGGCTTTGCAAAAAGTCTATATATTTACATTTCACACTATTGTCTTCCCTAGATCATAGAATCATAGAATCATAGAATCACCAGGTTGGAAAAGACCCACCGGATCATCAAGTCCAACCATTGATGTGCTGGAAAGGAAGGTATGCCCAAATTCTTCAGACTGTTCCAGCAGGGATCATTCTATACCAATCTGAAAGCTTTCCTCTTGGAAAGAGAGAGACTTTTTATCTGACCTGGATCAATAGTTCTCTGAGTTCCTGTATTTTTAAATTAGTTTGATAGGCTGAGTTAAAAGTCAAATTAAACTTNGTTGTCTGCACAACACTTTAAGTGATCCTTCAAGTCTTCTTGAAGCTCTTGAAGCCTCAGCTGGAGCACTAAGTGTTATTTGGGGTATTGTAATTTAGAAAGGATGGGAACCAATTGGACAGACAGCAAAGAACACTGAGAATGATTAGACTTTGGGAAACAAAAAGCTTCAGGAGAGTGATTGAACATGGATGGCTTAATGCAGAAAGCAAGAAAACCAAAGGGAACGTGATAACTCTCTTTAATGTGTGAGTCAAATATGAAAAGAACTACTTTTTAATGTGCTGCCTATAAGAAATAACAAGTCTGCATTGCAGAAAGTGAGATTAATTGAGACAAGTGCAAAAACATTCACATACACAAGCCTGTAGAATATCTTACCCAGTAAGTGTGTAAAGCCTTCCCCAACAGAAGTATGTACAAACAAACATTTTAAACAGACAATGATGAGAATGACATTATCTACACCTGGTGGAATAAATTATAGTTCAAATTTCCTTCTGTTGCTATTTCCTATGGGCTATTTTGTTTTCATCATAGCTATAAGAAGACAACACAGTAAAATGCATGGCTTTGCAAAAAGTCTATATATTTACATTTCACACTATTGTCTTCCCTAGATCATAGAATCATAGAATCATAGAATCACCAGGTTGGAAAAGACCCACCGGATCATCGAGTCCAACCATTGATGTGCTGGAAAGGAAGGTATGCCCAAATTCTTCAGACTGTTCCAGCAGGAATCATTCTATACCAACCTGAAAGCTTTCCTCTTGGAAAGAGAGAGACGTTTTATCTGACCTGGATCAGTAGTTCTCTGAGTTCCTATATTTTTAAATTAGTTTGATAGACTGAGTGAAAAGTCAAATTAAACTATGGCTTTCCCAGGATATTCTTGTAACCTGCAAGTTTTCCCTGCTAACTATCTTTTCCTCATCCTGTGATGAATTGTAAGGTCTGCCAGAAAACACACAGGAAAGGAAAACAATGATCCTTTTTCCTGTATTTCTTCCTTGATTATTTATATATAAGCTGTACAGGAAATCTCCTACTCACTGAAACACCATTCTCTGAACATAAATCAGAGAACATAGCCACATCTGTCCCAACAGATTTTTAAAATGTTGCTAAAAAATCCACACCATCTTACATCTGACAGAAACTGCAGACTAACTTGTTAGTTTCTGCTATATTTCCTCTCTCTGTGTCCTGTTTCATTGAATAAAGACCACTCTGAAGGAAAGCAAGCTATAAGGGCATTTTTTTTCCTCTCTCAAAATAATTTCTCTGTCTAGCCATTAAAACTTGATAACGTCAATGAATATATATGTGACATTTCTTGAAATTAATTTAACCTATAGAAAATAAAAAGATTAGAGGTTTACTGTCAGGTCAGTTCAGGTTTACTGATTAGCTTTTGTGGGACCCTGCCTAGACTACTGCATCCAGCCCTGGGGCACTCAACACAACAAAGATGTGGACCTGCTGAAGCCAGTCTAGAGGAGGGCCATGAGATTGGTCAGACGAATGGAACACCTTTCCTGTGAGGAAAGGCAGAGAGAGTTGGAGTTGTTCAACCTGGAGAAGAGAAAGCTCCAAGTAGACCTTATTACAGCCTTACAGTATGTAAAGGAAGCTTATAAGAAAGCCCGAAAGAGATTTTATTTTTATTAAGACCTGTAATGACAGGACAAGAGGTAACAGTTATCAACTGAAAGCAGGTAGACTTAGTTTGGACATAAGGAACACATTAATTAGGATGAGAGTGGTGAAAGACTGGAGCAAATTACCTAGAGGAGTAACTTAATCTAGTGAAAAGTGTCCGTACCCATGGCAGGGGTGTTGAGCTAGATGATCTTTAAAGATCTTTGAAAAAATCTTCCTATTCAGTTCTATGATTCTATAATTTTAAGTACATACAGCCTTAATTTTCAAACATGCTTGTTAGCTTAGCCTCTCCATTTGATACTTGTGTTGTCTTAAAAAGCAGTTTTCAGAGACAGGGAAAAAACCTCAGATGCTCCTCTTGTTTATACGCAGATGGCATGTACCCTAAATTATACTTAGGAAAATTGGAACAAGCCTTAGAAAACATTCAAACAGAGCAAAAAAGTCTCAGTAGAATACAGGGAAGGGGATAGAAATATGTTACTTCTTGACATAGTAAGAGTTAAATCTCCTATATCAGTTATAACTTTTGGATTATTTGAGTAAAAGTTTTAATGACAGGACTTCATGCTTATAGATTTGCTGGTTTGGATCATCTCAAAGTTAGTGGGAAAAAGGAAGAAATTCTTGTTGTATACCTTGCTTATTCAGGGGAATGATGTATTTATTGTTCATAACGCAATTAATATTATCAGTTCAAGTAGTACGTTAAACAAATAACACAATTAATTTGCTCATACTGAAAAGTATGAAATTATCTACCAGTTACCTACTCTGACTTTTGCAACATGTGTTTTAAATTTAAACATGTAACTGAAAGGAAATGAGCATGTACTCCAGAGCACGACGTAAAATATTTCTCCAGTTATAGTGATGCTTTGTATAGTTTATCCACAGGTACAAAAGAACTGAGTCATCTAAGAAAAAAACAAGTATATGGTCTTCGTTCTGATATTTGTGTAGCAAAAGTAGAGGAGGAAGAAACTCCTGAAAGTGAGATTGTTAGCAGAACAGTGTTGGTTGGTCAAATCTCATTATTCAGATGTTATCACACTGTTTGCTTGCTTGATCACGTTTGAAGCACATACAGAAAGTGAGCTCTGGTTTACAGAGCTCTGATTGTCAAGACAAACATTGTTCTAAGTGCTGCTTTTCCTTTAATAAATTATAGTAGCTTTATTCTGACTGAATCCACTAGCAGAGACCATATGAAAAGAAAAAAAAATGTTCTGTGCTCTTTCCAAAGCAAGCTCTGGTAAAACTGATGGGAAATGAAATGAGCAGTACGCAGTAGAAGCAGTACGAGGATCCTGACTGTTCAATCTGAACACATTGTATACCTCTTCATCTGGTTAAAATCCAGGACATTTACGGGAATTTTTCTTGCCATTCAATTCTTGCATGACTTGGAGGCCTGAGATATCTTCTATTCTATTGGAGAAAGCATTCTTACTGCAGGTTTTGGTTCAAAACCTAATCTTTGAAGTGTTTGTCTAAAAAAGAATATCATCACTTATTTTGCTAGTGGAAACAGGAAAATTCTGAACAAACTGCTAGTATTCAATTGTAAGCAAAATTGATTTTCTTAATCTTTTGGCTGCAGAACTGCATATCATTCTGTTATTGGTAACAGTAGCTGTACCAAAAATAATATCCCCCTCCAATGTGCCAGAAAAAATAGATTTCTGAGAATGAGATGGTGTGAAGTCACGAACCACTTTTAAACTCATTTGGCACATGTAATTTATTTAGGTACTAAAGGTGATTGAAATATTGCCTAACTTAGAGCTGACAGTAGTTCTTCTCAGTACACTGTGGCACAGTCAGACTACAGTCTCTGGCTTACGTGTAACTAGGTGGTCTGTTTCTAATGTTCATAGCATTTTATTTCATAACATGGGAACAGCAGAGTTGTTAACTGAGTCTTTCACCTTTTTCTTTGGGTCAGATTACATTACCTTTTCTATGGGTCAACATTTCTTCTTTTCTACTTCACTGAAAATAAAATTCATAAGGCTTTAGGATTATGACTTCCTTCCATAATGGAAAACATTGGAAGAAGTGGCTGAACTATTTCAGCCACTCAGAATACTTTTGTGTTAATGTGGTTCTGTATCACACTCAGCAAATTACTTTGGGTATGGAGCATCTGGCATAGCTCTGCTTTGCCTGAAATCTGCACCAACACCTTTCTTCTGCCATCTGGGTCAACTGATATGGTTCGGTACCATCTCAACTATCAGTGGGGAACACTATAGAAAAACTTGAATCTGGTTATTTAGAATGCCTTTCTGCCTTATATTGTTAAACCTCAGTTAAGCCTGTATGGTGGCATTGACAGCAATTAGGTGAAAGATGGATTGAATACTAGAAGATTTTCAGAACAGCCTCTCCTTTTTCTTCAGATTTTAGTGTAAACTGCTTGGCAGGGAAACCTTTATATTCAAAGATGATGAACATTTATTTTAACAAAATGGATTTTTTGCATGATAAAATTCTAAGAGAGTTCTTTCTTCATCTGAATAATGAAAACAAGGCATGAAATTGACGAGAGAGAAAAAGATGAAAGTGGGAGAAGAGACAGAGGGGAGAAATCCATTTACCTAAGAAATACCAAGCTGTTCTGTGTTCATAACTTTAGTGTCTTGTATCTAAGTTAAATTGGGTGCTGTTCCTACTGGGCCACTTGCTTTGCTGTTCCATCTTCTCCTCTTTGCTGTTGAGCAGTCATTGCACTCTGGGTGAATTTGGCTCATACAATGCTGTACAAATTGATTCTGACACACCTCTGGGTTTGAAAAAAATTTCCTTTTATTTGCTTTTGTGGTCAGCTGTGGATGGATTTTTCCATCCAGCAACTCCCATGAAAACTATTAATATTGCTATGCCAGACAGCCCAAGGAAAAGTCTGTGTGTGATGGAAGAAAGTTATTGAGATATCAACAGGGATTCAACAAAATGGAGAAAATGACGGAATAGTGGCTGAGATCCAACCTATGCAAAACTAATTACATGTGAAACCATTACATAAGGCATATGTTTCTGTTAATTTCCTCTGTGTACCAAGTTAGTTTGACCTGATTGTAATGTTACGAGGTGGTTTTTATCATTTACAGCACAACTCAGTTTAGGACTGAGATTAGAAAGTGGTCTTATAAGAGTTTAGTCAAAGTAATCTGTGTTATTGCCCATTGGAGAATGCTGTCATTTTAAGAAAAAGCAAAGTTCAGAGGTCACAGTTTCAAAAGGTGGAAGAAAATCAGTCTTAGTCTGATCCCTAATACCTTTAGCTTGTCAAGAGATATGGAGAAGCCTGAAGTAGTCTATTTAGTGAAAGCAGGGCAAGTACACATCTAAAATACTTGTAGAGCTCCACAGTTTTGACTTTTGTACAAGCATTCACATCTGTGTTCTCTGTTTTGGAGGAACAGATGTGCAGAATAATTAATACAAGCCCCAAACAGTAGGAAACAACCCTTGATCTTGATTGGAAACACCAAGAGCAGCAGCATGAGAATATGCAAAAGTGGTTTGCAGAGCAAGAAAAAGAACCACCCTTTAGCGACCTTCTCCAGCAAACATTTCCTGTCCTTGAATTTCTTTCAACAAAGAACTCTAGTAAAAGTCTTTTGACAAGATGTCTGATATGGTAAGGCAGAAGAAATAAAAATGAATTAAGAAAAATTAATTAATGGAATGAATATTAATTCTCATCAAGACATTCTATCTATTACGATAACACAATATAAACATGTAATTAAGCATGAATATGGTGACTATTTGATGAAAACGTAATGACATATCTGTTAAGTTAGATAGATAATTCCACAAATCAAAGGTATCTTCAGTTCTAATTCATTTATTCCAAAATGTCTAAGGCTTGATTCAAGTCTAAAGGCTTGATTTTTCGCAATCAAAATATTTTAAAGACTCACAAAGAGAGGAAAGGCATGTGAACCACGTGTACATATTGGTGTTTTTGTATCTGCATATTTTACATACATAGATCTCTCTACTTTTACAAGCCTCCTCACACTGCAGCTGCAACTTAGCCTACAGAAGGACTTCCACAAATCTTAAAGAAGAAGAAAAAAAAGACAATAAAGCACTCATTCTGCCACTCATTAATTCACATAGGGAGTTCTCCAGATGCCAACACTGTCTCTTTCACCCCAACAACATCTTGGGTTAAATGCTTTTGAATGAAACAGGGACCTTGCCTCAGTGTCCTTAATGTGACTGCTTTTTAATTATAGGGATGATAGACTGGTCCCCTAATTGAGCCGTTTCCAGAAGGTATGTTCTGCCAGGATGGCTGTTATGATTACCAACTTCACAATTTTCCTTTCAGTACTGTTCTGTAAACTGTGATCTTGATTAGGAACAACATTGGACACTAAATGTCTCATCTAGTCACTTCCTGACTGGCTAGTCCAGAGGGACAGAAAGTGAATGCCTTGGTCCCAGATCAACACCAGATTGCCCACCTCAAAGACAAATAAAGGAGAAGGATTCTTTGACGTGTGTGTGATGTTTTAGACAGTATGAGTAATGGAACAGTTTTTGTAGAGCCTCTGCAAGCCACTGAGGTCATGCAAAAATATGTTCTTACTGTGCAAAGAGGTATAAATTAGATTAAATTTTTTATAGCAGTCTTTCTGTGGTAAAGTAATTTACCATTCTATGAAAATGCAGAGAAGTGAGGCATCTGCTGCTAATGGTAAATCTACTAGTGTGCTGCTTTTTAGACATTGATTATTCTAGTTGAGGATAATTAAAAGCTTAGCAAACATCAGCAATGAAATTATACATCTTGTGTGAAGAATCTGGGACAAATATTTAAGCACAGCTAGTGATGGGTTTGAGTTTTTGGGGGGGCTTGGGGTTTTTTTTACACCCTTTATGCCATTTGTACTGTTTACATGTTTGTTTACTACCTCACTGAAGCTTACGTAATCTGTGTTTAACCAGTCTGTATGGAATGCTGTGCTCACTTGAACTAAAAAGGGCAATTTAAGTTGGTCTTGTACATTGTTTCTGAACTGGAAATGTTTCTGTTCATGTACAACAGTGCACTGTGGCTCTTAAAGTTTCCAAGTGATAAAAAGTAGACTGAAACAGGAATATTCATGGAACGTTCAGCCCACCTAAACAGACAGAAACAGTAAGGAACTATCATGTAATTGTTGTATAATTTGTAATTGTTCAAGTGAACTTCAATGAAGCACATTCAAATTAATTTACTAGCATTTACTGAACTGAAAGTTTAGATAGAAAAAGGGAATAAATGTTAATAAAACAAATAATTGTTGCTAAACATTCCATTCAGATGAGAAAACATTACCCCACAATTTCAGCTGGAAATGAATAATTCCTTCCAGCACTGACCACAGCATAGTGTTTCATTAACTACCGATTTGTGGTGATCTAATTTGGGAAATTTTTTTCTAACTCAAATGTTTCCTTTATAACACATCTCTACATTATAACAGACAAGGAAGAGCAGATGCGAAGGTGGTGTCCTATCTCCAAGACATGTTCAGAATTTAGTCTTTTTCAGTTGTCCACAGCTTATACTTTTAAATTCTTCCTATCTTACACTCTACTAGATCTTCCTTCTAGGCTTGTCTTCCTCACCCTCCCACCAAAAGCAAAAACAATTAAGTAAAACCCTTCAAACCCGAACAAGTCTACATACACACTGACATTAACAGCAAACCCACATACACAAATAATGAGTCAGAGCCTGTTCCACTGAAAAATGAATTTTTTTTTAAAAAGAGGCTAAATTACAATATTTAAAAAGCTGTTGATTAAAATGAACTAGGACATAACTTAAAGTTAATTCTAGGTGTTTTTGTTTCAAGTATCTGATGACTACACACTTGTGCTAGCATAGGGTGCCTCCAGCCTATTGCTGACATCTAGATTCGTCTTAACTACATAGAGGTACCTTATTGAACAACTGACATTAGGACCTGAATCATCCTTTGCCTTCTCCCTCCCAAGGAGACAATGAGTGAGGGTAATTTGATGTAGCCAAGATCTGGTGTTAAGAAACAGCTGCACTGACTGAAAAGGAATAATGGTACTTTGGAGTCTAGCTGGTTGAAGTGAATCTGGTCAGACAACCCTTTTCAGAAAAGTCTGGAAAGCAAAGGTCTGCTAACAGTACATTTAATCTCTCCTTTCTACTCTCACTATAACTGTGAATTACTAACTCCATGGAGCTGTGCTTATGTAGAGCATGCAGGATGATAGTATGTGAACTTTTACATATGGGCATTTGCACTCATCAGTATTAACAAGTACAAAGTCACATCTGAGGAAGAATAAGAAAAGCTATGATTTCTTGCTTTTATTTTAAAGGAGAAAAGTCTGATCTCCTGAATTCCGAATTTGTATGGTGGAATGGTTGGATTAGATGATCCATTGGGTCTTTTCCAACCTAGTGATTCTGTGATTCTGTGAAAGATAATCCATCAGTTCTTCCATTCCTGCAGCTCAGAGAATTAAACCCAAAGTCAAACAGTACATAACAGCTTTGAAAAACATTAAAGAATAGAGATTATTTATTGATAAAAGTTTCAAAATATTGATAAAGTTTCAATTCAATAACAGGACAAAAGTTTTGTAAATTTTCCATTATACCTGATTTCCAGTGGTTTAAAATATCTGGCAGAAAGAGACTGAAAGAGTTCTCTCTTTGTTTTTCCTGCAAAAAAATGAAGCTGTGAAAAGATTTGAATTCTACTTTTCAAGTTTCATCAAAATTAGGACATTTCTTCTTTCATATATCTAAACATAATCTTTCAGAAGCTTTCTGTTATGTAAAAAGCTGATGGAATGTTATGCGTCTCTGTTTTTCTGAAGCTAGATACACCATGGTATAGCCTTAGTCTAGGAGTAGAGTGTAGAGAGGAGAAGTTGTGTATTAACCTAAATCCTCACTGACATCCCACTGTGCTACTGCCTGTGTTTCCTACTAAGTCTCTTTATCCACTTCTAAAGATTCTGTAGTGAGGTTCTTAGATTGTTCTGTGTAGCAAGTACTTCAGAACATGGTTTTAAAGTGGTGAGAGATAAGGGATATGTCAGAGTGCATTTCTCAATACCTCTCTGCTTTTAAACACACTCCTTTATTCACATATACCAGAGCTTTGGTAATAGTAGTTCTACAATGGATTTGGGTCTTCTTCAACCAAAATCAAACATATTAATCAGAAAATTAAATTTAAATGCAATTTTGTCCAAGGACCTACTTAGAAATAATATTTTATGTATCATAGAATCATAGAATCACCGGGTTGGAAGAGACCCACTGGATCATCGAGTCCAACCATTCTCACTAGTCTCTAAACCACGTCCCTCAGGACCTCGTCCACCCGTAACTTAAACATCTCCAGGGAAGGTGAATCAACCACCTCCCTGGGCAGCCTGTTCCAATGCCCAATGACCCTTTCTGTGAAAAAATTCCTCCTNCAAGCCAAGATGCCATTGGCCTTCTTGGCCACCTGGGCACACTACTGGCTCACGTTCAGTCAGCTCTCAACCAACACCCCCAGCTCCTTCTCCTCCTGGCAGCTTTCTAGACAGGCTTCTCCTAGTCTGTAGCTCTGCACAGGGTTGTTGTATCCCAAGTGCATGACCCGGCATTTGGCTGTGTTAAACCTTATGCCATTGGTCTCAGCCCAGCGGTCCAGCCTGTTCAGATCCCTTTGCAGAGACTCCCTACCCTCCAGCAGATCCACACTTCCACCCATATTCATATAGTGCATTAAGTGTACTCATTTTAGCTCTACCTTTCATGTTCTTATTAAATAATTGAATTTAATGAGTCAGCAACAGTTCATTATTCTATCTCGGTCTATTAAAGCATCTACACTGTCATGAGATGATAGGACTGTCTGTAGAGTTTTGTAGGCTTTTTATGTAGATTAATCATGTCTATTTTTGAGCTATTTTTGGTTGTTAAAGTATTTTGTTGCTGATGGATAACGACTAAACGTGCCATTCTTGATTAAAAACTATGTGTAATTGAAAGGAATTCCTCATAGTCATAGATTTTCAACCTGAGGACATTGAGGTCATTCAGATCTGGATCTTTTATTTTGGTTTTCCACAATGCAAGAGGACTGGCTTACATTAAGAAATAATATGAAGATAGAAAAAATGGTTGCTTTTCAGGTGACTGTTGTACTTGACCAGTTCTGTTAACGCTAGCAAGGCAGCTATTTAATGTCATCAAAAATTCTCTCCATGCTACTTTTAAGCTCAACAGAGCTGCCTTCAAGTCTTCTCTCCAACAGAGAAAGATAAAGAGACTGAGGAAGAACTTGGGCAGCTTAAGACTTTCTGCTTTGGGGAGAAACTGCTGTGTTCTGGACAGCAAGTTGCAGTTCATCTTTTTGAAGTAGGTGCTAAGAATCAGGTTCTTAGGGCTATGTTGGTCTAAAATATTTCAAGAAGTTATTAGACCATAGTGCCTGTAGACAGGATCGTGGTGCTAAGTAATGATGGCACTGAAGAAAGCTACAGATCTGATCCTGGGACTGTTTGCCAATCCCCAGTGCTACAGAGCAGAGAAGAATGTGTTTTGGGTTGTAAAAAATTTCACCTTCTGGTTAGGATTCACATCTCCAAATTTTGTCCGGGTGTCCAGGTGTCTATGTACCTGTCCAGTCCTTCCTCTCAGACTCAGAAGAATGCCACAGTACTGCTGTTTTTATTTCACACTGTGGAAATGAGAGTGGGAAGATAAGACATGTACCTCTGTCTCTGCTTGGAGGAATCCTGATACCAAAAAGTACAAGTAAAAATAATTACTCTTCCCATCTCCTCTTGAATTACTTCTTGGTAGCATGAATTACACAGATGCTCATGGAGCTCAGAGGAAGAGGAGTAGTGGATGAGTCTGTTATGAGGGCTGTCATCCAACAAAGACAGAGCAATGTTTCCATCCCTGCATCCTTGAACAGAGCCATAACTAATTGAGGCACATTTTCATTCATCACATTGTCTAATCATGTTTATTGAATTCGGTCTCCCAGTTAAGAAAGATAGAGAAATACATCCTCTGTGAATCTTAGTAAAGCTTAGGCCTATTTACTAAGGATGTATGGAAATGCTGAGCATCAGAAACTCAATCATCCTAAAGAACAAATGACAATACTGTAGCCTGTAGGTCTTAATCATCTCCTTGGCCAGGCAATGATTTCAGGGGAATTAAAGTATCTGCACCACTCAAGGTGGTGGCTAGACCTCCGGGCTTCTCCCAATTCCCTTTAAAATCCTGGCCATACACCATATGTGTCTCCAAAATCATACTATACAAACAATTCTGCTGCTGTGGTATTGCTTGGTTTTACTAGTTTATCTTAAAAGCATTCCATTTGACTAAATCAGTTGCTTTAAATCCCAGACAATGTAAAACAATTATTAACTTCATTTTTGCTTATATCAAGGAGAGCTTTTCCGTTATGTCTACAAGGTGCTCTGTTAGTCTTGATATTAGTGGGAAAACAGTCCTTTTCCCGATCTAATGCTAGGTCACTTCTCTTCCTCTCACATGGGAGTTCCTTATTTTGGTACAGAGAGGAATTTAGTTAGAGCTATAAGTTCAGATATTTGACATCTGACACTCATTAATGATCAACATGTATTGTATAGTTCTACAGATTACTGTAAAGGAATTTTAATTCTGCCTCCAGTAGGACAAGTACTTGATTACATTTTTAGCACTGTTTCATTCTCTTCTTATAATTACAGTATTTCTGGGCTTAAAGTTAATAGAAATGTTAATAGAAACAAAATATTTTCAGGGGGATAAATTCACCCACCATAGCTGAAGATCCAGATTCTCTTCATTTTATTTTTTTTTTACAGAGTGAATTTGACAGGTCTCCTCAATCATCCATTTGCCTCATGTCATGGCTAGGCTTACTGCTACTGTCCTCACCCTCTGTCCAATTAGAGTATGTCAATGAAGTTGTTATTGTACCACTGATGTTAGCACAGCTGAGGAGCAGTCTCAGGAAATTTGTGAAGAAGCTGTAAGCATAGCACCATCTCTTTAAAAGAATGAACATAAATAGGATACATATGCATATTTTTATTTGGGGTGGTGTGTGGGGGTGCTGTATGCTGTCATTAATTCTGCCTTCTTGGCATGCAAACATGTTATTTTTTTTAAATTAATCTCAAAAGCCATATGACGTATTATATTAGAGCGACATATGTAATTAATCACTACATTAAAACAAAACTACTCTTTTTTTTTCACAGTACTATGGTTAGCAAATATGAGTTGATATCATAGACCATTTTCTTTGAAGACTTTAATGAAAAAAAAGTAATGATCATATCTCTGGTCTATCACTTAACACACGGGGTAAAAACTATACTGACTAGCAGTCCTGATGAGTGGTCTACTGCTGGAATTTTCCTACTACTGACTTTACTAGTCTTTGGAACAAACCTCTGTGAGTACATATACACAAGGAACAAAATTGGCTCAAGTCACATAAACTGTTTAGAAACAAACTGTTGCTTAAAAATGTTTTATTATTAATACTAGCATTACCTACAAGATTTTTACTTATTCTAAAAACCATAGTTTACAATCTTGAACTCTTGCATGTCTTTCACATCTGATGTCTCACTTTGCTTACATACGACATTAACCTTCCTGTTTACCTTCTATTAGAAGATAATAACTAAATCCCCAAAAGCTGGTTTAGACCAGAAAGAGAAAGATTTCTAAAAATAATTTATTCTCCCTCCAAAGACAACATTTATATGAATGTTAAATAAAATGATCAAATCTACATTTGCATGTCATGTGCTTCCGTTTCACGCTGAGCTGCTTTTCTTTTCCCTTCTTCTGGTGCAATCCCTGGATCAGTTTTAATGTAGAAACAGAAACACAAGATGACCATGATGTTTCTGGCAGTACTTCCAGACCAGCTGGTGCAAGAAATGCCTAGACACCATCCTCCTCAAGTCCATTGGTTGTCAAACTTTCAGGGTAGTTTTACAGACACAAATACTTGGATAAAGTAAATAGGGATGTGTCCATGTTTCTCCAGTGTTGATGTTTTTGTTTGACTGAAAGCTTTCCTTCCCCTTAAGCAGACAGATACTGCTCTTTTACTGTTGAAAATTATTACCAAAATCTGCCCAATGATCTATAATTATACTGGGATGTGGAGAAAGGTGCTTCAACAAGTTAGAAGAAGCTCAATAGTTTTACAGATATCTTACATGAATATTTGTGCATATCTCCTATCTTTTTTAGTCCTAGTCACACATAATTTGGCTTTAACATATTGGCAGGTGTTCACTCCTTTAAAAAAAAACCTCTTTCAAATATGAATTCCCTTGTTCCACAGTCTGTCATCTCAGACCGAGCAATTCTGTGGTTCCTTTGATTTCCATTTCAGGAACGACGAACTACAGCCTAGGCAAGTTTCACAAGTAAATTCCAGGTCTCAGAGGCTATCACTTGGAAGCCTAATATCCATGTGACACTGATTAATCTATTTCCACTTCTTCCTTTTTGGCAGAGTAATATAAGTTCTTGAGATGAATACCCATGACATCTGGTTTGAAATTAAATTCTCAAACACACCTATTCCCTTAGCAGAGAAGCTGGCAATAACCTTAGAGTTTCATTTGTGAACAAACATCATCATGTTCAATACCCTGGACATTGTATCTAAACTGCCATTAAGCTCTGTGACTGCATGGAAATGATTCTTGTTGAATAGGGTTTTTTTGTGGCACATAAAAATCATCCAGACAAGGACTGTTATGGCAGATGCTGTATACAATATAGGATTATACTTTAAATATGTCCCTAAGGATCTTCTGCTTAATGTCTGGCCCTTATCCACCCTTAGATGCTTAGCCAGCCAAAACCAAGTAGACAATTATTCTTCTTGTTACTAGCCTTCTCTCAAGTACTGGAGTTTGGATATAAGCTTATTCTTTGGAAAAAGACACATGAAAAATGGAATATAAAATGAAATAATTAAAGCATGCTGTTGAAAACACGAAAAAACCCTAAACCATAACTTCTGTTGAGGGGACTGAAATAAGGGGAAGGAGAAGGGGAGAGGAGGGGAGGGGAGGGAGGAAGAAAAAGAGGATTTTTTAAAACACGATTCTAAATCTTTTTAAAATAACAAGAACCTCTGTCTATAGCTGTCATTTAGACTTCCTGTCTAAAATTCAGGAAGCACTCAGCTTTATGCATGTCTTTTTTAAAACAGGTATTCTAGAAATAAATTGGACACTTAGAAAATTAGTGAGTTGAAAGACATCTCGAGGATACAAAGTATATTTCATTGTTATATCTATTTGTGTTACACTTTAAAGATCTGAGAATTATTTATCTTAAATACTTTCTATGTTCCTCATCAAGAAGATGGAACATTATAAAATAAACTGAAATATGAAATGTAGCATGTACTTTATATAGAACTTTATAATCTGAATGACAAATCAAGAAAACTTAAGTAGTTTTTACTATTTACTGCTGGTATTAAACATTTGTTTAAAGGAAACAAATTCCTCTAATCTTGATGCTACTCAGATGTTGATTAAATATACTCTTAAATCTTGTGATTACTTTAATTTTATTTAAATTAATTTAAGTGAAATTATCCTTACTGATATTCTTGGTGAAACCCATGGCATGCAGTAGTAGGCTGCTACCTGTATGAAACACAGGAAATGTTCAGATCTTTTGTTGTGTGAATTCCAGAAGGTAAAACAGCTAATGGAAAACAAAATAATCAATATAGCCAGCAGACTATCTGGAAAATATACATGTGATTCCCTTCCAGCCTGAATTATCCTATGGATTCATGAGTCTAAGAATCATGGATTTTCTCCTTCTTAAATTTTTTTTTTTAGCTAAGCTCAGTGATTCATTTCTATACATCAACTTGCCAGAAATAAGAAATAAAATCCAAAATGGTTCAAAAGAAGAGACCAATAGGTGAACCATGGATGAAGGAAGGCCATCAATAAGGGAAAACAAACCACGTGTTGGATTTGTAGTGGTGAAACAGTGCAAAAAAAAGTTTAAAACCACTTCAAACTAATTAGATGCTGGGTGTGGCTTCAGGCTGTGCAGAGAATTTTATTGTTCAGTAACATTTGTGAACAATCTGAGAAAACTTTTGTTCCTATGAATGCTTTCAGACAGCAGATTCCACATCCATAAGTCATGGTTTTGTTAAAAAATGTGTTCCAATAAACAGGGAACCAAAATTTGCTATAGGTGGAGCAGCTGTGGAGCTTGGCTCTTCCAGTCAGGAACCAGAACCAAAATCCTGTGGCATGGCACTCGGAGAGCAAATATCAAGGGCCTTACTCAAAGGATGTCTATGTGTACATAATGAAGTCGTAAGTTCTAACAGACCAGCAAAGAAAACAATTGCTCATTAATTTTGATTACCTAACTTGTTTGTAATAATAATTTATTATTCTTATTTTCCTTTTCTCTCAATGCCCAGTCAGTTCAACCCTGACAAAAGCATAATGTAATCATTGGCTTGACTGGATATCCTGTATACTGAACTCCATATTCCTGCACTTAGAAACATCTATTCTGCTTCTCTTTAGAGGTTTTGGGGAACATAATCACAATACAGTTAACAAAAAAAATCTAGATTTTTATAGAGTTAAATCTAGATTTAAACATTTAAACATATGATCGATAAAGCTGATCATGCAAATTTTTTCATAGCCTTGACAAATTATGACTATTGAACAGGGTCATTAACTGAAACTATCACTTGGGAGAACTAGCACAAAGCTGGGTAGACAGTGTTCATTTTAAAAGCAAAGAAATAACATGGCAAAAAAAAAAATATGCACTACATCTGGCACTTCAGCTGGCAGGTCTTTTAAGGTATAGGGGGTTCTAATCACTTCTCCAATGTCAAGAATTAAATTCTCCTGTAGTCTGCAACAGAACTGGTGGGGGATGAAATGTCTGCCACAGAGCCAATCCCAAAAGACTAGAATTCAGGGGGTTTGTATGAGGAACTTGAACTGAGGATCTGTTTTTTGTAAATGTTCTATTAAACCCAGAACTTTTCAATTCAAACCATTCAGCTGGCACAGGGAGGAGGGTTTACTGCTTACTGTCCTTTTTGAAGTGCTTTCTATCTCACTGTTTGTTCTTTGGGGTTTTTTTGTTGTTCTCTAGGTTGGTGGCTTGCTCCATTCCTGAAGAAAACAGAGGGGTTTTTTTCTCTCCTGATGGAGAAACCAGTGAAGGCTAGAATTAAACTCTTCTAGCCAGGAAAACATCTGCCTCCATCCTGTTTTTCATTGTGCCTGACCATGTTACATACATGTCTGAAAAATCTATATTTTTAGAGAAAAGAAAGGACAATTTTGAAAGTAAATCTTGTGTAGTCTGCAATAACACTGGTATGCGCTGTAGAAATATTTAAAAACTAAAAAAATTAATTTTTTTTTGCATTTCTGGACATAAGTGCTCCTTTTCATAAAAGTCAGCTTCCTGAACAATGCCCAATAAAAGAAAAGCATCTGTTTCCAGAAAGAGAGGAATTTTCCTTATTTAAGTGTTAGTTAAAAGTATACTTAGTGTTTGGTGATATTTTTCTTAAACTACTCCAGAAACCAAAAAAAAAAAAAAGGGGGAAGTGGGAGTAACACTGGAGAGAAGAAACAGACGCGTGATAATTGTCAAGAGTCATAAACCTACTAGGTAGCCTAAAAATACCAGCTAAGACTGTGTTCGGTGTTTGAATCAGGCATTCATTCTCTATTTATTATGAGGCGTCAGAAATATTCAAAAGATTTTTTGAACAGTACACAGATATATTATTGAAGATATGTGTTTGAAGATCTTTGTAAGAGATAATTAAAAAAGGAATAGCTGTAATGTGTAAAACCTGAGTTTTATGAAATGCTTATTAGCCTGCCTTGTGAAATGCACTTTTTTTATTTCCTGACAGCAATTGAAGCAGTGAGGGGCAATTGAGGCATGGCTATGATATCCATAGTAACATTATAATATACATAGTGTGAAGATAAGGGCAATAGAAGGAATTTTAGAAATTATGGTGAAATATGTATATAAACCCAAATTTACATGCAGTTATATGTGGTTTAGTATTGTATCACTGCCATTGCAAGTGACTGACTCTACTAGTACTGAACTTCGGAACAACAGAAAACTATTCTGATAGTGAGGTACATAAGTTCCAGAATAAGTAGAAGGAGACTGAAACATCAAACGAGAAGAGCTCATTCTCATTATTATTAAAAAAATCACATATTTTACATCTTTATCACTGGTCTTTCTTTAAATGCTCACATTTTGAAATTCAGACTTACTGTGCAAAATGCTTCTTTAAAAAAGCAGAAGTAAGAAATAACTTACACAAATAATAGGAGATAAACATGATGACAAGTTAAAGTTCATGTTGCAGTGTTTACTTCAATTGAGGCTTTATTTGCTAAAACTAAGCCTGTGGAGACTTTTTTAAGGCAGTGTTGTTGTGTCCGGAAAACAGGAGTGAAAATGCAGAACAACTGGCAATAGAGGGATTATAGTTTGAATAGTGGAGGAAGATGCACCAATGGAATACATTTTAAGTATGTAAAGCTTTTCAGTATCTCTTTGGCAAGTGTCCAGCATGTAGATTCCATAGGTGGTGGGGTGCCTACTCTACAGCTTGTCTAAGGTGGAAGGGCTGTTGTTCATCTGAAAACAGGAATATTACTGTGTCCTTCGAGTCTCGCAACAAGGAAACTTCCAAGGATTGTCAGTTTTGCTATGGACATTTATCTGTTGTATTCAGGTGTCTTTTTTTTCTGCTGAATCTTGCCACCAGTAGTTTCTTCGAAAGACATTAATCCGTCCTGCCAGACCCGATTACTGCTAAAGTAGCCTCTCCAACAATGTTTATTTCCCTGCCTCTTTTTTTGGTCCATCTGTCAAAACCCACCCTACCTCAGACATTATTGTATTGGCTCTGGCTGACACTGTTGTGATTGATGTTGCCTCCTACAGATGGCAATACTTTGGTATGGCCCCAGGTAATTTTGGAATGAAATAAAGGTTTTCTTAACCATTAGGCAAAGAATTACAAAAGTTCCATTTTTCTGCTTACACGAAAATATGTGACAAGCCAAAGAAAAGATTAACAAGTAATTTATTTTCAACATATTACAAAAGTGTTCCTTTACATAGTACAGCTTCAAGGAGAGGCTGTGTTCAAATATTTACTACACAACTCTGCAGAAGACAAAGAGACTTGATGGACAACAGGAAAATTGTTAATATAAGATTAACTAATATAATTTGATTTGGAAGCAGGTCTTTTTGCAAAGAGAACGATTATAATATGTAGCCATAAAAGTTTCATGGTTAGGCTAGATTAATTGAGATTTCTGAGTTTCCTGTCTGATAGAAATAGGAAGGCACAGCTGGAGCCTTTTCTTGGGTCAGATCCAGCCTAATTCCCAGGGAGCTTGGATAAGGATTTTTGATCTACTGCCTTGGACCATAATTTCATTTTGGAATTCACTGTAGCACACAAAAGGGTCAGTTGAGCCAAACTGATTGGCATGCCACACACTCAGGGTTTGCACCATGTCAGTTCAATTAAATGTTCATTCCTATATAAAACAAAAACCCAAACAAAAAAATCTCTCTTCTGTTTTTCAGAGCGATATTGTTTAATTGCTTCTTTTTCCATACAGCTTACAAAATTAGTCAATAGGTTGTAAAAAGTACCTGACTTACAGAAAGAAAATGAGGTAATATTTCTGAATATAAGGATTGTGTGTGTACAACTGAGACCAGAGTTTAACTTGCACCGTATGACATTTTCAAATCTTTAGCAGATCATGGATATAAACAAATGAAATTATCAAATATGAATCTAGAGTGGTTTTGGAGCAAGGAATGGATAAACTTGCTGCAAAGTTATAGAGACGTTAAAAAAAAAATGCTTCCACATGAAAAGAAAGAAATTAAACTCTTCAAGATGTTCTATGACAGCCAGTCTGTCAGCAAAGGCTAGAATATGGGGTGACTTCATTAGCTCTTAGGATGGAAGCAGGGAATTGCCTTTTTTACAGAACATACAAAACCTGTTACTCATGTCAAATGAAATTGTGTAATCACTGTATGCTTTTTAAAATAATGTATTAAATTTAAATATGTAAGGTGCTAATTAAATTCCCCTAGTAGAAAAGATACACATGAAGTATGAAATAGGTCCAATGTATGCTGGAAACTGAGAGCTGTGAAATATTTTATCCAAAAAGCTTTAATTATTAAAAAAGGAGAGAGATTTGGTTTTCTGTGTCCCAAAGCAAAACAATTGCATAGCAATGATGAGGGAAAAGCATTTAATTTTCTAGTAATTTATCAATGGTGATTGCTGAGTAGTCAGGCGAATAATACTTTTGAGATGCATAAACAAGTGCAGATAAGTTCTCTTTTCTTTGTGTTATTATTTCAGACACACAGGCTTCCATGCACAAGTGGACGTATCCTGAAGAACAGAATTAAAGCCTTGTATGAGATGACTATGAATTCTGTATGGCACAGAAATTTTAAGAACTGCCAAAGCTGGCAGGGTAGTTTTCCTAAAGTAACCTGCAGATGCTGACGATGACATCTAGGCTTTCTCAGTCTTACTATAAATATTTGTCTTGATTGTTTCCCTCCTAGTTTGCCTTGGGATTCACATTGACCCATTATTTGTGATTAGAAGCTTAAGCACTGGAGGGGTATAACCTGTCCTTTCTTACAAAACATGTGGAGGAAGGTGTGAAATTCTTGATCTAGTTCTCCCTCATTGCATCTCTACCCACATATATCTTGTTCTGAGAAAGTGCACTAACTCTGAAATAGAGCAAAGTCTAAAAGACAGTGAAGCTTCTGAATGACATTCAGCACAGCCAGCAGCTGGTAGAGCACCAAGAAAGATTTGTGAGATGCAGCTGTTGACTACTGCTGTCTTGCTTCTTGGGAGACAACATCTTCTGGTTCCCACAAGCACTGAGACAGAAAAATGTCATGTGCCAAATCACTCTGGCAAGATTATTGAAACAAGCCAATATAATTAAGAGGTAGGGAAAATATTTGTCTTCCCTCCTATTGAAGCTGTTCCTCCTCACATGAATGGGCTCAGGCTTTCCAGTTTGTGCTTCCCCTACACCACCTGTGGGAACAAACAGGATCCAGATCATACTGTAAGAACATGCTAACATTTCTGTCCTGTAAAATTAGCTGGAGTGAATGATATGGAGCTCAGGCTGGCTGCCTGCTTTTGTCCCAGTTTGGCTCTGAGTGTGCATGACCAGATGGTCCCTGATACAGCTTAAAGCCTCTGAGTGCAAAGTTAGCCTGAACAAATCCAAATCTCCTGGATATCTTTACAATGATGTTAGCATAGAAGTTAAGAAGTTTCCTTCAGGGGATAGGGAAAGCAAGATGGAAGTGCTGTTGTCCAGTTCAAGTATCAACCTGTAAATATTTGCATGAGCAATATGCATAGGTATTTCTCCCCTAGACATTAGAGAAAATAGTAAAAGTTTATGTAATATCTGCTTTTGAAAAGGAAAGATGACAATGTTTGTTGCTATGTTGTCAGTAAATTCATTGTTCATCCAAAGATGTTTTGTATGATGCAGTTTAGAAAGCATGCTCTTTGCAAGTAGTTCATTAGTTTGACATCTGCTTGGGGGATATTTGCTGCCTAAAGGACAGAGATCCTGCATCTCAGCCTGAGTAAAGCCTTCTGGTTTCACTATATCTTTGCAATTAATTTCAAAGCTATTCAGACAGCACGACAATCTAAAGACAAAGAATCAAACAACCAAACTGCCAGCATCCTGAAAGTAGGAAACATGGTTTTACACATCCTTTTCCCACTCTTTCAAATGTGACAACTAAGAGCAGCAGTGAGAGAATCTGAAGAAAAAAGAGACAGCAAAAGAGACTGGATGCTGGTGTCAAGCAAGTATGAAAACTTGGCAAGCAAGATTTGCATTTGACTGAGCACGTGGAATAAAGATATCTGAAAAATGAGACAGAATTGAATGAAGTCTGATAAATGGGATGGCCAGGAAGATCTGCAGACTTCTCATAAATGAGATGAGCAGGATGTTATGTTGTCTGAATAAGTGCAGTGGCATATGTAAGCATGAGACTATCTGGGCACAGGAACTCACAGTGGGGAACTGAGTGGAAGAAAACTTCTGGTACACAAGATGATACAGAAAAGAAGCAGAAGATGCAGAGGTAAACAGAAGACCAAGTTATCTACTCTACTCTAGGAAGCAGTAAGAACTGTGGGATGAAGATATTAGAGACTGGGCTCCAAGAAGAGACAGGCTGATATTTGGGATATCTTGAGTGAGAACAAGAGAAAGCATAATCTACATTTAGAAGCAATAACTGGAAGAGAGAAAATACATAAAATTCATGCCAAGCCAGGAAAAGTTTACATACTTTATGTAAGCTACCTCCTTTTAAAGAAAAATGGTCAGGGCTTTGGATGAAGGGAAATTTATAGAAGAATTAAAGAGTAGATCCTGTTTTAGATACTTCAGTATATAGCATTAAAACCAACCAAAGTAACAGGCAGTGTATGTTCAGTCTTTATTGAATATAAGTCCAAAGAGTGTCTCAAAAAAAGATAAAAATTGTAAAAATATTACATTTATGTTGTGACAGTCTCAAATGGGGATGTTAAGAGATAACATGGAAAATTGGATTAATTGGCCCAAAGCTGTGTTAAAAAGAGGTAGATAAGGGAATTTACCTCCCTTGGGCTGGAAGTAAATGTGATTGTCAAGTATTATTAGAGAAGTCCTCTTTTCCTTATAATTCTTTCCAATGTTTTAATTGTTTATTTTTAATGTACTTTTCTTAAACAAAGATCTGCCCACTACTGTCCTGTGATTTGAAAATGGGTGCCAAACATACTGACTTTTATATGTTCGCTGAAGTCTTGCTGCTATAATAATCACAATAAAAGTTAACCTCCAAAAAAGATATCTTGCTACCTTGTATCTGAAAGCCCTTAGGTTTCTACATCCTCTTATTTTTTCTTCACTGAAGATTTTTGTCAAGTTTTGAATATGTCAATTTTATTTACCAGCTGAGACCACAGGCTAAAATCTTTCCTTATTTTCAACCATCACATCTCACCAAAGTCAACAGGATTACAACAACACAAAACAAAGCAGTATTTATTCACTTGCCTCTATTATCTATTAGCCTGCTCTAACAGCAATAATTCTTTTGATAACTTCTGCATGTCATGCCTGTTGTATCTTGTAATCTTGCTTATTAGCTTTCTCAGCATGTCTTTCAGATTACTACAAAAGTAGAGGCAAAGGTTAAATAGCAAGTACTGTATAAATACCCAGCATCAGCCAAGCATGCTTGACTTCAGCAGATGCAGTTTCTCCCTTGCTGTGCCAGATATAGATTATGGTTGTATCGAAAATGAGGGGCTTTGCATTTTTAAGAGAAATGTAGCAAGATATAGAAAACAATAATTTACAAAATTTATTAATACCTGTTAAAAGTATGTATTTTTATATGTACACTGTGATCCTTCTCAGATAATTTGTATTATTATTAAGCCAAGGAAAATCATGATGGATTTTTTTTAAATCTCTTTTCTTCATCCAGATTGTAAATCTCATTCAAGTAATATTAGCAGATGCTAGTTACTGCCGCTACTGCTAGTGTCTTCTCAAGCTCATGCTGGCAGGATATAAGATAAAAGACTTCCAGAGCTAGAAGGTTTCCTGAGACAATCAAAACATTGCAAAATTTAATGTTTCACTCTAGCATCTGCAGCTGGGTCATCAATTTCCAAAGCATCTCATGCTGGCTAAGAGGAATAAAAAGAGGCTATTCAAAGGTGTGCTCCTTTGCCAGGAAAAACAATAGCTGAGCCCCTGAGTAAGGTGCAATAGCTAGATAACTCCAAAATCACAAGAAATGGTCCCTCCAATAGCTTGAGGCAACTGTAGTATTCAAGCACACTGGAGCATCAGTTAGTCTTCCTCAAATCTGAGATTTCATTCAGCATCACTGTATAGTACTTCATGATTTGCAGTCATGGAAAAGGACATGTTTTTTCTTACCAAGCCAAATAAGCTTGCAAATACTTCTTTTTTTTCATGTTTCTCTACTATTAATTGTCCTCATTTATCCACACAGAAAGGGCAGAATATACATAAATAAAAGTAAATGTATTGCACATCTATATATACATGTATAGTCAAAGAGAATGTATGTATAATTCACATAAAATATGCACACGCACAAAGACACACACATACCATCAAAAGAAAGAAAGATGATCACACAAACATACGTACACATACGAGGATCTTGCACATTTGGAAAAAAAAGGAAATATGTAGTATGTTAACCTACTATATAATTAACTTGGTAGAATAGCTTAATCCTGAGGTTTCTATCTGGGCACTTGGTCTGGGTGAAGATTTAAAGCAGATTATGATACAGGCAGCCATGCTGAATACCATGACATAGGATTACTTTCAGAGTAAGTATCTATGACCCAGGCTATTAGAAACTGGCCATAAGCAACAGATTCTCACCTCTTACTTTTTTTTCCCCAAGATTACTTAGACTTACAGAATATTGATAATAATGGGGATGGCACAATCCATCTGGATCTTGTTGAATGGGAGACAGATCTTAACCATTTCTTTTTCCTGTACCTAGGACCAAATTTTTAAATTTCAGTCCGTATTTAGTAATACCTTGCTGCATATGTAGTCTTATCAACTTCAATTGAATTTTACAGAAGTGTCATAGCAGGACATTCCCAGTGTAAGTCTAGTCTCCAGAAACTGAATTTGGCTGATGGGCTATGTTATTCAATATGAATAATTAGGAAAGGCTCAAGCCAATCTGAGCCTCCCATGATCTAGGAATTTTTCTCCCCGTATTTTTGTATGTTATATACATGTGTTATTCTGTTTTATGTGAGGTTAATTGGAGAGGGGAAAAAAAAGTCTTCTGATCCTATTAATCAACAAATACTAAGCCTTTCAGCATTTACCGTGTGCAGTTATGCATAAAGAGCCTGTTTCTTATTTGTTTTGCTTTTTATAAACTGGGAATCTCCCTCAGATTCACTGACATGTTGCATGAATCACCAGGACTATTCTTATTCTAATCATAGTTCTTTTCTAAAAGTAGAATTGGATAAGCTGAAAACTCTTAAATGTTGTCTAGCATTTTGAGAATATAACTAAAGGCTTGGCACCATGTAGCCCAAATACATGTGGAACAAAGTCTGAAATACAAAATTATACAATGAAGAAAACCTAAAACTTCATCCCATAAACCTTTTATTGTACATAATTTTGACACTGTAGGGTCATGTATCCAGAGTCTCACCTTATGCCTCCTCTCCATTTAACACTTTACACAGCTTTCTTCTGACACAGCAAGACACCATTTATGAGTCAAAACACTGTGACTGATGGAACAGCATGACATACAGCCTAAGTTCATGGGTCCAAGAGGACCTTTGTTTTAAGTGTGTCTGACAGTGCTTCCCAGGGTATGCAAAATGTTCATTAATGAGGGGAAAAGGAATTTTTTTGAGACATTTGCTCTCCTTATCTTGATAGCTTCCTAGCTGTTGCAAAGCATAATTGTGTTTTTAATGTGCTGAGGTGATGAGGGTATAGATTGATGTTTCTTTCGTTGTGCAAGGTTATGAGAAATGCTGGTGCACGGTCTGTTTGAGGAAAAGTCTTCAAGCCATCCAGAACAGAGGGAAAAATCTGTGTAAATTCTTTTGGCCTTAGAAAGCTGCTACAAATTCAGTTTAAAGAGTTCCTCCTTTATAAGCTAGAGAATGAGCAACTAAATTATAATTTGTGAAAAAAACCAATGAAAACTATTATAGAAGATCATTTTCCTGAGCATTCCCTCTCTGACAAACTCTGCCTTTTATACAGATAAGATTTCTTCACTAGGACATTTATTAGACTGTACAGCTTCCGTGCTAGCAACAGGAATGAATACACTGTGCCTTGCACCAGGAGTTACTGGTTCATTATGATCCCAGAAAGGCACTCTGTAAAGTATTGCTTAAAATGGAATTTATTAGAGCTTTCATTATAAAGAATGAGAGAATGGTATAGATAACTTTGCTTGCCTTCAGGTGCTGGAAGCCCTGGATTGTGCAGTACTGAATAAGACTTTAATCAGGGTGCAGCACACTGTGCAAAACCCATCCATTGTAGGGTTGCTGCACTTTGGTCCTTTGAGTTATTTTTTGAAAAGAAAACAACTCTGTTCATAATTTCTACTACCAAACAAAAATATTCATGTATGAACTTGACTGGAATGAGACAAAGGCAAAGCCCTGCAGGGTTCTCTGTTATAATAATTTGCTACATTTATCCTGTTGTCGAGGGTTGTGAGCAGCAGCAGAGGAGCCTGAAGGCCACATTGTATGTGCAGCACATACAGTGCAGTGTATGGACCTCCACCTGCTCAGCTTTATTGCAGTATAGGGGTCTCTGACTCCTCCATTCACAGTGGTCTTCCTGGTCATAGTCACAGAGTCACACAGAGTTACAGAATCACTGGGTTGGAAAAGACCTCCAGGATCATCAAGTCCAACCATTAAACCACTAAACCATGCCCCTCAGCATTTCATCCACTCTTCTTTTAAATGCCTCCAGGAATGGTGGCTCAACCACCAACCTGGGCAGCCTGTTCCAGTGTCACTACATGCACTGTATGTAGTCACTACACACAGTGATAAATGTACACTTACATATGCTTCAGAAAAGTATTCACAAGACCGTACAAAAGCATTGGCGTTAAACAGCTTAGGTATAATACAAAACCCCCTCATTATATTCTAAAATATATTTTCCATTTACTCACAGAGCACAGTTAGATGAAATGTCAGAGCAAAGTTAATGGTTTGCTGCTGTTGGAGGAGGTGGTCTTGCTTCCCCTCGATTCATTCCAGATCACTGCGTATTTCCTTTCTTGCTCATGGGCCTTTCACTTGTTGTCTGGATGAGTCAGTTCAGCTCACTAACCAGGATGAAAGTAATACCCTTCCCTTCTCCACCCCAACTAGGTTTTAGCAAAATAACAGAAGAACTGTTGTAGGACATCTAGGGGAAATATGCTACTGGAACAGGAAAAATAGAGTGTGAGGTTGTTTGGTTGGGTTTTTTGGGTTTTTTTTGTAGCAGCACCTCACATTATGAGAAATCTTCTTGTCCATACACACACCATAATGAGTTACCCATGTGAGACTTAAAGATGAATAGAAATGTATTTTAATTATATCAATGTTGCAGGTTATGATACTTTACTAAGACTTCATTATAATAACATGCCTGTTATATTTTTTCAATTACTATGTACCTTTATTTATGTATACACATCTTCCATGGATAGTGAAATAACAGCACAGTAATACTGTCACCGTAACTCCCTAGGTAAGGCTTTTATTCAGATTCAAAGGAAGATACTACTAGGATTTTTAAAAACAATTGAACATATGTCCTTCACAGTGTGAAGAAACTTTGACAAGATTTTAGCTTTTTAAAAGAATACAATTAAATGTTAACCTCCATTTTATGTAAGAAAGGTTCCTTGTATCAAATATACAATTTCTGATTGCCATATTTTTCCTTTGCTATTAAAATAGTCAGGTTTTTGTTTTCCTTAAGGGTTGCTAGGCCCGCTTTATAAAAAAATATAATGACTCAGTTAAGTAAGTGTAAAAAAATTATTTTATAGACAATTTGAAGTCCAAATAATTTCTTGTTGATTTCAGTGGAATGTTTTGCTTGCTAGGTCTATGGAAGTTGTGTGTATTTGTCATCCTTGACTACCAGGACTCTTTCCCCAGGTTAGTTAATAAGGGTTTATGAAAATGTTCCTGAAGTGGTCTGTAATCGTAATATTCCAGAGAAGCCCATAAAAGCACAGGGTTGTTCTTAGTAGGTGAGTAGAGTGGCTTAGTCCATTGATTATTTGTGGTAGGAA
>WAAB01002975.1:41250-59460 GCA_013389865.1 Piaya cayana | reverse complement strand
TCAGGTGCTGGAAGCCCTGGATTGTGCAGTACTGAATAAGACTTTAATCAGGGTGCAGCACACTGTGCAAAACCCATCCATTGTAGGGTTGCTGCACTTTGGTCCTTTGAGTTATTTTTTTAAAAGAAAACAACTCTGTTCATAATTTCTACTACCAAACAAAAATATTCATGTATGAACTTGACTGGAATGAGACAAAGGCAAAGCCCTGCAGGGTTCTCTGTTATAATAATTTGCTACATTTATCCTGTTGTCGAGGGTTGTGAGCAGCAGCAGAGGAGCCTGAAGGCCACACTGTATGTGCAGCACATACAGTGCAGTGTATGGGCCTCCACCTGCTCAGCTTTATTGCAGTATAGGGGTCTCTGACTCCTCCATTCACAGTGNTTAATATTATAAAACACTGTAATGTATCAGAGTCTTGTGAAGACCAATAATTTATAAAATGAGACCAAGTTCATTGTTACGCTTTCTAGTCTCATAGTCTGATTTAAAAATATATATAAAATATATAATGAATGATTTGACTGTAGAATCCTTTAGTAGCTGAAAAAGGTTTGTTCATGTTAAAATAACTAACAACTTTTTAATGTATTTTTATTAAAATAGATCACTCTTATTTGCTAAATTAGTCTTTGATTTTGAAGAGCTGACAGAATAATGAACAGAAAGGTTAGTAATAACATTCTATGAGGCTAGATTACGTAAAAGTGCTGCAGGGTATTAAGAAAATTATGTTTTACTAAAGCACTTCTATCACTGCAGCTCATTTATTAAAAGTTAATACTTCCTTGGTACTTTTAAGGTGCTTGTTAACATAAGGAATAGCTTTGGACTACTGACAACAATAGAGTACTTAAGGTCCCAGATGCATGAAAAACCACACTATACTGTCCTAACAACTTAAACACCTTTTCCAATATGTTAGTCTCCTTAATTTTGGTATGTCTACTGCCTCCTTTTATTTCAGCGACACACTGAGTACAAAAGCAATGCACACTGATTGAAAATAAGTGTTTTTTTCTGCCCTCAACCTTCCTGACCTCATTGCAAGCAATACTTTCCCTGTTGAGCTCGTTTGGCAGTAGCTGGAACACTAGTATCAAGCCAAAGGAATTTGTTTTAGTGCTAGAATATGTGTATGTAGGTTGTTTTCGAATCACTGCCTAGTATATTTTTAGCAGTGCATTTATAGAAGCCTGCATCCCTTTGAGTAGACGGCTGGATGACTAATGACCCCTGAGGGTGGAGGAATTTGTTTCCATACAGACGAGATTGAGCTCCTGTTGTCAGATGTGACTTGTCTGGAAGCTCCCATGTTATTTCTGCTTTAGGAATCCCAATGGCCATGCAGTTCAGTTTTACTGAATTTCCAGGCCTAGCATAGATGACAGGTGCTGGCTCACTGGTGATCCGGGGAGGATAGGCTATCACGATGACGGGCACATTCATAACAGAAGTTCCATACTCTGTGGACACCTTGCACAGGTATGTGCCCCTGTCAAATACAGAAGCCTCGCGCACTGTCAGCGAGCCATTCTCCAGCAAAGAGAAGCGACCCACAGCCTGGGGTGCATCCAGGACCATCCCATTGGGCAACGTCCAGGAGATCTGTGTCCGTTGGTTTGTCTGTGTGATGCAATGGAGCTGCAGAGTTTCTCCATTGATGATGCTTACCAGGTTGTTGTAGTGGCTGCTGATTTCTGGCCTTAGTCCCACCTTCAGGAAGACCACCCGTTCCACATAACCCCCCGGGTTTCTGGCTGTACAGCGGTAAGTCCCAGCATCCCCAGCGGAGAGGCTGCTGATGTGTAAGATCCCATCCCTCTTATGGTAAAATCTGTTCAGACGACTGCCACTCAGCACTTCAGTGCCATTAGGAAGGATCCAGCTTGTGCTGGGCTTGGGGTTCCCCTGGACTGAGCAGTTGAGATTGATGCTGTGCCCAGCAATGGCAGTGATCCTTTCACTGACAGGGTCTCTAAAGGAGGGTTTCTCCACATGGTCTGTGATGAGGAGCTGCACTATCAGTCTTGCTTCCCCTCCTTCATTCCGTCCAATGCATATGAGCTGCACTGCATCTGTCTGCCTCACCTCTTTGATGTCCAAAGTACCATTGCGATGTACAGTGATCCTGTTGCCATAGTAGGGAGCTGGCAGGATTACTCCTTCTGGAAATGCCCATAGGATCCGTGGAGTAGGTATGCCTTCAGCTTTGCAGTCTATAAGTTTACGGCTATCCCTGATGGCTGTCTCCCTCACAGATGTAATTGCATTAAGGTGACCATTGATTCTGGGAGGCTGAACATTAACGTGGATCCAGACAATTTTCCGATCTTCTCCAGCGCTGTTCCGAACTACACAAGTATAGTTACCACTGTCAGACCTTTGGGCCTTTTGGATGAGAAGCGTGCCATCTCTATATACCTGGTATTTGTCAGATAGGGCAGGAATGGGCCTGTTGGCTGGGGAGAGCCAGGTCACTTTGGGAGTGGGTTCTCCTTTGGCTTCACATGCTACTGTCACAACATCACCATAGGGTACATTAATAATAGCATATGTTTTGTTCTTGATAGTTGCAGGCTCAGCCACTACTTTGACTCGCACTTTCATCTCATCCTTACCAATCTGGTTCTCAGCATAGCAAGTGTAGTCCCCTTCCTCTCTCAGCCCAACATCATTGAAATACAAGGTTCCGTTATTGAAGACCACATATCGCTTTGTCCGGCTGCCACTGTCGTCTGACTGCATGAAGGTATTGATCATGCTGCCATCTGGAAGACCCCAGGAAATCTCAGGATTTGGCAGACCTGTGGCTACACAGTCAACTTTCAGGTCCCCTCCGTACTTGACCTTGTGGTTATTCTCATTCTTATGTTCTATTTTTGCTGGTTTCATCATCACATTCACTTTGAGGACCACGTAGTCATCTCCAATCTTATTGCGGGCCACACACAGATAGTCTCCTGCATCTTTATCTGTAACTGAATAGACAACCAAGGTCCCATTGCTGAATACTTTGATTCTCTTCTCCAAGCTACTGTAATAAAAGAAAAAAGAATACAATATAAGCCGCAAAATCACATTTTAGGTATTAATTATCAAGTGGAATTTGAGGAAACAAACTAAACGCATCAACAATACTGAAAAAAAAGGAGTATTGCTATTAGATGGTCTGAAATGTCCAAGGTGCTCTCCCCCAAGTAGGAAATTGAATAAAGTAATTCTACTCATTTATAAACAAACAAGTCTATACTGTTGCTTTCAATGACTTTAACAGTGGGTTTGACAACTAAATAACCATTAAATAACAAATGTTGGTATTTTGTAATCTTCTGACTGCCATGTACAGTATTTTGTAACATTCAAATACAGGTTCTCTGAATGACACATGTCACATGAACCTATATGGACCATAACTATGGAGTCTGGCGCTTGGGTCTGGAAATAAAAGCAGATCAAGATAAGCAACTTCCTCTGGCAATCTTTAAAGCAATTAAAAAAAAAGAAACAAAATATTGCTAAGCTTTTAAATATGGAAAAATACTTCAAGTTTCCTAAAAAACTATTATTCCTTTCAACTTCACTATGGAATTGGTGCATTGTGGTCAAAACTAATTTCTTCAGTAGCCTCAAGTTTTTCCCCAAAGATCTGCTGTACTTGAAAAACAGCCCACATCATGAGGGAAAACTAAAAATGCCAGTATTTTTTTTCCATCATTATGAAGCATAAAATGAATTCTGGATTTTATACTATGCACAGGCTACTTGAATATATATTTTTAGTGAAAAAAAAATTGACTACATTCAGCTATCAAGAAAGTTGTTGATAAGTACACATTTTCAGCACATTTCTCATCTGTCTATAGTGCTCGAAGACTGAGTAATGAATAACTTATAGAGCATAAATTATACTTTCAGTAGTGTCAGATCTGTTATTGTAGTTTTCAAGAACTGATATTTTACTTGATATGGTGAACATTGGAGATGGTATTATTTTAAGTATTTATATGCAATTGGATTTGCAGAATTTATTACATGGTGATATTGATACAATGATGTTAAATTTATCAAGTTTACTTAAGTCAATATAAGATGGTTTCTTTGCCCTGTATTTACACTGTATAATGATTTTTACAACAGATAAACAAAATGCAGGGATTTCATTTCTCCTGGTGAAAAGCAGGCACCTGTGCAAGTCTATGGAAATGAGGCACATTGGAAGAACAACACAAATTTTGTATTGTAACTTTTGCCATTGGACTTTTTACCACATTTACATGTGGCTGTAAAAGTCAAATAGTGCCAGCTTAACCTAAACACCTAAAGCAGACTTTTCAATAGTACTATTGTTTTCAAAAAAATTACACTAAGTTCTAACTTGGCTACCTTTTGACATGATTTCAAATTTGTCCTGAAGTATTAGGGTCCTCATTCAAAACTCACAGAAGACAAGAATGAAACTGGTATAGATATGAACAGTCTTTTCTCTAAGGGCATCTAAACTGTAATTAGCTGTGACACCTCAAATAGTAACTTACCTGTGTAGGGAATCAATCATCCTTTTAGAAGGCAACCTCCATAATATCCGAGGCCAGGGGTCACCAGAAGCACTACAGTCCAAATGCAAGATGCTGCCATATGTTACATCTGTCCTCTGAGGAGAGCTCCCAGTGATCTTAGCGTTAGATGCATGCTTCTTCACATGGAGTTGTACAGTTCTCCTTGCAGCTCCCACCATGTTAGCAGCAATGCACTCATAAGTCCCACTGTCCTTGGGGGAGACATTGCGAATATAAAGAGTTCCATTGGGAAAAACAAACAAATTCCCATTGATAAACTGAGAAGGTCGAATTTGTGTGCCATCAAACACCACCCAGCGGATGGTGGGAGAAGGTGCTGCTTTGGCAGTACAGTGGATGTTAATACTGCTACCAAGGGGCAAGGAAATGTTCTCTTGCTTATCCTGTTGGATGATGGGGGGTAAGGCTGCAATGTGCAGCCTTACTGCAATGCTGTCAGCACCTGCAGCATTGCTTGCTACACATTTGTAAACTCCTCGGTCTGAAAAAGTTGCCTGCTTGATAGACAACGTTCGATTTTCATGAAGCATTATCCTGCTTTCTGTGGTGGTAACTGTCTGCAAAATCTTCCTGTCTGGGAAAATCCACGAAATATGTGGGCTTGGTGTCCCACTAGCCTGACATTCCATTGCTATGGTATCTCCAAAATAAACTGTGACATCTCGATAGTGGGAAAGCAACATTTTGGGTTGGTGGGCTATAACTGTAAGCACAACTATCATTTTATCTATGCCATGCAGGTTCTGAGCTGTGCACAAATACTGCCCACGATCCTGAAGTTGAACATTTCGGATAAGAAGGGTACCATTTTTCCAGACTTCGAGCCTTTGTAATCTGGTGTTGGCAGTCATTAGAGCTCCTGAGAAGATGAGATCAAAGAAAGAAACAGAAAATCAACATATTTAAGACAAACACTGAAAACGTCTTATGGAAGATTTTAGATTTACTTAACACCAACTACATCTTCAGATGGATCACATGACACCTTCTGACACTCTCCGTAGCTCACATTAGCCTTTGTTTCTATTGCAGAACTAACCATACAAGCTTGCACACCTGTACAGCGTGGGCACTTTTAAGGGCTTTATGCTCTAGGATTCCTCTTACATCTTTACACAATATCTCTTCTCCTTTTGCTTATGGACATGACACACATCAATATTTAAGGCAGCAATGTGAACAACATGCTTACAAGTGTTGTCATCATAAATTCTAAATGCTATGAATAATCAGAATTGGCAGCTATTCCCTCTTCAAAAAAGAAATTCATTAAATAGCAAAGGTTTTATTTTACTACAATAAATACTGTAAAGTTATTTTTATCTATAATTATTAGCTGCTATTTGTCAAATATTATCTATAACGATTAAAAGAAACAGAAATTGTTCTTCAGCGTTTTGGACTATTCCTGCAATCATATTCCATTTCTGTGCAACAACCCAAGTATTTGTACCTTAAAAAAATAAACAGAACACACTTTTCTCTGTCTTACCTGTAGATACTTTTGTCCAAGTAATAAAAGGCTTTGGTTCACCAATAGCATCACAAGGGATGAAAGCATCTGTTTCAGCAAGAACAGATATGCTCTGAGATCCTTTTGTGATAATTTTAGGTATTTCTCCATGTATCCTGAAGTTAGTGGAAGACTGAATTACAGTCAAATTATGTGGCATAATGCCTCCCACATAAGGTACAGATGGAACTTTTTGATGATGATGAAAATTTTTAAGAGAGTGAACTGTGGTGGATATCTGTGGTTTTGCGTGTTGAGAGATAAAGGTTGGAGGTGTTATCTTCAAAATCGCTGGTGGTGGTGATGTGGTGGTTGTGGTGCGTGGCACTGGAAGCACTGGAATAGCTGCAGCTTTCTGCACTGTAATCCTAGTAGGTGAGACCTGGGCAACCCTCTTTTCATTTGTGTCTTTTGGGACTAGTTGACTAGGGACCACTGGTTTAGGATGCATACCTAAGTGAGGGAATACTCTTGTTCTGTTGAAAAGGAATGGCATTCTGGAACTGGGATAATAAGGGATCCCTTGATTTGGTAGTCTCCCTGCTGTTCCTCTGTTATCTGGAACATAGTTATTTCCAAAAATTCTTGAATTAATATTGTATCTGTTCTGACTCTGATTACCAAACTTGCTTGCAGTGAATGGATTTGTTTTGTGAAATGTAGAAGCTTGTGTTGGGGCAGTTGTTTCTCTCTGAGAGACAAAGGATTTTTTGTCCTGGATAGTATGTGCTGCATATGCTGTTATCCCTGGTTTGTTTGTGTTGTGAACAGGCTGATGTGTTATAAGATAGCGAAATGAACCTTGGGTTACAATATATGGAGGCTTTACTGTGCCTCTTACTGGAACATGCTTTGGAGGCACAACAGGCAGTCTTTGGTTTAGACTTGGTATCATTCCAGCAGGTGGATCAGGAAGGTTTGGATTTAGCAGTAAACTGTTGTTTGACTTGCTACTATATATTTCTTTGAATTCCTCCTCTTTCAGCTGTATGCTAATCCTGTTTCGGCTAGAGGAAGGAGTAGGGTGCACATTCTGTCTTGAGGTCCCCATTTTGTCACCATCTTCTTCAACTTGTTTTGCTTCTGTAAAGCCTTTCTGACTGGATGCATTACTTTCCTCAGTTGTATAATGACGAGAAGGATGCAAAGTCCTTGAAATGGAAGGGGGAAGAGTGGCAAGTTTTATAAATGGAATAAAGGTGCTAGATGTAGTTGGAGGCTTTTCAGTTGTCTGCAAAGTGGGATCATGATGAAATACATGTGAGATAGCTTCCTTTTTGTCCAAGTAAGATGGCTTTGTCGCAGACTGAGAAGTAGCAGATTTCTTTGTTTCTCTAAGTGGAAAAGTCTGAGTTTTTGTCATACTGAAGGAGGGGGACAAAGTAATCATCTCATATTTCTGAGGTGGCTCAGTTACTGCTGGTGTTTCTAAAGATACTGTGGACTTCCATGGCTCCTTTGAAACTGAGAGATCCTTAAAAACTTCCACTGTGCCAAAAGGAATATTTAAGTCAGTCATAGTGGGATCTATCAGCTGGAATGGCCCAGTGGTTGTTTTATTAACCACAACTTCTGAGTCAAATGGGATAGGCTCTTCTTGAAATTGTGGTTCTGTAGGCAGTATCAAGCTGTTCATAGGCTCAGGAGAAGCTGTTGTGCTTGACTGTTCTGCCTTACTATCCATAGTTTTAGAATCTGCTTTACTGCCCTCTTCCTCAGATATGTTGTCTAATGAACTGTATGTTGGCACTTTGCTTTGCTTTGGCTCCAGAGACACACTTGACTCTATGGTGGGAACCGCACCATGTACAACATACGATGATAAAATAGTGATAGGTGCAGTTACAGGTTGTACCAAGGTTTCAGGAGCAGTAGAGACTGTAACATGTTTTTCTTCAGATGGAGAAGCAGTAGGCTTAAAGAAGGAAGTTGTGACAACCTCTCTGATTTTGGTAACTTTCTCTGAGGTAACTGGATCAGTAATTAGTGGAGTGTATTCCATATGCTTCTCTTCCTTAGCTTGTATTTTGAAATTGTTTTTTAAATCAGGACTTTCAAGAGTTGCAGAAGGAGTGTTGGCCACAGCTTCAACTTCAAGTGTCCTTGGAAGAACAGGCATTGCCTCTGTGGTTAAACTAACACGGGGGAAAGGCTTTGGTCTTTGTCGCATTCTGTTTGGTCTCAATCTCCTTCTCCCATAAGGCCTTTTTCTAACGCGCTGGGTAACAAGTGAAGGCACAGTCTTTCTATAGGGAGTTGTTGTTGTGGCCACAGTTGTCATTCTGCTGATGGAAGAAGCAGGTTTTATCCCCCCTGCTGTTTTATGAAGAGCATTCCTACTTGGCAAAGTGAATCTAAGACTTGTTTTTTGAGTAGCCAGGTTTCTATGTTCTCCACCCTGAAAACTTTCTGCATAACTGCTGGATGTGCCCTCTTGAGCCACAGTATTCCTGTGGGTCTCAGGTTCTTCCTTGCTCTGAACACTAATGGGTGTGACAGCTGGAAAACTTGTAGTTAAGTCTGCCATTTTTGTCTGGCCAGTGGATAATTCGTTGTGCTGATGTATCAAGTCATTGCTCTCTTCTGCAACAAATGGAGAAACAGATGAAGAAATGGTAGTAGTGCCTACAGAATCTGTTGGGATAACCTCATCCAGCTGAGGCGGTGTTAAAACTAAAGTGTCAACATTCATCAGGTCCACTTCATTTAACTTCATGCTCGTCTCCAAGACGCTATGAAGATCCACAGTCTGAGATTCAGCTAGGACAGTAGCATCAAGCGTTAGCTCAGCAAAAGCAGAAGTTTCCTCTGAAGTAGGAGCTTTAGTTCTATCTGCATTTTCCACTGTAAATGAACTGCTCTGAGCATTAGGAACGTTTGTTACAATTTGTCTGATCAGAGGTTCTTCTGTGACAGCATGGATGTTTTCTTTGACTACAACTGAATCGCCAATCCTGACATCAAGAGGCTGCTGGTCTTGTGGTTGCATAGTTGCAGAGACAGGAGTCAAATATGGACCTGATACAGGGATTTCTGTAGGGTATACACTTGTGAGTGTTTCTGAGGCCCTGTGGTCAGTGAAAGGTTCAGTTTCTGTCCTTGTTAACAGGGACTGGACTGAAAATGCTTCAGTGTTGTGAAAAACAGTGACTGAGAATGGTTCCTCTTCACCAACAGGTGAAGCATCGGCAGACGAATCTATCCCATCAGCTGCTGCCTCTGAAGGCAGAGGGCTGGCTACTGGATGAGGGATTGGAGTAGTTCTCTGCATGACTGCTGGCAGTGCAGGTGTTAAAGAAATGGCTGTAGTTGTTGTTGTTCTGGGAATATTCTTCCCACGGACCTTTGCCAAAATGTCAGCCCAATGCTGTGGATTAATCTGCTTGCTTGCCATATTAATTCTTCTTCGAGATTCAAACACTCTCCGTCCTTCTGCAACATTGCTGTCTTGGGTTCTATCAGTACTTTTCCAGATTTTCATTTTCCTTCTGCCTTTCTTACCCTTTTTAATTTGAGCCTCTGGCACCTGGTCACTTTTTTGTTTAAAGGATATTTCCCGGTCTTTCAGGCGATTCTTTCTTCGTGGGAACTCATTTACCCCTTCCGCCCCTGATCCTTCTCCATCATCTATGACATGCCCTCTTGTTTTTGATGAGCTTTTTGACCTTGGGTGCTTTTTTAGTTTTATCCTTTTAAATGACCTGTCAGAAACCATTTTATTTACTGTGACCCTTACTACAAATTGATCTGATCCCTGCTGATTGACAGCCACACATCTGTAATGGCCACTGTCACTGACATGGCTTTTGGGAATAAACAAAGTACCGTTGTTTAACATATAACCTTTTGAAGAGTTCGATAAATCATTAAGGACCTGGCTGTTTGGAAGAATCCAGCTCAACTGTGGCTCTGGGATGGCAACTGCATTGCATGGTAAAACTATTGGTTCTCCAACATTTTTTTCAACTCTCCCTACATTTGAATCAGCTACCTGGATAGCTGGAGGCTGGACTAGAAGTCTGTAAGTCATTATGTCCACATCATCCCTCACTCGGGCAACACAGTGGTACAAACCACCGTCAGTGTAACTCACTGCTTTGATCATCAGCTGGCCACTGCTGAGAATGGAAAACCTGCTGTCTTTCTGATTAAATGGTGCCTGCAGTTTAGTCCCATCTGGGAAGTGCCACTGAACAGAGGGGCTCTCGGAGGCTTTCACATTACACCTCAGCTGACAGTCTGACCCTTCCAGCACACTCTGTGCTGTTCTTGTGCTCTGGTTTTGCTCTATCATTACCCAGTTTCTCTGCTGCCTGGTGTCTTTGGTACTAATTGTTTGAGAAAACACAGTAAAAAAAGATAGCACCACTTTCTTCCCTGTACTCTGGTGTCTGTTTAACTGGATATTAATAAGAGGTTGCATCACCCAGGAAGGTTCAGCCATTATTTGAGCTTTTACACCGGTATAGTAAAGAGCATCATAATCTGATCCTTGCCTGTACTGATAGCTTATTTTAGGCTCTTTGCTGACCATAAGTTCCCTCTCTAATTTTACAGGTACTTCACTGTAATAGGCTATAAGTTTCCATAACTTTTCATAGTTTTCTCTATTCATTGGACATTCAAAATCCAGTGAAATTGTAGCATTTATATCTATCTCCTGAGTCTGGATTTGATTCCACTGAATTTTGGAAGAGCCAGTTGGTTTTTTGATTTCACAGTTAAGGCGGACTACATTGCCATGTTCATCAGTCATATTTAGAGTAATATTCCATGGAGAGGACTGAAGGTCTTCCAGAGGAATTTCATAACTGTCATCATCATCTTCATCTTGAGTGCTGCTATTCTGCCTCAGTGAGGAATGAATGACAGGTTTCCTACACGAAATATCTTTCAAGTTCTGAATATCTTCTTTCTGCAGTTGTTTTGGGCTGTTGCACTTAGGACAGAGCTGTCCCCCTTCATAGGCTTTGTCCTTCTTGCATTTTAAGACACCTGCAAGGTAAAAAAAAACAAACAAAAAAAGGGGAAAACAGAAGATAAGTAAGGTGAGGAACTCTGTTCAAGAGATCTCTCAAAAGTGTGAAATGGACCTCATGAGGAACACATTCTGGCATGACACATAAGGAGAGACTTTTAAAATGACACCTCTTTGTTTTCACAGTTGCATGAGCACACTATTTTCAAACTGACCACAATTTCTCCTGACTTGAATGACAGGATTGAATACTCCATCCCTTTGAAAAATACATTCACTACCTGTGAGTAAAACACTTAGAAACTGATGCATTCAGAGCAATATCTTATAACTGGGTAAAAAGTTACACTGTATCAAAAAGTCTGCATCTGTACAGTGACAGCCTACCCACCTAACTTGTGGATCTAATGTGAAGAGGGCTAGGTCCTCTCAGCTTTCAAAAATGCAGCCTCTACCTGAGAAATGCTGGACTTCCTCATTAAATAATCCAGGAAGGTTTTATCTTTCTTCATTCATTTATTCCAAAAATCACTTCTGTTCTAGTGTAAAAAAAGGAATCTAATTGAATCAAAATGGTAACAAGCCAACGCTGCACAAGAAAGTTCACCTAAATTTCATTGTTATAACTTGCAGTTCATTTTAAGTGCACTTAACAGACATACTCATTTGGATCAAGAAGAGTATGTAAAAATATTAAGGTTTAAGTTAGTTGAAATAAGATAAAAGTTAGAAACCTCAGGTACCAGTTCAGTCAAGAACACTTACATTACACTGAAGTAACATATACTCTTGAAAGTATTGTCCTATAGCTAAGTGGATAAACTGCAGTGAACTACATATTCTAAGATGATGAGATCCACTATCAACCACCACACGTGTTCCAAATCATTATATAACCAAGGCCAGGTTGGATAGGACTTTGAGCAGCCTTGTCTAGTGGAAGATGTTCCTGCCTATTGCAGGGGGTTGGAATTGAATCATCTTTAAGGTCCCTTCAAGCCCTAACCAGTCTATGATTCTGTAACCTCGCTATGCCTAATTCATCTGAGCATCTTCAGTGCAATTAAATGACAATTCTCTCTTCATATTTTAGCAGCATATCTGGGGTAACAACAGTTTTTCTGGCCTAATATAGTAAGCACTTGGGTACCTGATATGGAGCATTAATGACCTAAGAAACCCAAATCAAAAACTGACATTCAGCAACACCTTCATTTAGTATATTCCTGATATAGAGGCATTATAAAACTGTGTTTGGTTGTTGTTTTCTCCTTGCATTTTGCATCTGGATGTGACCAATTTTCTAGACTAAACAGTATGACTCTCATCTCATATTTAAGCCTTAATTAAAATAGACCATTTATTCTAGGAAAAAAAACCCAACCTGCAGGATTATGGATGATCTCTGACAATACTTAAAATAGATTTGCTCCATCATAAAAGGAAGCTGTGGTCAATGAAGAAACACAGCTAAACATGAAGCATGAACGAATATTATGTATTGGCCTTAAAGTTAATAGCACCAAAGTTAAAGGACTCATCCAGGAATTCTGAAACCTGATTTCCACTCCTTCTTTAGCCAAACAAATTCAAATCCAATGTCTCCATCTTCCATGACAGTACAGGAGACAGTCCTTAGTCAAAGCTGTACTGCGGTGCAAAACAACACACTCATAGGTGAAACATGAAGTTACCTCCAGAAACTTCATTCCATTCAAGAAGCCACTTTAAGCCGCAGTCACAGGCCCATGGATTCCCATGAAGGTAAAGATTCTCCAGTAGTGGCATGCCTTGAAACATCCCCACAGGCAAGGTCCTAAGAGAATTTTCAGATAGGTACAGATGTCTTACTGTTGACAGTTTGAAATAATCGAGGACCATAAATGTTGAAAAGGTGTTGGGGTGAAGCTGTTGGAGCAAATTTCCTTCTAAATGGACCAGTCTCAGGGAAGTTAATCCATTAAAAGCATTTGGATGAATAAACTCAATTCTGTTGTGGTCCATGTGCAACCTCATTAAGCTTGAAAGTCCTTGGAGAGTTTGGCCAGTTATAACTTTCAATTTATTGTAACTGATTTTGAAAACCTAAAAACAAAAGAAAAAGAGAATAAAAGAGATTAATTTGGGATTTTGATCTAAATCCAAATGGAATAGCAAGCATGCAGAAGTTTTCCTCCAACGTGCAAATATCCTTTGCACCACTGAAAAAAACTATATGCTGGTCAAACACGGAGAATACAGCTGAATATTAGTTGGCATTATCAAGTCTGACATAGCTATAATTAACATACGTCCAATGTATTTGAGGGGGGGGTTACTAAATGATACCTTTAATACTAAGAAAGACACTACAAAATCCACTTGGTTTTGTCTTCTGTTATTCACCAATTAGAATTTATGAATTTTAGGAAGACTTGAGTATTACCTGTAGAGACACGAGATCTTTCAAAGCACCATTAGGTATATTCTGTATGTCATTTCCATGTATCATGAGCAATTCCAGTTTTGTAAGCCCTGCAAAGGAGTTTCCATATATAGACTGTATACTGTTAAACCTGGGGAAAAAAAAATCACACGTGAAGTTACATTCTATGCAATGATTGTCAGGGACTGCAAATGTACAATTAGCATAACCTAACTTTCAGGAAAAATTGGAAGGATCTTAATGCATTGTCAAAGGGCCAGAAGTTACTGAAACATTTTTACAAGGCCAAATATACTTAGTCCATGCTTACATTAACATTTCTTTTAACTCCATTTGCAGCACTACAGCTGTAATTTCAGAGTAAGAGTAATTTCCATGCAGCTCAGTTTATGATGGTAATAAATTAAGGGACTGTAGCCAACCAGTGATGCTATGGAGCCTGGCAAACTAGATGGCCTGCAGTGTTGCCAAAATAACATCTAACAATGAATAAAGGTTTGGACAGAGAACATTAAAAATGGATATCTCCCAAACAGCATGAGAAGCAGGAAGTCACATCCTGTTTCACTTACTGTTACAAGATGTAATCGGCTATATCAACTAATTACATAAGATCTAGGTACTGACCTTCCAATTATATAATTTGAACTTAGAAATTCCTTTTAGAGAAGGAACATAGAAAATCTACTTATTGACTACAATTCAATTTCACTTTGGACAAATAAATCAGGTTTTATTTGCCAAAATGGAAGACTTCTTGATGTTGGAAGGCTAGGCCTACACTTCGTATGTAAACATAAAATTAAACATATGAGCTAATCTGAGCATGAAGTCTCTAAATTAAGCATCAAATTTTAAAGATTTTTCTAATTTTTTAACACTTTCTAGAAAGGAAAGGAAGACATAACACAAAGTTAAAACTTGCTATCTAGCTGGAGATCCTGAATTTTCTAAAAATTTAGACTACTCTTTTGATAATCTACTAGGCTTACAGCAGTCACCCTGTTGAAATTCCTTATTTTTACATCAGCCCTCCTACAAAATATGAACTTCTCTAAATAAGATAATTTCCCAAATTATTTTGAGTCAGGAGAACAATCTTTACCTCCTAAATATATAGCACCTCGAAACAGAAATATGAAAAAAAGGCAATTGCCAGAGATAAGGCTACTTTTTTCCCTGGGAAAAGACACAAGTCAATGCCATTTGTAGTGATGAAATACAAAAATAGGAAAGGGCTTCCATGCTAGCACTATAAAGTAATGTACTTGAATTAAAGAAGTCAAAACAGCTAAATAACTTAAAAGCGTACATCCCATTTTCCAAAGCAATTTAGGGATAGAATTTGGCATAGAATGCTGACATATGGGACAGAGGTGACTGTGAATATGTGTGGTTTTGAATGTGGGAGGAGAGAGAGGTATTTTTAACTCAAAAAAGACACAAATGTACAGATGGCTCTAACACAGATTCACTGCATACAAGGGTGTTTTGAGACTAAAATTAGGCTTTAGGTAGATAAAGCACTGGTAGATAGTAATTTCAACTGCAGAGAAATAAATAAAAAAAAGTCAGTCAATCACAGCTTACAGGCCTTGGGCCAGTTGGCATAAGATCATACCAAGTAACAAGCAGAACAGCATCTCTTGCACCATGCCATGTCATCATGCTCTATGCAGCAACGTTGTGATATGCAGTCTACCAACTGTCCTTGCTTTGTCATCTCACAACGTGAAAGCTAGATGTGACTTGGTTATACCCTGGCAGAGGAAAGTGAGTTGGAGCCTGAGCTATCTCTCCCCAAAACAATGATGCTTGCTGATATTGTGCTTAAGATCCTTGAAAAAAAACAAAACTCCAAAGACAATGGAATAGCTTTGGTTTGAATGTATGTTATATTAAGATACACTATATCTGATTTTTCTCCAAAATGCTGTCTGGCTACATTATAGAATTTTACTCCTGCTATATTTTTTCACATCAGGGATAAAACACAGCATTTAGTAGAAATCCCAAAGTAGATTTAATTCAATATAGCTTTTTATGTTACTACACGTACTATTTGCCAAGAAGAACCGTCACCATGATATAAATATTTGCTTAAACACAATAGTAACTTTTCTTTGGAGCAGGAGGGCTACACTAAAGTTTTCTCCATGACAGTGTTTGAAAGTGCCTTCAAGTAAACACTCATCTTTGCAATGCCACTAAAAAAGCNCGCCTGGTGCCTCCTGCGTCATCCAGGGGGAGCGTGGAGGGAGAAAGAGAGAAGAAAGGATGATTTTGTAAATCCTGCTAAACAGCTTTACATATCTACGGATGCTCTGCAGCATCCCAAAAACTCTGTAGGCAACCGAGGCAAAGTTTAGTCGGAAAGAGGTTTTATTTCTTTCAACCCGTTTGCAACTTCAAAGTTAACTTTCCCCCCATAACTCACGTCTGCCATTCTACTAAACACCCACGTACAACATTACGCTGTCTCCCTGTGGTAATAAATTTTTAGGTTTGTTCTATATGCCAAGGGTAGCACTCGTCCCACCTAAAAATTAGAAAACTTCAAGGGAAGCATCTAGTTCAAGTAAATTGCCATGGCTCCCTCTACAGTCAATGAAAGAAAAAAAAAACCACCTTTCCACATAGAATCATATTCAGCTGAACAAAATCAGGTAACCACCTTATTAGATCCCTGGAAATAGTACAAATCAGACTCATTAGATCCCTAATTAGCTCACCAAGCCTAGCTGCATAAGTTTTAGACAGGCTAACAAATTCCAGGAGGGTAAAATCTGGCTGAATGAATACCTTTCATAAAGTACATGGGAAATGGTATCATTTAAAGAGAAATTCAGTGAAAGGAGGAGTTGGCTGGCCATAGATTTGGCCTCTGTCATCCTTTGCCACATATTGCCCTGCAATGTCACATATGCTTGTACATGGTAGTCTTAACCACAGAGGAGCTGTAAATGATCAGAATTTATTAAACTTGATAATTTATTTAGAAGCATAAGCGTAGACCTCCGCAACAGACATCAGCAAGAAAGTTTATATTTATATTCTTGCCTTGTCTATCAACACTCAGGTTAAATGCTCCAGAACTGCATGTCTAAATCTGCGTGGCTAGACCTGTGGAGAGTCATTTAAAGATGTGCTCTGTGCTAGAACCAACAAGAAAACACAACTGTTATTGACCTTGAGCACTAAACATTTCTGAAAAGAATTTATGTAGATATATCATTACAGATTAAGTAGCCTAACTCTGCAGAAATGAATTTGAAATATCCCTATTCTTATCCCTACCATCAGAAGAATTTAAGCTCTTCAGACTAAAGCCATAAAGGCATGCAAGCTACTACTAGTACCAGAAATTTAGTATTCCTGTTCTTGTGTAACTGTGTGGCAACAATGGAATGACATTCAGTATTACTATGAGTTCCACTAGTTCTTGCTTTTGGTATAAAAATCAGATTTTCTCAGATCTGCTAGCAGCAAGACACACATTTTTCTTTCTAAGCCCATCATGTGCAAACCATTACAGTTCAAAGGAGAGGCTCATCGGGATGAAGAGATTTCTCAAATATCTGTGGTCAACTTAATGAGATGTTTACCATTCTTTACAAGACAAATAGTTTTTAATTTACTTAAGAATATTCAGGTGCCGTTTTCTTTAAATTCTCTTTTAAAAAATCCCACTCGTTTGAACTCCTTTTGGAAGAGGTCACCAGGTTAAGAGGACACTGGCACCACACTCCCTTACGGGAGTCGCTCCTTGAGGTTAAGTGGACATCGCAGCGACTCGAGAGGGGCTGGGGATGAAGCGGCCAGAGGGGTTTTTGATGTGCTTCGATCAGGTGAGGAACGACGAGAGCCGAGGGCATCACCTTGTACACTCGCCCCCAAGCAGCCCTTCAGCCCCTCTGCTGCAGCCCCCGCAGCCCACGGCGCTTGGACCAGGCTGGACCAGCTCCGCCTGCCCCGCCGCCCGGGGGCGCCCTAGAGCGCCCCCTACGCCGCTATCGGTGCCTCCGCGGGGCGGTGTGGGGGGACAGTAGGGGGGTTCAGCCCGTCCCGCCGTGGCGGAGGAGCTGGGGAGGGGGCGCGCTTGCCCCGCAGCCCCCGTTTCTTTTTCCCGTAGCGGCGGGCAGATGCTTCCCATTAGGGAACGACGTCCCCGCCGGGCTGAGCGGCCGCCAGGGCCGGTCGCGCCGCTCCCCTCCTCCCCGCACCCCTTCCCCCCGCGCCTCCTTACCTGCGGGCGGGCGCGGTGCGGGCGCTGCGCGGCGGGCGGGCGGCGGCTACCTGGTTCCAGACGGCGGCTCCGGCTCCCTGAGGCTCATCGCGGCCCCCGGCTGCGCGCCCCGACGCCGCCTTAGGGCTCCTCATCGCCCCTCATCCTGCGGGATCCGCCGCCCTGGATGCGTCCTCACGAATAAGCATAAGCGATGCGCGGCAGCCGGGCGGGACGCAGCCTGGGGTGCGGGTTGTTGTTTGGGATTTTTCTTTTTTTTTGTTGTTTTCTTTTTGGTTTTTTTTCTTTTTTTTTTTAAATTACTGCTACTTCCCTACGAACGCTCGCCTTCTCCGAGGCGCCGCGATCTCTCAGCCCCGGGCGCTGCGGGATCTCCGCGGGCGAGCGGCACGGAGAGAGCCGCCGGCGTCGCGTCCCCGCCGCTCGCTGTCCCGGTCGTGCACGCAGCTTGTCTTTTGCTGTCTC
>WAAB01002975.1:18829-41187 GCA_013389865.1 Piaya cayana | reverse complement strand
AGGACAGACTGAGAAAGTTGGGGTTGTTCGGCCTGGAGAAGAGAAGGCTCCGAGGAGACCTTATAGCGACCTCCCAGTACTTGAAGGGGCTACAGGGAAGCTGGGGAGGGACTCTTTACAAAGGCTTGTGGTGATAGGACTAGGGGCAATGGGTATAAACTGGAGAGGGGCAGATTTAGACTAGACATAAGGAAGAATTCCTTCACAATTACAGTGATGAGGCAGTGGCACAGGTTGCCCAGGGAAGCTATGGCTGCCCCATCCCTGGAGATGTTCAAGGCCAGGTTGGATGGGGCCTTGGGCAGCCTGATCTACTGGGACATGTCGCTGCCCATAGCAGAAGGTTGGAACTGGATGATCTTGAAGGTCCCTTCCAACCCAAACTCTTCTATGATTCTATGAAATGCTTGGATGTGCAGTTAGCTGCACTGTGCGCTCATACACATGCACCCCAAGTCCATTGTGCAACCGCAAAAATGGAGCTGCCAGTTTGAATTTCATACTTATAGTGATGTAGGGGTCCCATCACAGCGCAAAGAACAGACCTCATGGACAATCCTTAGTGCATATTGACACGATAATGCTGCAGAGATCTGTGTTCAGTCTGCATGTCAGGATTTGACCTGCGTTGTACTCAAGGAGTGCCTCTCAAGGAAACGTGTGTAATCAAAATAATCTTAAAACTGGAGCAGAGAAGGTACAGGAGAAAGCAGCAGAGAGTAACAACTTAATCCAAACTGAATGGCTTAATGACTTTAAATTGGAGGGTGGGAGGAGATTTGGATTAGATATTAGAAATTCTTCACAATGAGGGTGGGGAGGCACTGGCACAAGGTTGCCCAGGGAAGCTGTGGATGCTCCATCCCTGGAAGTGTTCAAGGCCAGGTTGGACGGGGCCTTGGGCAGCCTGGTGTAGTGGGAGGTGAACCTGGCCATGGCAGGGTTTTGGAACTAGACTCTTTAAGGTCTCTTCCATATGATTCTATGAATGTAGACTCATTCATGCACTACCTTTTACCTTTAAAGAAGCAAAATTCTATTGGGAGTCATTAGCATCCCTCTCCTCAGTTTCCCTCCAGTATTAGCAATTTTTTCAGTACACGAAGTAAGCCTATTTCTGGTCCAGTGAAAAGTTCATCATTCAGATGTACCACAGAGCACCACACACTATCATCTACTTAGTTCCACCACGCAGTTTTTGGATATACATGATTTTCTGTTCTCTAGATAGACAATATGGCAGTTACCTTCATCTGGTCTAGAACAAAAAATCATAATAATAATAATAAAAATTAGTCTTTCGAGACACCAAAGGCTTGCAGAAGTCAGTATAAATGACTGTTAAGCTGTATGATTCTCTCATATGTTCTAGACTGTAAAACTGTGGCAAGTGTATCATCTCCAAATTAATAGAATCATAGTCTGTCTTTAAAAAAAAAACACAGTTTTGGCTTTGCAACCTGTAGCAGGTGTAATTATCAAAAAAGCTGGAGTATCTTTTCTCAGCTTCTTTTGCAGCCCCAGGCCACTTGCTTCGGGGACTATTGAGAAACAGAAAAGACCTTAACATTGTGCAAGCACTGTTCAGCAATAGCTAAAACACCCCTGTATTATCAACACTGTTTTGATCACAAATCCAAAACACAGCACCATGCAGGCTGCTATGAAGAAAGTTAACTCCATCCCAGCCAAAACCAGCATATTTTGAAAACAACTTGTCAGTTAGTTCTATGAAGACTAGATTTAAGGACAGAACAAAACAAAGCAAACCAAAACCTTAAACAGTAAGACTTCTCAAGTTCTTCTGCACTACACATAATGTTTCCATCATGCATCTTTGCTAAGGATGCAGCATTTGGTCTCTACTAGTGTACCATCTGAACCCCTTTACCAATCCCAGTAAAATTACAGTGTATAGAGACAGTTTAAATATCGCCAAGAAGAATATGACTTCACTAAGGTCTGACTGAAGACAGCAGTAGTCAGTGGTCTCATATCTATTTGTATTTAATGATATTTCATCCCCAGATAAATGATTTCCTATGATAATAAGTTATTTTAACTGAAGGCAAGTCCTTTTTTGAAGGTGTCCCATAATAGGTATAGAAAAGCTCTTGCAGATTGCCTGCTGTAGGACTTAAAACTTTGGGAAATAAAGAAAATACACTTTTTTTATTCATAGCTAATAATTGTTTGCTCATGTTCTCAAGCTTAAGCTGGTATTCTTGCTACGGCTATTACTTTTACTGTTATTTAGGGTGAATGCATTTAAGCAGTCCTTAAAATGTTACTCTCCACTCCTTGTAGTTAGAAAAGCACTGTTATAATTTTTACTTTCTGACTATGACCCTGCTGCCTTTGGGTAGACATTAGTTTACTCTAACCTCTCCACATCATCGCTATATAAGTATTATTACTAAGAACATAGTTTCTCTGTTATTGGGAGGAAAGCTATTTAAATAGTCCAGTGATGCACAGAGGAAGATACAGTTGACTTTGTTGTGATAGCCCTTTACACTTAATGTACATGATGGTGTATTCTTTCCTAAAATTAGTGAAATTAAAAATAATCACATAGTAGAACCAAGCAGAAGCAGAAATCCACACAACCAGAACTGGAGGAAAAAGGTGCAGAAGCCTGAATTGCTACATGTATGCAGTAAATTCTTCATTACTTGGAGTATGAAGTTTGACAAGTGTTCATTCCAAAAGATGTGCTGAAGTTTGAAAATGAGTTTATAAACTGTATTATAAATAAATATGAAAATAAAATATTATAGTGAAATTTTAAAATAACATCACTAACATGATGTCCACTGTCTTCAACATAATTTTTCAGACAAGGGAATGCCAATACCATACCATGTTGTTGTACCAACTGTGTATTAACAGTAAATGTATCAACAGTTCATGAGCTAAAACCACACTACTTTCACAACAAAGCCCATCCAGCTCTATTACATGAATTTGCCTTATGGCATAGTTTGAAAACTTTTTAATGGAATCCATTTGAATCCAGTTAGAAAATTCTGTGAATGAAAAGTATTAAGGACAGGGTTTGTTTTTGGTTTTTTTGGTTTTTTGGGGTTTTTTTAATTGATATGTAGCAGACACAGTCAGGGTGTTAGCAGTAAAAGATTATCCATGATAGGGAATTTTTAGATGACATATAGGTCTGGGCAGCTCTGTGACCACTGTATTATTTGTAGTTTGAGTTCACAGTTGTTTTGCAGTATCTAGATTAACAGCTGTTGTAAATCAGTGTAATTTCTATGTTGTCAATCAAACTATGCTAGGTTGTCTTGTAGGTGTTGTAGTAAATGTTTGGAAACTCTGGTTAGGCTGGTTAAAGTTTTTATGCAGTGGATAGGGACAGGCAGAGCAAATAACTGGTGGAGGTAACCGTCCATGTCACTGATATGTGCCATTACAGCTGCAGTACCTGCTGCTTTATATAGTGCTTACAGAGTGGTAGCTAAGTGCCTCGAAGAAAGAAGGGAAGCAAAGCAGAAATAACAGGCACTGTAGGGAGCACCAGGTGAGTTTCTGATACATCAATTTCTAAAAGACAGACTGAAGGTAAAAGGCTGTTCAGGCTGAACAAGAGCCCAAGTGTTCCAGTAGGGTGCTGACAGCAAACTGCCTACATGCTTTTGGACAAGACTGGGAGGTAGTGAAAGGGAAATCAGAGGTGACCATTTGAGAAAGGGTATTATTAGAAAGAGCTGTATTAATTACTTTCACTGTCCTCTACTACCTGTTAAATGCTGCAAGCGCTGTCACACCTCTGCTATTAGGACAGGCTAAGAGAGTTGGGGTTGTTCAGCCTGGAGAAGAAAGGGCTCTGAGGAGACCTTATAGCCACCTTCCAGTACCTGAAGGGAGCCTAAAAGAAAGATGGGGAGGGACATTTTATGAGGGCATGTAGTGACAGGATGAGGGGGGAATAGCTATAAATTGGAGAGAGGAAGAGTTAGATTAGATGTTAGGAAGAAATTCTTCACGATGAGGGTGGTGAGGCACTGGAACAGGTTGCCCAGGGAAGTTGTGTATTTCCCCTTCCTGGAAGTGTTCAAAGCCCAGGCTGGATGGGACCTTGAGCAGCCTGGTGTAGTGAGAGGTGTCCCTGCCCATGGCAGGGGTTTGGAGCTAGATGATCTTTAAGGTCCCTTCCAGCCCAAACCATTCTATGATTCTATGACTCAATGATTCCATGAATTTGACTTCTCTCTGTCAGGCACTGTCAAAATAGGGTGTTGGCAACCTATTGTAAGACTGCCGCTCTCTCAGGCATGAAGTTTGAAGTTTTCTGGGAACCAGTTATCTTGTCTAAGTTCTCTTGCCTAAATATTTTTGATGGTTTTGATCAAGGAACTCAAATAATGGCCAGAAACACAGTTAAGTGAGCTATACAATACTAGTTTGTAGAGAGTGCATCAGTACCATAAGGCAACGGTGACCTGCAGACATCAGGTCTGAACATCTAAAGTGAGGGTGTAGTGAGGTGAGCTTCTGGGGATTTTGAAGACTAATTTATCTGTTAAAAAAAAATAAAGGGAATTCTTTATATACATTTAATAAAAGCACCGTCTACATTTGTAGTAGCTGAGGACAAGTAGGACAGTATTATTTAGATTTTACAGATTTCAGTATAACCTATTTTCAGAATAATCGGCATTTACTTGAATTGTAGCCTTACAAATCTTATCAGACAAGTATTGTGTTTACAAGGTAATGTAGTCTTAAAAGCGCACAACTGTTACAGAAATGGGAACACACGTACTGCTAACTGTAAAGCAGTGAAAATCAGTAGGCTTTCATAGTCTGAAATCTGAGCACCATGGTAAATTAGGGCTGAAGATAACAAGCATTTGTAGGGCAAGTTTTTTCTAGACTGGTACAGATCAGTATAGTAAAATCAAAAAAATAAAAGGGGGTGAATTTTCCAGGCTTTTTGCATAAGCTGATAGATGAATGCTACTGGCGCCTGAGAGGCCCTGTCATTACTGATTTATGCTATTTAAAACATGTGGGTTCATGTCAAAAGAGGAAGATATTTCCTATAAATCCATGTGGTTATGTTTGCATAGGAAGTTCTGTGTCTTTTCCCCAATGATCTCATGATCCACTGATTAATCTTTATTCTCTGAAACTCTCAGGAGAGGAGCATTTCTGCTTTCTCCTTGCAGCTTTAATGCCAGTATATCCCTGGCCTGAGTGAGTGCTCATCTCCTACAACTTCCTTCAGACAACTTATCTCTTCCTTGCCTTTGGGCCTTCCTGTCTGGGGTTACTTCTCCATTGCGTAGCTGCTCCTTCTTCTTTCCTAAGCTTCTGCTTCCTGACATATCAAAGTGTACTGCTTTAGCCTGCAGTCCTTGCTAAAAGAATAGCTGTGTGCAGCAATAAACTTTCAGCCTTCCTCCTCCCCTGCTAGCTGCATTCAATGCTATCCTTACAGTGATAAGCTGGGCTTCTCTCCCAGCTTCCCTTGTCAAGCAGCCTCATGGAAGAAGGAATGAAAACTTTGAGCTTCTGTTTTTTAAGTAAGACAGACTGGCTGAAGCCATAGTTTTTTTTTTTTTTCTTATTTGCTATGGATCAATGAAGAAAGGAATAGATCATCAGAGTCCTATTGATGAATATACCTGATGGACAGGTTGACTTTCCCAGCTCTCTCTTCTAAAGACCAGAAGGATGGAGCCCGGAAGATTAAAATACAGTGGGTGGTACACATGTGAAAAAGCAGCAGTTTTTAAATTACTCCTGTTGGAGCAAGTAATAAATTAACTCTTGCTTTTACCACTTGGCAGAGAATTGGGAATTAATTTCTGTAGATGAATTAGGACCTTGTTTAACTTCCAGCAGAAAAATGAGGAGTTCTAGAAACATTGATGGACTGCATTCAATTTTATGATGCAGAAAAACAAACTGTTAACTTATAGAAAAAATATGCACTGCTGTGACTTGTTCAGTAGTTGTCTTCAGGCACTGGATATTTGTGTTGGGAGAGCGTGCTGACTCTAGTGCCAGCGCCAGTGTTTATTTGCTTTTGATATTTCACGTGTTTGTACTGTACTGCCTGACAAGTTATATCACAAACTAATTGAGGTATATGCTGATTAACAAGAAATGAAGTAAAATGAGGGTCAGCAGCGTGGGAGGGAGAGAAATGATAGGCCAAGACTCACCGAGGTATGCAGAAAACCCAGGCAACAGGGGAAGGCAGGGAATTAGTTATAGATGGTATCATGGATCTGCTGCAGCCCTGGTGGGCCCTTAGCTGGCATCAGTAAAAGAGAACTGTTTCTCGTGCTAGTGCAAACAAAAATGTCACAGGACTGTCCTTGCTTCCAGTGCCTTTGGGTATGTCTGGTGGGTGGCTGGAGCCCACTGGCTGTGGCTGAAGGCCAGCTCCAGACAGGGATTGTGTGGCTGTGTTAGCTTGATCCCATGTCTGCCTTTCTGAAGAGTTTGTTTGCTTGAGCACAGTGCTGCACTAACACTTCTGCCCATCAGGCACCTCCAGACTGACTCGCATCCGGAGACTTTTAAGCACGGGACAGACAAGTATTATCTTTACTGCTACACAGTGCTTTTTGGCTTCCCTCACACCAGTGCAGCCCTTGTGCACCTGGCTTATCTGAGGGGTAATGTAGATGAAAACCGAGGGGACAAGTTCATTCCTTTTGTTACTTTGAGAGATACAGTGCTGCTTTAAATTTGTACTCTAAATGACAAAGCAGAAGGGCAGTAAATTGTGTGTCACCTGAAAGTACTAACAAGAGAAGATATTTAAAGATGCACTGTGATGAATGAAGAACTTGCTGTAACCTATATTCAGAGATACCACTAGAAGAGTGGGTTTAGTTTTCTATGATTGCATACCCTTATCTCTTTTTTCCTCTCACACTGTTTTTATTTTCCCAGTGAAATGGTGTGAAGAGGAATTTTTTTTTTCTTTCAACCTCATAGGATATGTCTATCAGACTGTTAACAACCTGTGAGTAATAAAATGAAAACTGTTTAAGGGCATTTTCTTTGCTGTTTCCTTGACTATGAAATGAAGCCTAACAGAACAACACTTTCTTCTTTATGTTCTGAGCTAAAGAATTAACCAATGAAAGAAACGTATTTCCCTCTTTTAAAAAGAAAAGCTGAAACGAAAGAGGTGATGAGAACTTTGGTTTGTTTGCTTTCCTTCCTTAGCCAAGAAGTCAAGTTTATTAAGGTATTAAAAGAAAAGTTGCAAGAAGGATCTGCAACAGTGTGCAGTAAACATTCTCCACATGAGTCGCCTTTACTTTACTGGAGTGACTGTGGTTTGCACTGTATTATTTGGCATTAAGAAAAGTGAGATTTTTCTCCACTTCCTTAGTTTTAAACCTTCTCAGCCATTGCTGTTCATTTTGTACTGAAGGATACTATTTCAAATGGAAGAAATAACTCTGTCATTGTAAATCTTCTGCCAATCCACTGCTCAGCTATGCAAGTTCCTTCTGCTGATGAAACATTGGTCCGAATACTCAACTCAGCAGTGAGCCTCCCTTTAAGAACCAAATCTTGCTAACCCCCTTTCCGATGTATGCTTGAAACATGTTGCAGTCTGCAATCACTTCTTATTCCCTCACTAACAAGCCCATATAACTCTTACGCCAATTAGGTTATCCTCCGTTTAAAAGGCTATCCTGATGTGCAACCTTTTTCTGAAATGTAACATAGTTCTTTGTAGAACTAATCAGAGATAAGTCTCCTCTTATATTCACTGGTTAGCTATTCCAGGCCATAAAGTTAGAAACAGTTTTCCTGCCCCTTATTTTTATCCATCACTGCTTTTGCAAACATTTATTCATTTAAGCAGGTGTCGCTCCTAGCCCTTTTGATATCCTCACATGCATATTTCTGCATGAATGGGTAACAGAAAAACCCTCCAGAGACATTGGATTTACATAACTGAAGGCAAGTCTGAAGTGGATCATCATCAGCATTGTCACTGAATGTATTTATTGCAACACTGAGAGTAGCCATATTGAAATAGGCATTGAATAGTTGGTGCCAGGTAATTAATGACACTTTAGCAAGCACAATCCCTGACAAGAAGTAGTAACTCCTTGAGAAATTGTGAAGTGTGTGCTGCTCCATTTCTAAAGATCTCTCAAAGCCAAAGACGTCTTAGTGCCCTCTATAAGAACTGAACTGAAGGCAGTGAAACCAATGCTTAGCTTAAGAAATCAGAGGAAGATTTTTAGCAAAGAACAGCTTTTTCAATTTACTTACATACAGTCTTACAGTATGAATAGTTGTAATTGTTTGGTGTGTGAGCTGTGTAAGTAGTATAATGGCATGTGAATGAAGAGAGATTTTCCTAATGCTCAGCATGAAAGAACAGATAAGAGCAGGTTTAGGTCATTTTTTACTACATCTTATTCAGTTTTAAGATATTAGTAATAGTGTAGCATTAGACAACTCTTCATAGTATGAATAGCTAAATGGAATATAGTGAACCAGAATATTAGAAATCAGAGTTTCTGTAAAGTATGTAATTTGTATATTTTTGTAGTACACATCACAAGCATGTATTTAGTACTACCACACTGCATGAAAATTATTTCTATAAGCATGGGACAAAGAGCAAAGTGAATGGTCTTTTTGCTACCTGACTTCACTTTACTTATCCGCATCTTTGTTTACAAAGGCTTGTAGTGATAGGACTAGGTGCAATGGGTATAAACTGGAGAGAGGCAGGTTTAGACTAGGCATAAGGAAGAATTTCTTCACTATGAGAGTGGTGAGGCATTCAAACAGGTTGCCCAGGGAAAGCTCAACTTGATTGTTTCGCTCGATACAAGTGGATGCATGTTCAAATTATAGATGTTTTCTTACCTTTGGTCAGAATATGTTGGTGCACGTCAGCCCACAACACTGCCTGTGAAGCATTTTTTAGCTAATAGCAACATCATTGTGCTTGAGCATCTGCCCTATTTGCCAGACCTGGCTCCGTTTTCCTGAAGATCAAGTGGATGCTCAAAGGACCCATATGTTGTTGGCAGAATACGTGAAAGCAAAAACAAGAGAGATCCACCACAGCCTTCCAGAAAATGATCTGTGGAATTGCTTTGAACATTGGCAGCATTGTATGCAACTGTGTGTCCAATTAGAAGGGAAGTACCTCAAAGGTAGTCATAGTTGATCTTGTTGATTTGTTAAATAGAAAGAATTATAGACAGAGTCTCAGGGTTTTGAGTCAGATCTTGTATATCCCAAGTGACAGGAGTAGGGTTAATCTATCAAAACAGATGTAGAGTTGAAAGTACTAAGTCACTGTATTTAGAGAATATATTTTGAAAAATAAAATATACATTTTTTTTCTGCATAAAAGGTAGTTAGATTTGAACATTTTTTTGTGTATTACTACCTCTTTCTTATTTTCCTCAATAAAAATTATGTGCCTCCGTAGGCCTTCACATTACTGTATCTACACTACTGAAGTTTTTAAAATTTATTTGTACAAACTTAGATGTAGAGCATCCAAGCCTTACAGTGATCCCATACAGGGATTTGGCTTTGCTTTTGTAATTGTTTCCATTATAAAACTATATTTCAGAGTTCAGAATTTGGTTATAAAAAAGTGCTTCCAGAATACAATTTACCATCTAAGATATCAGGCAAGGAGCAACTAGTTTGATTTCAGTGTGACTTTTTTGAATGTACAGATGAGTCCTGGGAGTTTTATCCGAGCTTTCTGATATTTCAAAGACTTTAAATACCTTTGACTAGCAAGTTGAAATCATGACACTGTGATTTGTGGTGATAGCATCATCTTTGTCTAAAAATGCCATAAAAATCCTAAGTGGTCACTTGAGTTTTTTTCTAAATAGTAGGAGTACAGTTACTTCATAATAGGCTTGTATTAAGGGTAAATTACAGCTTTATAAAGCTCAAGTGGACATGATATCCTGTAAAGAAAAAGAAGAGAATCCAGCTTCCTAAGCATTTCGGCTACACTGTAAAGAGTTAAGCAGATAAGCTGCTGATTCCAACTACAGGGTAGAATATTGGCTTCTTCATTTTTGGGCTTTCTGCAGATAAACTGAGCCAACCCCAGCAGGCTTCTCTTGTGTCAGCTTGTTTGAAGACTGCATGGAAGAACAACTTCCCTGGCACTTGGGGAATATGAGTATTTTGTTGAAAACTTTGCCCAAGATCTTTTATGTATTGCAGAAACAAAGCAACCCAGGTGTATTGCACTGGCTCCTTGACAAGGATACAGAATTAGCCCTACATATGGTGAAGATAGGTCTGTTTAATCAGAATCACTCTTCCTTACAGTGATAGTTAAGTAAGGTGAGTCAGGCAGATGGTGAAGCCCACTTGGCATGCTGAATTTCTTCCTCCTGGTAGTCACTAAGTTGCACCCAAAATGAGGAAGGAGTTTTCTGATATTGCCTAATTTCATCATCTCTAGCAACTACAACAATAGCTGCAAACTGCTTTTAAACCATCTTACTGAGTGTAGCTGACCAATAAACCCCTAAAATACAAGAAGGCTCGGAAGAGATTGGCAAGGACGATGTGCCTGTAAAGCTCAGGGAGTGACACAGGGTGTTACCGTTGCAAGGAAGCTGACATTATCTCAACACAAAATAGGGCTGGAGGGTGAACTTTGGTTTAGATAAACAGCTACCAACAGTTCAGTGGATCAAGCTCCTTGAGTACATTAAAAGAGTGTGAACGTCTCCCTGAGGTAGCCAGACCAGCATGAATACATAGCTCCACATAAAATATGAAAACTAGATGACTAGCAAAAGAATTTTGAAGAAAGGAATGGGCTTGAGCTGGCTTCAACACATATATTCCTACTTGGTTGCTGGAGACACCCAGTCTTGTGACCATGAACATATGGATATTAGTAATAGGCATCACTTTGATATTTTGCTTGAACTATATTGTTTTTTCAGTACATTTTGTATCACTTTCCTAAACAGAAATTCCTTGTGACATCAGATGTTTTTAAATAAGTAAATTGGATATCAAACATTACTCCTTCCATGTGTGGAATATCTAAAAGACCCTGTCAGGGAGTATTGGACTCTGACACTGTGATCCGAGCTAACAAGATTTTTCTAGCCTTTAATTGACATCCATAAGAAAGTATTTCCTGGTAGCAATTAGTATGTGAAGTCATTGAGAGTGCTATGTATTTAAAAAGCATCATTCTTTACACTGAAATAGGCAAACAGCAATAATCACCCCCAAAATCAGTACTGCTAAAGGCAAAGACCAAGAAGATGCATAAGCTTGTTTAAGTTTCTCCACGTGAAAAAAAAACCCAACCAACCGATATATCAAGAACAAACTCGAACTTTCATCTGTACATCTGAAAATCTAAGCTTCCTAACAACAGGAAGAGATAAAGGATTTTTATTTTACTTATTAAGCAGGACCCCCCACCCCTGCTTCACTGCTGAAAGGACATTAAGTATCAAAGAACATGTGAATACAGTGTAAGACTGCACTAATGACTGTGCAATATCTTCGTTAACAAAAAACTTGTGCACATGGCTATATCTTGATTTTCTTCAGTCCCAGGTACCCCTCAAAGTCAGTGGGAATCAAAAGTAAAATTACAAAGTCTAGATTAAACCATTTATATATCTTATATCTAAATACAAACAAGCTAATTGCTCGGGGTCCCTTTATAGCCAATACAGAGAGGCTGAGGCACACAGAGGTTAAATGTCACTTAAAATAAGATGAATCACATCCTCAAGGTGATTATTTCTCCCCATTTCTTGCAAAGGACAATAGGTGACTCCTATCTGTTAATATTAAATAATAGCATCCCTAGCTAAATGAGACAAACTCTGTCTTACACGTTAAATGTCCTCTGTCAATCTGAGCAAAACATTGGGTTTTGTGTATCTCAATCAGGTGTGTCCTCTAGACCTAGCCCAGCTTATGCTTTTCACTCAGTTTTCCTCACTGTAGGGAATTCTGAACCATTTGCCTAGATCTGGGTGTCTGAGTTTCCCTAAGCTGGCTGAGACACCACTGAGGAAACTCACAGACTTCTGGAATGATGGCTGGAGGCTAGTGGCTTATGCCCTGTCATCTCAAGTAAGTTTAAGAAACTGAATCCTGTGTGTAGCAACTATAACCAACATGGCTTATTTCTACTCAGCGTTTGTTGCCTATTATCTTTTGCCTTGACTGTTTCTAGTTGGCATGGTCATCTGTGACATATAGGAAATAACTCCATAGTTTGCCTGCAGGCTCAATGAGTTTTAGCTGTGAGGAAAGATGACTTCATGCATTGTGGCTATCAAGAATAGAAGTCAGTTATAAAGATTGCCTGTTGCCAAATAGGCTTATAGTATATTAAGGTTTTCATAAGAACCAATTCTTTCTCATGAATCTTATCCTTAAGGAAGAACTGATAAAGAACCGATGAGTTTTGACAGGTATTCAAGATTCTTGCCTGGAGTAGGAGTGGCCAGCAATAGTTCAGTCCAGTTTGTATGATTGAATGAAGTACCATGCTGCCTCCCAGTGATCAAACACTCTCTGGAAAATGAAAATATATGATGAGAAGTTAGATGTGTTACAGTGTCTTCATAGTGGAAAATAATTCAGCCAAAGCTTTTAAATCACATTTAGGTATTTAGATAAGTGTTAAACTCAATTTTATATGGGTTATTTCCACTTCAAACTATGGAAATCTTTGTTCTTTAGCCCTTCTGAAAACCATGTACCTAACTTCTGGGTTAGGAGCTTTACCCCATCCATGTCTGAAAGTGTAGAATTTCTTTCATAAGTGATTTTACAGAGTTTTGTGTGCATGGTTTTCTTTGATGCTAACAGAAATGCAATTTCTAAGATACAGGTATGAAGTAATCTTCTCTAAGTTGGTAAACTACTTGAGACTGAATGAATCTGTTTGTGAATTAATTAAATCATCTTCTGTTCAGAGTTTTAAAACGTTTTGCTCTTCCAAAATCTTGACAGTTTTCTCATGTTTCCAAGAGCTGGAAAGTAATTTTGGCCAATCTGCAATAGGTATACTGTTCATAAATAGCTTTCAGAGCAGTAATTTAGACACCTTCATAGGTTCATGAAGCACAGAATGAAAACCAATAATGCAGTTCTTACAAAAAAAATAGAAATAATGTTTCAAATCTGTTACTTTTCATCTTTAAATAAGAATTATATGCTCTTTCTCATCCATAATCTCAAAGCTCTTTATAAAGTCTCTGATATTTCCATCCTACAAATGTCCAATGTCAAAGGCGCATGCCAGGCCAGTAGCAGTACACAGAAATGAACATGACTTCTTGAATGTTAGCTTAGTTGAATGTCCATTAGACTATCTCACAAGTTTACTTAAAACAGCAGGTAGGTTTTTTTACAGCACAGTGATCGTAAGGAAATAGTGTACTACAGAGATACTGAAACTGGGAGCCTTACTAGAACATGACCAAAATTTTACATTTATAGAATTTGTTCAAGGAAAACACTGGATTAAACATTAAGGTCAATAAAAGAGACAGTAAAGAGCCAAACAGAGAATAAACAGTGAATAAAATTGAGTACAATTCATTATGATTTTTAACTCAGCACACTGGGAGAAAAGCACAGCCCAACAGAAAAGAATAGTGTAGAGAGGCGAGACACTGGGTGTCCANCAGAGATACTGAAACTGGGAGCCTTAGAACATGACCAAAATATTACATTTGTAGAATTTGTTCAAGGAAAACACTGGATTAAACAGGTCCATAAAAGAGACAGTAAAGAGCCAAACAGAGAATAAACAGTGAATAAAATTGAGTACAATTCATTATGATTTTTAACTCAGCACACTGGGAAAAAACCATAGCCCAACAGAAAAAAATAGTGTAGAGAGGCAAGACACTCAGTGTCCATATGCTTTGATATTGTAGCATAAAGGTAGCATTCAAACTGATGGCAGGTTTTTTAATGAAATATTGCTTTACTGGAAAACATTGATTTGATGAAACTGTTTGCAGGAATGTAGACATGTCTGATGGCTGAAAATTTCCCATCCTGGCTCCTTAGCAGAGCCTCCTCTCCAAGCTTCAGGATCATCATCAGGCCACCTGGAGGGATATTTCTGAGCCAAGAACAGAGACCTTTAGAGGCCTGATCTCCCCAACTTTCTTCATTTCTTGCAGCTCAGCTGGCAATGTGCCAGGGTGTGTGGGGTTTTTTTGTGACTCTGGGGCTTCTCAGAGCAATTAAGGCTTCAAGGCTCCATGGTCCACCTATAATATAAAGCTTTTGGCTACTACGTGTTGGGACTGAAAAACTTACAAAAAATTTCAGTATTATTCTTGGACTTGGAAATCCATTTCCCTGCCATGTCAAGTACCATTTTATTTTATTTTTTTTTGTTCAGCAGATATGGTTCAACTCTTAGAAACTCAGTGTTTTCAGGTTGTGGCAGTGCTAGGTTAAACTTCTCTGTAGAATCCCTGCTGCCTCACTCTTTATTCTGAAATAAGATGAAAACTTTCAGTTTAGGAGAACAAGTTTCATGCTGTTAAATGAATTATAAAACATAACTGTCATGTTTAGAACACCTAAAATACTTCTGTAATATAGGAAAAATTGCTCGTTCCTTATTTCCAGGTCCTTTTCCTGTGAGAGGACTGCCTTTACCCATTAATACTGCAGATGAGTCTGTACTGACTGTTGTGAGAAAAAAGACAAAAACAAAACCAAAACCCAAGTAATTAAAAGCATAATAAAAATAGTCTCCATTGCAGAATTAGATAAACACTGCATTTTAGAAAGTCAAACCTGATCAGCATTATGGCTTGCTCTTATTTATTACTCAAAATGGAAGAAGCTTATGTGACTTCTTTTTTTGTTTCTTTTTAAACTCATGCAGATCTCTCAACATTTTCCACTGAAATCTTGTCCCCATTAAAGTCAACAAAAATTTCATTATGACTTCAGTACATTCAGAATTGCCTCATCAGTAGGAGTTTGTAGCTATTATGACAGAATAGCTCCCATCTTCTGTTTTTGTAATTTATTCTTCTTACAAAAAAAGAATGTGGTTCAGATCTAATTGGCAAGATTGGGCTTGTCAACAGACCCATGTCTGTGATATATCTGTTGTCCCTGTGGATCTTTTCTATTGCTTAATGCTGCAGTGTTCTTATAAGTGCAATGTACTCAGTGATTAAATTCAACATTTAATACAGATCTGTTCAATATAAGTGATCAGATGGATCAATTCCAGTCAGACTCTTTTACCTTTTTCTCTCCAGTTTGATAAAGCTTCTCATTTTTAGGAACCGTATGTTATCCGAGAGGAGATTGGGCAACAAGGAAACATAGGGGAGGAAGCTGCTTTCAAACACACATACAGGAAAAAGACAAATGACAGGAGGTGCAGCTGTGATTTTTTAGCATTTAATGCTTTTTGTCAAGGGAGAGGCAGCATAGGAAAGATGAATAGTCCATAAATTTAAAGGAAAGGAAATATAAGCTGAGCATCATGAATTGTGAAGTTTAAGGATGTCCCTGTGTGTTTATTGAACTTTGCTGCAATCTGTGGAAGAACTGAATCAGCTTTTGACATATATTGAGTAGTTACTTTCTCATGTTTTCTTGTTATATGATGTGATACTGGAATTTTGTATTCTTTCTTCCTTGGACAATGCTGTAAATACAGTATATATATATATATTTCAAACTAGACTTACCTTCCCAGTGATATTTACATGCAAGTGCATGTTCATTCTCCAGCTTAGATTGCTCTCCAGTGCACTACTGACCAGAGATGGGGACAACTGCTGCTGTGGTCTACAAATAATTGGCACCTTAGCTGGTGGATCAAATCCTTGTGTTGCAAATATACTCGATCTGAGAATGGTAGATCATGTAACAGTGCATTATACAAACTGATACTCAAGGATTATTTTTTTCCTGTGCACAATCTGGGTGCTCTGAGTCTCTCTACTCTAGTGAAGCATCATCTAAACAAGTGTTTAGAAGCAGATGGGTCCCAGGTCTTGACATAGTTATCTTTAATCTTAAAGATTCTTAAATCTTAAAATTCTTAAAAATTCTTAATCCTAAAAATTCTACCATGTAGATAAAGAAAGCTTGGGGTTCTCATTGCGGCGGGATACCAGTTGTGCCAAGAACTTAAATTATATGCAAACAAGGATATTCTATTTTGATTTAAAGAAATAACCCACCTCTCTATATGCCCTACTTTAGAACAAAACTGACTTTAAGATTACACACAGTTATATGGAAGATAAAGAAAAAGAAAATTATCTCACAGAAAGGAAAAGAAGGAATGTAATGGAATAATTGAAGTGAATAATTGCAATCAGATTTCAGTAAAATATTTTTTTTCATCAGAGTGTCTTGCAGCAAAGGATCTTGCAGCAAAGGATCTTGCAGCAATGCACTAGAAATTACCTACTTACAAAGCAAACAAGCATCTTAGTGATTTATGATGCCATTCTTTGATCATTGGACAGTGAGTTAAATTATCTAGATGGTATACACAGGGTTGTGGAATTACACATTGCTTTTTTCCAAGAACTCCGTGTGTTGTAACTTTCTTGAGGACTGCATTGTGGTTAAGCCACTTTGTGGGGGATTTTTTCAGTTCCCTGGACTACAGTCTGGATTTTATTAGGCACATATTACTACTGTTTCCTGATATGTTACTCTTGCAGTATAACCTTTGCAATGATTTCTAAGCTACAGTATGACACAACATCCTGAAATACCCTCAAAGCAACTCTATAGATGGCATTCACAGGCACTTAAAATTTAAAAGCGGTGAGTACATAAAAAAGCACATATAAATGAAAATCTGGCCCTGTACCCACTCAAGTTAGTGGCACAATTATCAACCACTTAAGTAAGTGAGATTCATAGCCTTGAACTTGCCAATTTTTCAATTAAAAATAAATTTCAAATGAGGGAAACTAACCAAGCAATTTAGATTTTAGAGCAAAAGGAAGGTAGCAGGTATATCACAATAATGTTTGAAATAGACATGTAATATAGCCAACATTAAAGAACAGACCATGCCTTGTCTTGCCCTGCCTTGCCTTCCATACCCTGTCCTGTCCTGTATTTCACCACCCTTCCTTTATTCATATGCAGACTTTGAAGTTTACTTTACTTTTCAGTTTGGCTGGTGCTACCAGTGGCATGTCTTTCCTAGCTGATATTTAGGAACATGGAGCACTATGAAGCAGTGCAGTGATTATCTGCAGAGCTAGGTGCTGTCAAAACCAAAATGTGACATTAAAATGAAAGCCAGAAGGAACTGAATTCTTCTACACTCTCTCAGACATATTAAGCACACAGTGATAGCTTTTCACCCCAGTATCTTCCTAGAAACAGGAATGAGACTGGGATGAAAGTCCAGAATTGGTGTACTCAGAACAAACATTAAATCTTATCTATTCCAAAATATGTTTTTTCAGAAGATAGGAGAGACGAGATGTTTTAAATCTATTTACTTAGGAATGGTAGAAACAGGCAGCGTGAAATATTGCATGGTTTTAATGAGAAGCAAGTTTTGGTGGCATCACTTCTCTGGGACTTATGTCTATGGCCTATGTCCCTTCAGGCTCCTCGTGTCCAAATTTTTACTGGCCAGACACATGACCTGGCTAGGTAGCTATTTTGGTCTGCCAATCAAAGCAAATTGGTTATAGCTATATTTTGTTGCAGAGTGTGTTCTTTTTTCCCTCCTTCACAGAAATGAATTTATACACATACAGGATATATATGTGAGCCACTGGAAGCATTATGCTTCTCTTTCACCCATGCTTTAGCACAGCCAGATGTGAACAACCAGGATTTAAAAGCCTGTGTACATGTTAGCTCATGCCCAGTACTGCACTACCACAGTTATAGTGTTCAGATTTATGCAACTGTGTTGAAGACTGGGCAATCTGGGCAAATGTCGCTCTGGGAGGTAGACACGTGACCTTCACGACATTACCTTTACATTGCACAGATCTTTTCAAACAGGGTTACTTTGCCAGAGAGAGGCATTCGTATCAACTTTGATCTATTTTCTAGGCATTTGAGGCAGATCTATAACTGCTGTTTTACTCCTTGCTTTTTCCTTTTTTATTTAGGCTTCTTTCTAAGGTGTGACCTTAATTCCCTTTGGGACAGTTTTTATTGAGTTAGAGGATAGATTGCAGAGATGTTTTATACTTTTTTAGAAAGAAATGAACCATGGGCCCCACACAACAGAGCAATCTGAGATACTTTGGCATACTGATTGTACAAATATTATTACTTAATTAAATGAAGTTAATATTCATGTCCTGTAGAAGATTTGGTGCCATGTTAAATGACCCAAATGCATACTAACTTGGAAACTTTTGATACTTTATTTACAATATCTTAGAGTAATTCTATCACTTGCCCTGAAGATTAATATATTTAGGTAAATAAGTAACTCCAGTGTAATTTGTGAAGAGGATTATAGCTCTGTTATAATTTTTCTATAAACTCCTGAAAAATAGTTTCTATAATGGAAACAGTGACACAACATTTCCCATCTTTTCACAGCTCAATAAAGCTCTTTTGACTAGCCAGAACTTGCGTAGAACAAATAAGCCTAATAAAAATGCTGTTAGATTTATTTGTGTTGTATGCTGTTCACTTATAAACGTAGTACAACTACTAGTTTGAAAGGTTCAGTGTTTCTAATACAGCTACTGAAATAAGCTCTATTTTCAGTTAGAGATGGAAAAGGGCTAGATAAAGGCTAAATATCAGTGTAAATAAATTCTCTGTCTCTCAGATCACCTTGTGAAATCTAACTGCTAAAAGCAGCAGTGACTCAGCATTTTAAATGGTTTTGGTTTTGGTTTTTTTTTCTAAATAATTATTTCTAACATGATGCAGATTCTAGAACTAGCAACCTTCGAATTTCCTCCATTGCAGTTTACTAACAGGGAGTCTGTCCCTGTACATTACCAGTGGCAAAGAAGCCTCCTGTATTGCATGCAAAACTGTAATACCCTAAGTGTTAAAATGTTAACTACTGTATGTCTACTTGCATCAATTCAGGGCAGTACCCATAACTGGAGGAAAACGGCTTTCATGGGAGGCACGGTAAGGAGGTGAGCAATAAATAAAATATAAGTGTTTGAAAAGAAACAATATCATTGCAAAATGGGTGCTGTAGGCTGGACATGAACCATGAAGGGAGTCAAGCTGGATCTTCCACCCATGTTATACATATTTTTACATGTGATGGTTTGTAATAGCTATTTGAATTTCCTATGGCTCTGCCCAGTTTAGACATTCATTCACAGAAAACTGACAGCTGAGACATTAGTAACTGAAATAAGAGATTTTTACAGACTTCAGAAGAAAATATGTTTCTACTGTTCCCTTTGTATAAGCCAGAAAAGCTGATTAGCTTTGCTTTGGCAACATACATTCTCTCTTTTTCTTCCTTTGTCTCTCTGTGTAAATGTAGATCTACATATATATGTATATGTGCATATATATATTTGTATATAAAAGTGTGTGTGTGTATATATATATATCACATATGATGTAAAATATGTCATTTTCAACAAAATGCAGTAAAAATACATCATGTGAATCAAGACTACAAAACAAGCAGAGTAAATATTTTCATAAAGAACAGAGTGAGTAGGAGTATGCAGACAATATCACTCATATATATTTTCCCTAAGGCAACTGTGACTAACTCTGCATTTTCTTTAAAATAACTTTTGCAACACAGCAATATTTACTTAGATTAAATAACTTGTCAAATGAATCATCCCAGCATGATCTACATCTCAAATTGTTTCCCAGCAGTTGTAATTGCAACACAATTTTAATTTTGCACTATTGATATAATTAAGATTATAATTTTCTTACATTTTTGCAAAATACACAGGCAGTCATAGATATACAATTTAGGTGCAAAAATTGCCACAATGATAGCACTGCTTAGAATTTGAAGCACTTGACAGATATATTCCTGGCAATTATTTCTGTCAGATGGTAATTTAACTTATATCCTTGCTTTATAGCTGTTATCTGTTATTTTGTTCTCTTTTTGGAATTAGAATATTTGTCATCTGCCTGTCTATCTTTTTATCAGCCTTGGGCTTGTTTTTATTTTGTTCTAGTAGAAGAATTGAAGGTATTAAATATCCCACATGAGAGCTAAAAAGTTCAGAAGTTTTTACTTCTAAACCATATGCAGGCAATGAAGTAGATTCAGTTCTCCACTGAATAAATTAACATGTATAGTAGGATAGATTGCTTCAGGATGTGGAATGGGATATCTATCAGCAAAAGCTTTTGAGACCAATTCAACAAACCTGTTTTTTTAACAATTATTTAAGTGTACGTGTACTTGGCTTAGATTTTGACTTTAGATTGAATGAAATTCTCTCCCAAGTTCTTTTCCAGGTTCACATTTTTTATTTTTTTTTTACTTCTGGAAGACTGTCCCTTCTATGCCATCTAAGAAAGGTTGGAAGATTTGGGTGTTATCACCTCAGCAGCCTTATACCTAGGAGCTGGATGCTTATGCACAATGTCCACTTCACAAAGTTGAACATAAAACTGTATGAATAAACCAACATTTATGATTATTGAACAATATAAGCTACTGATAACATTTAATTACCTGGTCATCTCTACACAAAAAGGAGTGGGAAAAGAGTGTTTCTTCATCTTACAGGAAATGGTTGTCCCTTGTAGCATATCCTGCCCATTGGTCTAAGGAAGAATATAATCAGACAAAACTGAAAATAAAACAGGAAAAGGATTATTCATAATCTTTAATATATTCTTGAAAATAAACATGATCAAGTTAAACTAATTGGAAAAAAAACCACAACAACAAACAACTCAAAACATCCTCCAATGACTGCCTGAGAAGTAAAACTGAAGAAAACTGGTTCCCTTTGGGGCCATCCTCTCCTCTTACTAGCCCTTCTCCCTGCTTCTCCTAGAACCTGCAGCACGATGCTCCACTTCCTCATGTTATACTGGCAATCACACTCACAACACATTCAGCCTCATACCATAACCACTAAAAATATTTTTCTTCTTTCTAGCTGAGCAAGAGGCAATATGCCAAGTCAGTAGTTCAGAGACATGTGTTTCTGACTGACCAATCAGATACTACCTCTTTGATGCACCTCTCCTTTCCCCTAAGGGGAAACAGGGATAGGGACTTCTATTCCTCTTAGATTTTATTTGCATGGCAAATATAAGAACATACTATGTCCTGTGATTCCCCACCCCTCTCTAAGATAGTTTTAAAAAAGCATAGGAATGTTTTAGATTGCTGGATAAGGGGAGAAAGGGATAAAAGGATAAAACAGGGCACAGTCAGATGGACATGTAGATGGGGATTATTGAGATTTTACTTTCTTAGAGAACTAAGTTGAGGGATTCAGTTATGATAATTTCCATTTAGCTGGATAAGAAAAGATGCTAGAAACCATTTAGCATTTTTCAAGAGGAAAAAAAAAGAATATTTTTTTCTTCTTTGGGAAGATCAATCTTCTCATTTTACAATTGAAATAAAAAGCATTCAGAATAAATTGTTTGGTCTCTTAATTTATTGTTGCTTTTCAAACGTTTCCTTGGAGTGTAAAAGCTGTGATCCTTTGTAACAAAGCCAAGTATGAAAACAAAGGGAGAGGAAAGTCAATGGGCAACCAAACTTGGGCATAATAGAGAAAAACACTTTAAGAGCTTTGGTATTATATAGAATATTTGTTCATAAAAATAACCCAAACCAGAAATGTTTCTGGATTTATTTTTTTATATACAAAGTAACAGTCTATAAACACCAAACAAATAGGCTTAAAAAACCCTGAACCAAACAAAACAAAATCCAGGCCAAATCCTCCCTCCACCTACAGCAGTTTTTTAGTGTTGAAGTTTTACTAGGCTCAGATGAATCAGGTTGCATCAGTGTCTGGTGATGCAGCTCTAGTTGTGAACTCCTCAGAATCCTCTGGCATTGGCACTGAAAAGCCATGTCATCCTCTTGCTTCAAAAGTTAATTGCTGTGTATCATTGCTAATGCAGAAATTATTGTTTTTAAATAGTTTCAGTCATGGGGAACTGTAGGATCTGAGCACAATATCACACTACATTAGATATTTCTGCAGTGCAGCCTCCTATTCAGTGGTCAAAATGGAACTATTGGCATGGACATTTCAGTCTCATAAAAATAATAACAATAACAACAACAGTAACAAGAACAAGAGCAAGAACAAGAACAATAACTTATTTTTCTGTTCTCTGGAAACTGTAGTTTGAAAACACTTTATTGGTTAAAATTAAGA
>WAAB01002975.1:0-15578 GCA_013389865.1 Piaya cayana | reverse complement strand
AGAAATTAGATTAACACAGCTATGCAAGTTATCTCCGGACTGTGTACGGTCCGTCATATTTGACCCCCAAATCATAGTTACACACCAAAGTATCATCACTCCTTACTGACAACAATGGGAGCTGTGTTATCTAAATATTTATTTATAGCTTCTCTTTGACCTTGTCCATGGATCCTTGCCCAATAATCCCATGCACTGGAGCTTATTCAGAGTTCTACCTTCTAAGCACATTTGAACAGCTGTTATTCATTAAAAGAAAACGAAAACAAAAAAAACCCCAGAACCTATAACTTCAATCTGAGAGGGATATCATTCTTTCTTTTCTCTCCAAATGAATGGTTTCCCTAAAATATATGTATGCTTGGCCCAGACCCAGGACTTGTAATAAGATTTCTATGCATAGAGATATTATGGCCTTAAGGTCCAATATCCTTTGCCCTACAGGGTGAGAAAATGGAGCTTTATCTTCTTCGTACAACGGTATGAGCAAAATTCAATCCATTTGCTGTAAGGGCTGGAATGCACTTTAAGTTTCTCTATGCAAAATATACTTATTAAAAACTTCCTGTAGATGATTTTGTGAAGTTTTTTGCATATAGTAGTTTTGCTTTTCACCATTGGAACTCTGCATCATAAGATCCTAGATGATCACTCCAGATGCTATTTATACAAGCTTAACATGGTGTTAACCAATTTGACTCTCGTTAAAACAAGAGAATTATTTTCTTAAAGAACTCAAACCTCCAACTTTTCATAGATGAAAAAAAGAGAGGGGGATAGGATTTATATGAGAATTATTAGAAAAGGTCAAATAGCCAGCCACTAACTTTCTGTAATATTACATAATGAATTAAAAAAATGGGGATTGAAGACAAGATTTTATTGTTACTGGTTATAGTCATGGTAGCTTTGTGACTGGAGGGTAAAAACCAGTGAAGTCTGATGAACTGAGTAGATTTCAAAACTCGATGGAGAGCTGTGGTCAGGGCACAACCAATCTACCTAAACATAAAGATCTTGTGCTAGCTGAGATTCCTTAGGGTACTTGAGATATCCAGAAGGGTCTGGCAGGTGTGACATAGGAGCCATAAGAGGCAAGTACCCTTTTGGAAAAGCATATGAAGGCTGAGAGGGAATACTTTATAGTTTCTTGCATGCATTTAGACTTCCCTGTTTAGGCATCTGAATAGATTTAATTTCTAAATAAAAATGTAAACACTATATTTAGCAAGAGTCTTCCAAGCTTGCTATGTGAAAACTTTGGATGACAAAACCAAATATAATATAGAAGACTAATGCCAGAGAGCTGGTTTTCAGTCACCTGGCAGTCACATTATCTTTAACACTCATAATTCAGAATGCTTAGGCCTTTTGACTAAAGAACCAAACTCTGTAATGTTTATGTCAACAGGTACTGCATAGCTATGATAAAGCCCTGAACCAAGTACAACTTATAATATTCCAAAAACATATTAAAACTTGAAAAATCTTTCAGCAATAACAGTTCTTTAGAAGAAATAGAGGTTTTACTGAAGATAAGAAGGCAAAGAGGAGTAAGAAGGTAGATTTAAAAAGGTAATGAGAAGACATATTTGAAATTGCTTATAACAAATGGTAAGCAGTCATTCATTGGCTTCTTTTTATATCTTGGAAGAAATTTAGCAGAGGCAAGCCAGTTTCTATAATTTTTTAAGCTCCACCAGAGAGCATTTTTTTCCATGCCGTGCAAGTTTTTGCTTTTCTATTCCTAACTGCTTACCATCTGGGAATTTGTGGTAGTGAACATTTAAAACTCAATATTTAAAAATGCACATGTATTTCACTGGAAATTAAAATTTTTGGTAAACTCACTGAATTCCACTTTAGGTGGGATGTGGTAAGATGAATATGTGCAACGGTTGGCACTGGAATGCTGCCTCTGCACTTGGTTGAGAGCTTTGTTCAGCTCCAAAGATTTGATTTTATAAGCCAAGGATTAAGTTATAATTAATAAAATGAAAACTAAAGGTTCTTCAAACACTTCTGTGACTACTTTCTTCTTTCATTAACTTTAATTTAAGACATTTACAGCATGTATCATGGGATTAGTGACAGAATACCAACCAACTTCCCTCTAAGGCTATTAATTATCAAAACATTTTGATATTTGTAAATTAGAAACCTAGATGAAGTTGCTGTAGTGAGTTTGCATGGACAGAGGGAGCATATACAAATTACTGTGATAATAAACCGTATACCTGGGTTTCATAGTAACACAGCTCTGGGATTGGGACTAGACTTTCAGTTCCAGAGCTAAATAATTAAATAATATCTTGGGAATGTTTATACTATGCAGTGTCTGATCTTTAGACATACCTCACGTCACCATTTCAAATCCAGATGTCTTTGAGTGATTTATGTCAGAGAAACAGGTAGCTTCAGATGACTACCTTCTGTCTTTTTATTGCTTGATTTTCATCCCATACTTCAGTTAGAGAAAAGAGGATCTCTGTCCTGGTAGATTTAGCAAAAGAGTTAAAGATTGAGCAGGGGAATGAACCCACCTTCAGGTCATTGGTCTGGAATAATATTCAGGCAGTAACTGAGTGCTATCCAGGATTTAAATGCCTCTGTTTGTCTTCTGTTCCTTGTTCTTTCCTCTTCGCTGTCAAGATGTTTTGGGGCTTTTTTTTTTTCCCCCTCCACTTTGGCATGGCTTCAGGTCTGCCTGCCCATCTCTTCTCTTACACTGTCTGTTTCACTAATCTCCATTGCTGGCTCATCTTCAAACATTTTCTTTCTTTGCTTCTGTTCTTATGTACACCTTTGAAAAAAGAAAAATCTCATGATCATGTAGAATTACAAAACTCTAACTTCTTTCTCATCTGTTTTTCCTCCGCCATTCTTCAGCTAAGCATTGCCTCTTGGCAGGATGATATCTGAGGTCCTTCACACCTCATTGCCTTTAGCCTCCATTACGGAAAGCATCTTGTGTTCTCTTTCTGAAAAGTACACTAATTTATCTTTTGAAGTATCTATCCAGATCCAGGGGGATCTCTCCACTTTTCTAATTTTCTTACTGTCACTCTGTTCTACTTTCCCTGCAATGACACTGAATTTTTAGTATTTATTTTAATCTCACTTTTCTTCAGTTTAGAAATCTATTCTAACCTCTTTTCCCCCCCAGCTTTCTCTGTTCATTTTTCTTTCTCTCTGTCATCTCTCACAACTCCTCCCATTTTTCTAATCTCCACCATTCTTAGAAATACAAATATAAAAGTTACATCTTCCCTTCTAACTACGGTACTCCATTTTTTGTACTGTTGATATATCTATAAGCAACCTTTAAGGTTTTTCACTCCCTAATCCCCCACTGACAAGCAACTTGGGGTTATTTTCATACCTCTTAAATTATGCTTATATTGGAATTTAGAAATGAAAGTGTCAGGCAGTGATTAATACTGCTCAGTTTGAAGAACAATCCAAGCTGCAATGCAACAGGGTATTAGCTAATTTAGATTCTTCTTCCAGGTTCTCTATTTGCATTTTATCTTATGATTCTAGGAAGTGAAAATACAAGACTGGGTTTAAGCTTTAATGCTTTGTCACTCTCTCCCTTTTCCCTCCCTCTCTTGACTCTGTGTTCCTTGAATAGGGTGACATGTTGACCGAGATTGAATGGGATGTTTGGAGAGTAGCTAATAGCACTTCCTAGACTAGGAGCTACAAGCTCAAATAACCTTAGGCTATCAAAATTCTTAAGTCCAGACCACCTGCATCATGGCAAAATAAAATCACAGGTTCATAACATTAAAGAAATGCTGTTTGGAAAAGACTCCTGGAGAGTGTCAGGTACAACAAATGATGTGGAGCAGGGAAAATGGCAACAGCAGATCAAGTAATCCATAGTTTTTTCTGGTGGAGTCTTGAAAATCTCTGAGGATGAACTTTTCTTCATATCTGTAGTAACCCGTGCATGATCATCTTCATAGTTCTTTGCTGGACCCTCTTCAATTTCTTCACTCCTCTCCTGAATTAAGACCGCACAAAACCAGGCACATTATACCAAGCATAGCCATGGTTCTGCTGAATAAATCATAAGTTCCCTTGATCTCCTGGCCAAAACTTCCTAATATGTCACAGTTTTCCTTATTTGTGGGAACAGTTCACTGATGGCCTATTTTCAACGTTATATTTGTTAACACTCCCCAGATATTTTCCAGCAGAGACTGGACTGACACATAGGCAGATTCAGCTCCAAGTGCAGAGCTTACTGCTTCTCCTTGTCAAACTTCACAGGTTTTCAGTTTGTCAGGGTCCTTGGACTGAAGCTCTACTCTTTGGAAGGTTTGTTACTCCTTCTTATTTAGCATCACCCGGAGATTTGCAGATGGTGCACAGAGTCAGTGACCTCTGAGAAGCTACTTCCTTACCCGCTTTCCATTATCCTGTCAGCCACCACACCTGAAAGGGGAAATTTGCTTTTTGAAATCCCAGCAGCTGTGGATGGTTCTGACCTTTACTTGAACTATTTTCCTCTTAAGTAGCTTTAAGTGTCTCCTCACTGATTATGTAGGACCACTTAGCTTGCGATTTGAAGAGGAGGGATGTTAGAGCATCAGTCACACTTGGAACTTAAAATTCATCTAGCTTTAGACATTTCAAGTTATATATATGATCTGCTGTCTGTAGCTAATCCTTACAGCCAAGAACGAGAGGCTTCTAGGTGCCAAATAATCCTAGGTGGTATCACTTATGAACTGATTTATTTTATGCCTTGTTTGTATGGGGGGTTTTGTCCTGTATGTATGGGATGTTTTTTAACTTACATAGTAATAATGTACACTGAGGTAGAATTACAATAAGAATAAAGATGTTCGATATGAGCCCTACAATACAGTTGTTAACTATATACATATCATGTACTTTTTCCCTTCTAGTTACCTATTTTATTTTTATGATTTATCTAATTCATCTGCTGGCAGGTCAGGTGTTAGGTTAGGAAGGCATGGAAGTATTAATACCAAGAAGAATATAGCTGTTACTACATGATAATTGGTTGAAATAATGTGCAAAATGAGATGCTGGAAACCATGTGTGAACTCATTCACTGGAAGAAAATAGCCAGTTGTTTGCTATGGCCTTTGCTGGTAACAAGGTCTTCAATATATTAACTTGAATCAAAATTAAAATATTGGGAAATTGTATGGATTTTCATTGCAAACCCAGGAATCAACATGATTAAGAAAGAGCTTAAAACCTTGAGACAAAAGGTGAAAAAAGATAAGAGTATTATATTATGTTCCACGCAGGTTTTTTCCACAGAAACCACTAGTCTTTACTTCCCATATTTTACTGGAGTTTTCAGTGCAGTTGTGTCCATTAAAAAAACGAAACAACAACCAGAAGTGAACCGTGACCTAAAAGTGGTTGGGGCAATAGCAAATTTTGTAGCAGTCATGAGAATCAGCTCAATACTGGAATGATATCTGAATCCCTTGGTCTGTGGGGAGAAGTATACCTGTCAGTAAAAAGTTCACACAAAAGGAAAATCCTTCTCTGACCTATTTTTCCACCACCATGTACCTGTTGCAGTAGAAATCCTATTTTATGTGTCAACATTTCTTATTGAGTTGTCTGCCATCTCACAAAAAAATTACTCACTTACAAATTTTCATTCTATTCTCTTTGCCAAGATACACCAAGAACTAATTCTATGTTTCAATAAAATCCCTTTGGGATAATCTAAAATTGTTGTGTGTTTTTGGATCCAAGGTTATGATTAGCCAATTAAAAGGATGAGAACTACATATCAAATTTGGGTCCAGGTCTGGCTTTTAATTCTGAACACCCGGGCAGGACAGTGACTTCCTTTAAGTCAGCTCTGCATTAACTTCAGAGTAGGAAGCAAGGCTGTTAAGAAAGGAAGCATGAACTTTGGATCTTTAGCCAGCTCAACCCAGGCTCAATCCACAGGTAGATGTAAATTAATATAACTGCTTATGAAAATAGGAGTTGAGAGAGAGAGAAATCTAACATTCAGTCTGGGTTTGTTGGCTGAGGACCAGGAAGAACGCAAAATATCCATGAGCATGAGTTCTTCAAAATTCATCAAAGGTCCATTACTGTAATTTTGTAAAGACTCATGTCAGTAACTGTGTGGGAACAGGAGGCTCATTGAAAAAGTGAGGATTGTCAGATGGCAGAGCTTCCCTTACACTTCCTCCTGCACAAGGGTGCATGTTGATACCAAAAAAGGGATGTGGGGAGGAGACACCTCAATGAAAGATAGAAGAATGAGAACGGGATGTCCTGGATGTATTTTCTTGCCCCTAAGCCAGAATATGTTTCCCAGGCTTCCTCTGCCTTGCGAGTTGGTTGGTTTGGCTGCTAAAATCTTCAGGTTAGGAGAAGAAAGATTGATTGTCTTCCATGCTGTGCCAGCTGCCAGCTCACCCCTGGTCTGGAATGAGCACCATATATCCCGGTACCATCAAAGGAAGAAGATGTTGCAGCTTTCCACTCTTTTCCACTTCCTTTGCCCACTTCAGTTTTGAAACAGTGAATTTTCAAGCTTATTTGCCTTCACCAAGAAAGTTCTTACCCCAAAGTTTATTTTTAGCTCTAATGACTATTTTCCTTATATTTGTACTTGCTAGATGTGAAACATGTTTTGATCTGTTTCCTCATTATGAAAATGCTTTCATTTATGATGCCCAGCAGGGAGACAGCTGATTAACTTCAATTCTGTAGGTGGAATTTATTTTTTCTTTTTGAAATTGATTGCCAAGACCAGCAAAACAAAAAAAGAGATTCTTTCTGGAGTCTGTTCCCAAATATTGCATGTCACATTTTCAAAAGTGCCTTGAACCTGTTCCTTGCTTTAAATACAGAAAAGCTCTTTTGTGAAACTTTCCGTGACAGTCATTTTCATGTACTTGACACCTGAAAAACTATTTTTCCAGAATGATTACCAGCTGCAATGTAGAAGTGGGTTTTGCCCTTTGATTTCTACCATTAGATTTTTCCTTAACAAAATGCATTACTCTTTTTCAAGTATGTATTTGAGGACTAGGAGTGACAGCTGTGCTTGTCATTAATTCCTTAAAAAGGAATTTATTGAAACTTTACTTTATCAGATTCAGTTATCAGAAGATAATTTAATTGAGTTAGGCACCATAAACCAGACACTATTTTTCTCTAAATCATGGAGCATTTGGAGTTTGAACCTGTGCGGTTTGGCTCACGTGCCAAACTCATTATTTCTGAAATGTCCAGGTCAGGTATAGTCCATGAAAATAACCATAAAATGTCTTCTAATTACAAGATTGCAGTACTCAGAAAGACTTTCTAACCCTTGGTATAGAACGCTGAAAATAAATGATAGTTTGACTTTTGTGTTCAATTAAGTCTGCAACCTCTAGCAAAGCTAATTTATTTCATAATTCTGCTGCAAGAATTACTACACTTTTCTATCATTGCTTCCTCTGTACTGACAATCCAAACCCAAGAGCAAAACAAGATGATTTTGCAAAACCAAAACATAATGCCTGAAAAAAAGCAAAATCCTTCCTGGCTCGTTCCATCTTAGCTAAATTTGATGGAAAACAGTCATTTACATGGAGAAAAAAAACATCCTCCAGTGTAAACTTGTAGTAATTAATGAAAGTATTAGGAGATTCCTTCCAAACTGCTTGATTCTATGAATCTATAGAGGAGCTAAATTTTACTTAGTATCACTAATCACAGTATCAACAGTACTGCAAGAAAAGGGAGGAATGTAAACATAGCCTTGTACTGTATNCACAGCAATGTGAAATTAAAAATAAAAGTAAATTCCAGAATCTCTTTGCAGGTGTGTTAGGCAACTCCTGAATTGCAATATGTTGTTTTTCTGTATATTTAGTCTTTTTAATATGTTTCACAGATATAAAGACTTCTAATAACATGTTTACATTAATAGTTCATGATCTAACAGCTACCTGTTGTCACCCTTTTCGTACTCGGGTAGCACTTTTACAGTTTTCCATTGAGTTAGCACACTGGTGAGCTGAAGTTTGTATCTTTATGACAGCAATGAACTGAGCCCTTTACCAATAAAAATTGTAATATAAACCTTCCATAATCAGCAGTAAATACCTTCTATCTACTTTTAATGTGACCAATAAAGTCAGTAAAGGCAGCAGATACTACACTAAGAACTCAACAAGTCATTTAGGAGCTTAATTTTGTTTTCAAAAAATCATCTCAGTCCTACTGGACACTCATTAATAAATTATTTATGTTCTACTGAATATCGTGAATTTTTATTCACATTTTCTTGTGAATGTTTCTTTTCTATGTTATTCAGAAATCTGCAATGTGCTGGTTAATATTCTGAGTGACATATGTGTAGCATCTTCCTACTAGTATAAAAACATAAGTGAAAATTCCTTGTTAATTAAAACAGTAGCTGACATTGGAAGTAAATAGGAATAAATCAAGCACAACTGAGGTTACTGCACCTGAGATCACTTCAGCACCTGAATATAACTAGAATAATTGGAAATTGTTATTGTATTATTTCAGTTACTGAATGCATTTTATCTTTCTGGCTGCTCAGACGTGGTTTTAAAGAATCCCAAAACTGAATCTATTTAGTATTCAACTCCCAAAGAAAAATTATCCTGACAGCAACATTGTTCTGCTACTGCTGTCTTGTCCCAGAGTAGTTTGCTCCTGTTTTATGAAACTATAACTGCAATAGTATAATTAATGGTTAATATAAATTACCTGCCAATTAAATACATTTTCCATAAGGACTGAGAGACAGAAATAGAAAGGCTTTGAAATCTTAGGGGCTAACTGCTACATGGAATTAGCTTTTGTAAGGTGCACTGTCTTTAATTAGGAGGATAATACCACTTCTATGATGAAAGATGAATGGTATTGAGTTGAAGAACTGATTTAGTTCAAGAATTACATTAGACTTCTAAAATCCTAATCCTAGAAAGGTGTTAAACATCTGTTTAGTTTTGGGCATTCTGAGTTATTCCCATTAGTTCTGTGCACATTCTTATGTATAAATTAATTGAATTTTTAATGCTTTCCTTGGAACTCACTGATTATGTTCTTCGTACTTGTTAAGAAGAGAATAGAATAAAGTATGTCTTTTCTTTACATGTTGTCTTCTCTGCTGGCAAGAACTTAAATGGTCAAGTTTTGGATAAGATTTGTTGATACAATTAGACTAGGATAAGAGGATCCTCGGGGAAAAAAAGGTGGTGTTTACAGTACTTTGATTGGCACAGTTCTATTAAGAAGATATGTTGGTTGTATCTGTATTTAGGGATGATTATTAAAGCCATGTGATCACTACTAATAGCTCCATATTTGTTTGGTGTTCCCTTAGCATTGTTCCATCTCCTTTCATCTGGTATATAATAGGATGTCATGTAGCACCCTATTAAAAATAATCTACATAAAACTCTGTTTGAAATTAGCTGGGTAGGAAAGAAATTGGTGACCACTTCTAATTGAACTCTATGAAATTTTCTACCAAAATGAATTCCAAAGACTATTTGCCAGCATCTTTGGGATTAAAAATTCTTTAGTTCCAAATACAATTCACACTTTATTTCAAATCTAGTCAATAAAAGTGCCTTGTTTTGCTTTCAGAGAAACTCTACCTCATTTAATTGTTACAGTAGGCCTGGTTATTTTCTCAGATTTGTTGGTGAAATTGATGGAATACTCCGTTTCATTAATGTCATCAATTCACTACCTACTATAAAGAAAAAGGATTTCAATAACTAAATAACTAGTTGGTTTTTTGTTTGGTTGGGTTTTTTTTTTTTTTTTGATGGGACACACACAACCTAATTAATTAAATTAAAACCTGTAGCTTTGGAACACATCTGTCTGCCTGATAGGCTTCCAAACTACCCAAGTACATCAGTGGATTTACAGCATCTTTGGAATTCACACTCTCTCTTTCATGCTGTCACCACATGCTTATTGTATGAAGCATATTAGAAAATCCCACAAGCTGCTGAGCTAGCTGCTGGTAGCTTTACTAGACAGTCAAAGATATTATATCAGTAGAATTCCAAGAAAACAACATCTCATATGGTAACTATNTTGTTTGGTTTTTTTTTTTTTTTTGATGGGACACACACAGCCTAATTAATTAAATTAAAACCTGTAGCTTTGGAACACATCTGTCTGCCTGATAGGCTTCCAAACTACCCAAGTACATCAGTGGATTTACAGCATCTTTGGAATTCACACTCTCTCTTTCATGCTGTCACCACATGCTTATTGTATGAAGCATATTAGAAAATCCCACAAGCTGCTGAGTTAGCTGCTGGTAGCTTTACTAGGCAGTCAAAGATATTATATCAGTAGAATTCCAAGAAAACAACATCTCATATGGTAACTATACTATAAAGTGATCAAGAAGGACAAAAAGATGACTTTTGTTTTCAATTAGCACCTTTGTTTCTGCTCTCAGATGTAGTTAGACATTTCTGTATATTTTCTTCTGCTTCAGAGAAATGTAATATGGATACATCTTTGGCTCCCCATTGTTTTCAGTGTTGAAATCTTAGTTGTGTTTTCTGTGAATGACAGAACTCAGGCTAATTGAGAGCTGGGTGCCCTATCAAAACCAACTCTGTGGACAGCATTTCAGGCAATATGAACAATGTGTCACATGCTGAGATACAAAGAGCAGAAAACACAAACGAGATTATGAATGGTTCAATAACAACTTGAAAAACACTTGTTAGAGTGTTGAATGGAACAGTTACCCAAAACAATACGTACAATGTAGCTTCAGGTTTTCTTAACTAAAAAACCCAGCTTCTATTGTAGATCAACTAGAAGAACATTGGGTTGAGGAGAGTTAAAAGCCAAATTGGACAGTAGAAAGAGAATGTTGCCAGCCACAAAAGTAAGTAAAAATCTTCCTTGCAAGAGAATTTCCATTGTGTCTACAAATAATAAAACTTACCTCAGAATGTCAGAGTAAGCTTCATTTTGAATGACAACCACTGCATCTACCTGCAGTATTTTGTACTGTAACAGACAGTAATGGAAACTTTGTTATAGGGAAAACCTTTCTCCAGTGACCAACGAAAGTATTCAGTTAGATTCCAAAAGTCCTTTTCTTTACAGTATGCAAACCCTTCCCCACTTTCTATGAGCAAATATCACAGAATAATTTAGAAATCAAACTAATCCAGTCTCTCTGCATAATGCTAGTGGCCTGAAGAAATTCAGCTTGAAAGAGGGATATGGTGAAAACTAGAAAGAGTCCAAGTTTCTGCAACAGTCTGTTTTCATGCACCTCACTGCTTTTTGTCTTCTGAGCTAAAGGAAGAAGTGACTGAATTATTAATAATGTGCTTGGATCTACTGTGCTGTCCTGAATCAGGTACACATTAACTTAGCCAGTGTGAAAACACAGAAGCCAAAGTGGAGGGGAGTACTGGTCCTGTTTAAATGAATATGATTTTTGCCAGTAGCTTCACTGTGGGTATCATTTCACCAAAAAATTCTTACCCAGAAGGATTTACTGTGTTAGAACCAGTTCCCTCCTTCTGTGTTTTCTTTCATCGTTCATATTGACTCGTAATGCATAGTAGGATTGCCTTGCATTTGGTTCTAAAGTAGTCAGATTCTATTTTACATTTACTTATGTGTTTTTACTGGTTTAAATGATTCTATATATGAAAAACACTCACAGGCATGTCTTAACTTGTTAGTTAAATGAGAAGCTTTATGACAGGTTTGCTTTACAAACAATGTGAGTAAAATAATGAGTCTTAAACAAATTCAGAACATACAGTCATATACAGCTATCATAAACATCAAGTAGGATACACTGCACTAAACCTTGTGAAGTAAACTAAAAAATAATTCATGCAATACTGTACAATTCGATGTTAATTTCTTGGCAATCACAATTCTGGTGGTGTCCTTACTGGAAATAGATGTTGCGTCAAGACAAATTGGACTCCTGGTGAGTTAGAATTAAGTCAGCGCTAGCTAGTTAGGTAAAATGAAATTTTTCCAGTCTGATACTTTTCAATGATTCAGAAAGTGGTTTTCAGGCATAATCTGAATATGACATGCTCAAGGAAGTGTTCAGTAACAACTGAAAATAAAAGCATAGGGCATATATTTCCTCAGAGGAATAATAATCTTTTCCTATATANCTTGGGAGAAGAAGCCATTACCCTCTCTCTACAACCTCCCCTCAGGTAGCTATGGAGAGCAATGAGATCTCCTCTCAGCTTTCTCTTCTCCAGGCTTAACGACCCTAGCTCTCTCAGCCGTTCCTCATCCAGGGAGATTGCAGAGTACTTCATAGGCAAATGATGTTATTCACACGCAGAGGAAGGAATGTTGTGAAATATATCTCTAAGAGTTTAATAATTAATCCTGAAGAATGGGATTTTCTTCTTCCCACTTGTCACTTAAAGCAGTGAAATATAATTCCTCTTCCTGGCTCTGATCCCTTCATCATGCTGTCTAAGGAAACTTGCTGAGTCTACGTATCATAAGCCACTGCTTCTCCAGAAGGTGTTCTGATGAGAATTTTCAACTACATGGTCCCACATGAAAGAGAGCGCAAATCACAGAAAACTGTTTACTTTTATAAAATTCTACTGCAGGTTTAGAAAAAAGGCAAAGAAAGCAGGAGAATCTGCTTCCTTCATCTGTCTGTAGACTCCTTTATGATGCTTCTCTGTTACTGTTAGTATTTGTGATTTACTACAATAAGTCTAGCTTTTGATACTCAGCTGAAGCAGTGTTTTCAAGCTGTCTGCCATCTGAATATGTCTAAGAAGAAAAAATCTCTTTGGGTAGTTGCCATTTACATTTCATGGGAAATGTCTTGCTCAGATTTGGTATTTTACAAATAATTAATTAACAGATATATGTATGGATGTGATTTACCTCCCACTGACAAGGAAGAACATTTTTGCAAGAAAACGTGATAAGTTACGGAAGAGCACTGCTTGTTAAACTTTATTTAAGCATGCCTTTGTCAATCTCACCATTCACTTTTTTTTCCTAAATATATCAATGCAATGCAAAGAGATACAGCCCAGTGACTTCTTTGTAATTTATTCACCTTAATATATCAAAAATAACAATATGAATAATTAGGCTAACACTGTGACAGATTAAAATCTGACATTTCAGTGCAGTAGTTACCAGTAAGCTGGTAGCAGCCGGTTATCAGGTTTCAGATAAGTAACTGGATATATACAGGATGGAAACTTTTTCCAGAGAAAGCAAGCTGGCCACAATAAAACCAAAACAAAAGCAGTAACCAGATGTGAATACTTTCATTGGATGGAGGATACTTGCCATTTGAAACATATTTTTGAAATTACTCCATTTTCCTAATTAGACATATCAGTATATGCTTTTCAACGACTTCTTTTTCTGTATGGCAGCAGTGATGTGAGTAAGGAAAACATGAAGTATGTGGAAAAAGAAACAGATTACTTTTTTAATCCTAGAGTCATTTTCCACCTGAAATATGCTCCACACTTGGAAGAGGAACTTTGTCTCTATGAGTTAAGTGTTATGGTTTAAAGAAATGTCATTCTTGTATAAATAATTTAAATATCTAACTTTACAGTGACCATCTACCATAGCTAGACATTGCAGAGAATCTGCCACTGTAGAGGAGCTGAGTCTATAAGGAAAAGTGCTGAAATGTTAAGTCACTCAAGCAAGACATACACTGTCACTGTCACAGGACTTCCATCAGCCAGGTGTTGATAAAAGAACATTATTGAGCTCAATGCAGCCACAGTTTAAGGCAAAAGGAGCAGAGGATGTGCTGGAGGATCATTTAAAGATCATGGTTATTAGTCAGCATGGTGTGCTTTAATAGAAATAAATGGTGGCATGAATTGCGGGATAATACCAGGTAGCTTTCAGGTCTTCTGTGAGTTCAGTCATTGTTTTGCTATAATTTCATACATGTCAGTAAGTCTAAGCTGACAATAGAAGAGAGGAAGATGTCTTAAAGTGTATATTTCTGACTATTGTGCCAGTATAATTTCAATGTTTTAGGCAGTAAGTGGTGGGAGACAAAACTATAATTTGCTTATTACTTATAAAAGGCTATATATATTGCCCACATACCTGTATATGCACATGCTTGTGTCTAAGTCATATCTTGAACCCCCACCTTATGGTCCTTGTTCTTGTGGTACTTCTTCCTCCCTCTGAATGGATGAGGATCTCAAGATCTCTTCTCCATTAAGTGTGGGCAAAGCTATGCAAAAATTGCAATACCTACACTAGAGGCTTGGCTGTTACTGCCCCTCAGCTAAAACAGTAGTAAGAGCTCATCTTTGTTCCATTCCAGTGCAGCAGAAAACAAGCTGATTTGAACCACAGGTGACTGACTACTGTCTGTACCCTGAAAACCAGTGAAAAAAAAAATACAAACAGTGGTTTCAGAGGCAAGGCTATTGCACATATCCACATGTTAGTGAATTTTCCTTGTTTTTCTTGGCACTGGAAAAAATTGAGTTGGGGTCAAAAGCAATTGAAGCTGAGAGCCAGCTACCTTCTAACAGCATTTCATTCTCAACTGCAACTTACTTTGGACATATCAGCAGAGAGCGAGAGCAGCAGTCCCTGGACTCTGACCACAATTGAAACTGTGTAAAGTATGCATAGGCATGTGTGTTTGAATCAGAGAATCTGCAATAAATAGAAGAAACAAAAACCAAAGAAAAGCAACTGAGATAACCAAATATTTCTAAACAAAAGACAAGTCCTCTTCCACTGAATTAATTTGCTCCTATAAATGGAAAGGACTCCCTTGGCAGTATGAAAAGCAAGGTCACACTTCGACAATTCAGATCTCAGTGGATCTAAGCTGGTTCATAATAGCAGACCTTGGAGAAATAAAATTTTGGCCTTGGAGGAATAAAGTACCAAGTTTAGAGGTGACACAGATTATGTTGCTTTAAAAGCCTTAGGGTTGTTTAGGTTTTATTCCTAATAGGAATTTAGAAAACCCTACCACTCATTTATCTTCTCAGTATAGACTTCAATTATTCAATCACAATTTTCTGCCAGCCGCTATGTGTAATTTCTGTTGCTATTTTTGGCATCTCTGGACTTTTCCCAAACCATATTATTTTGTTTTCAAATGCAAGCGTTTCTGAAAGAGAAGGAATTGAGGTCTTTAAAGGTTTAAGTTTGTCACATTTAATTTTTTTCCATCTTAAACAAATTTTAGAAAGGACCTATAGGAAATTCACTTTTATGGTTACCAAAATATGGAAACTTAGAGCTCTGGAAAGATTACAGAAAGTTAAGGAAGAAAAAAAAATTATAAAATCCAGATTTGTAGAGGCAACAAAGAAAATGAAAGTGCATAACAGTCATTTGGACTTAATATTAAAATCCTGTATGTGGTTTCTATTTATGAAAAAATATATTGAGCCAATAAAAACAACTATATGTCAGTAACAGATAAATTGTGAGCCAAATTCAGTACTCATTAGAAAAAGAAGTGTTAAAATGTTTTAGGAAAAATTTAAAGCCTATGGTGTGCTGCTGATTTTTTTTTTTTT
>WAAB01002974.1:3253-23574 GCA_013389865.1 Piaya cayana | reverse complement strand
CATCATTGCTGTGAAGCGTGCAGGACCTCAACCCGTCTGTCCTAGGGGCAAGACTCTCCTCAGCCTGTCTTGCTGTTGCTTCTGTCTCAGACAGGACAGATGCCACAGTCGCATCAGGACCCTTGTCTCCTGCAAGTCCTGCAGGCGCTGGGATGTCCCTTCTTTACCAGCATTTGTCAAAAGAGAGTATAGGGCCCCTCAAAGCTTTTCTCATTTGACACACGCCTGGTGGCTTAAGATCTGCAGCACAGTTTTCTTAGAATTGATTTTACTCTGCATGGGGCAATAAAGAGGTGGATGGAACAGGAATTGGTTAATAGACGCAAGGTTAAGGTGAAATGGGAAGCCAAGAATTGGTGCAGTGAAGGGGAGGCAGTGAGATGGGATGGGTGGAGGATTCAGACTGGATATAAGGAAAAAACCTTTTACGGTGAAGGTGGTTCTGGTTGACAGCAAGTTGACCATGAGCCAGAAGGGAGCCCTGGTGGCCAAGAGGGCCAACTGGGGTGCAGGTTGGGGGACAACAGGACAAAAAAGATCTAAAGCAGCTGGAGAGCATCCAGAAGACGACATGGAGTTGGTGAAGGGTTTAGAGGGGAAGTTGTGTGGGAAGCAGCTGAAGCCACTTGGTCTATTCAGATTGGAGGAGACTGAGAGGAGACGACATCGTGGTCTGCAGCTTCCTCACGAGAGGAGAAGGAGGAGCAGGTGCAGAGCTCTTCCCTCTGGTCACCAAAGGACCTGAGGGAGTGGCAGGAAGATGTGCCAAGGAGGGTCAGGTTGGATATTAGGAAAAAGTTCTTCACCCAGAGCCTGATGGAGCACTGGAACAGCTCCCCGGGGAAGCAGTCGTGGCCCAAGGTGACAAAATTCCAGAAATGTTTGGCCAGTGCCCTCAGACATATAGTGTGATTGGTGGGGTTGTTCTGTGCAAGGGCAGGAGTTGGACTTGATGATCCTCATGTGACCCTTCCAACTCAGGACATTGTACGATTCTATAATGAGACCCTGGCCCAGGTTGCCCAGAGGAGTGGTGGCTGCCCCACCTCTGGAGGTGTTCAAGGCCAGGTTGGATGGGGCTTGGAGCCCCTGATGAAGTGGGAGGTGTCCCTGCTCCTGCAGGGAGCTGGACCTATGAAGGTCCCTTCCAACACGAAGCATTCCCTGATTCCATATTTCTATGATCTGAAAAACCAGGCAGTCACAGCAAGGCAGAGAAAACCCAACCAGGCCATAGAAATCAGACTGGAAACTGCTTTGCCTTCTTGTTATTTTTCCCCTTTGCCCTAACGTAACAAACTGAAGATGTGTATATCCACAATGAAATTCACTTCACTATATTCTTCAAATGTCTTCAATGTGGTGGCAAAAGGAAATGTGAAACTCTGCTGTGTAACTTTTCCAAACCAGAAGTTTGAGAAAAAAAACTAGAGAGAGGAAAAATAAAGATGTAGTGTGAGAGTGGGAGAAGGAAGAGAAGAGATGGGTTGGAGGAGGGGGTAGAGGACAATAAGCCAGTTATTTTAATTGATTGATTCAATTGGCAAAATATGTGCAAGAAAAACAAAAAATTAAAAGCATAAAAGGCTTTTTTCCCTGAGGGCTTGGAGCTGAAACAACTGCAGAATTTTTGGTGCGATTGTTTTTCTGGTTGTTAACTGGCTCCGTTAGTGTGGGGCAAGAAAGGAAAGGAGAGGAGGAGCCTGGCTGTGAAGCCCTGTGGAGGAGCAAGGGCTCCTTTTGGGCTCTTCTGTACTCTCAATGGAAAATTGGACCCAATTTTGCATCCACTTCTTCCTTGATGGTTAGGGTCACTTCAGCTGTGTTGCTGAAGGGTGTAGGTTCCTGAACAGCTGATGTTGGGAAAAGCTAACATTGCCAGCAAAACAACTCATCTGGCTCCATCCTCCTCTCTTCCCTGGGTTGAGGAACTTATCCATGAACCAGCCTTTTTTTTGTTGCTGTTGTTCAGAATTAACCTTCAACAGTTCCTGGGAGGTGTGGAGCAGCTGCTGGATTTTATCCCTAGACTGGCAGTAGTTCAGGATCAGTTCTTCCCACACAATGTGATGTAAACACGAATGCAGGATGATGTTTTTGAGAGGGGAGCTGCTTTTGCCTCTACTCATGGAGTTCCTGCCCCTTTGCTTTCCTGACATTTTGGCTGGGAAAGTTACAGTATGAAGGTTTAAAAAGTATGTGCATTATCATAGAATCATAGAATCACCAGGTTGGAAGAGACCCACCGGATCATTGAGTCCAACCGTTCCCATCAATCACTAAACCATGTCCCTCAGCACCTCATCCACCCGCANCCAGCCCCTTCACCAGCTTTGTTGCTCTTCTCTGGACTCGCTCCAGAGCCTCATATGCCAACAGGAGTCCTCCCAGTGTTTCTGGTCAAGTGTTATATTAGAACCATAGAATCACAGAATCATCGAGTCATAGAATCACCAGGTTGGAAAAGACCTACTGGATCATTGAGTCCAACCATTCCTATCAAACACTAAATCTCCCCCAGCTTCCCTCCTGTCCCCCTGCAATGTGGCAGGAGTACCTGGCCATGTGGGCTGAGACGTGCTGTGGTGCAAAAGGAGGTCCCTTAGCTGGACAATGGGAGAACTGGGACCACGGGTCGTGTCCTGCGGGCTCAAAGTTTTCTTTGTCTTTAAGTCTATCCCAGTCTGCTGGATAAGGCAGGGAGACAATACCTCAAACAATTCAGGCAAAGAAAATGCTGTCAGCAGGAAGAGGGGAAAATGCATATTTAGTTTGCAGATGGCTTTGCTGTCAGCTTGATTTACACTCCAGGAAGATCAGCTAATTGGTTTAAAGAAATAAATCTTACAAAGTTTATGTGTGATGCTGGCTGGTTGGCCAATGCCCTCTGTTTTTAGGTTGTTGTCTTTGATGTGGTGTTAGTCATTACCTTCAAAGCTGTGCTTTATTCCCTGTGAAGAATGTATCTCGCAAGTCTCCTGGTGGGTCTTGCTTTTGGCTTATATTTTATTTTATTTCAGAAACACTTTGACAAGGAATAAATAAAAAATGGATTCAGCTTGTCCTGTTTGTCACAGCCCATTTGTGATGATAGTCAATGAATGAGCAATTGCCTAATCCGTCGGAGGAAGTGCTTTGGCAGGCTGGCAGTCCTGCCCTTTTATTTTCGGGTGATGGAAACTGTAATGAGTAATGAAAGACCACGTTCGATTTTTTTTTTAATGAGGAAAAGATGTCCCACTCCTGTCCATGTTTTGGATGCCAAGAAGCCTGTCTAGACATGGCCTGTTCCCCTTCTTGGGGCGATGACCTTATATGATACTAGCAATAGGTCAAGTAGGTGACATTCACTGCATGGTACACAGGAAGGGTTCTCTACACTTCAACCTCTACCCAGGCATCGCCACACTGTGCGATCAATGACAAAGCTGTAAATCCAAAGAAGATTATTTCAGTGTGTTGAATAAATGTCTTAATTGCTTAAGAAGGGCGTAGGAGGGGACTTCTTGCTCTAGAGTTGACTCGTTTTAGTGTTCCCGCAGCAGAACTGGCATATCTCAGCTGTTAACCAAAGATTCACCTGCTCCTCAGCTTGTGATGTTCTCCATAAACATTGGATCCGACTTTGGACACTGCATGCAGGAGTATCTGTGGCTCTCTTGTGTCTCAAAGAAGAAAAATGGTTGAGGGCTGGAGTCCAACGCATTGGAACAGGCTACCCAGGGATGCGGTTGAGTCACCTTCCCTGGAGGTGTTTAAGGGATGGGTGGATTTGGTGCTGAGGGACATGGTTTAGTGATTGATGGGAATGCTTGGACTCGATGATCCTGTGGGTCTCTTCCAACCTGGTGATTCTATGATTCTATGAAAATGCTCTCAGGTGAATCAGGATAGGATGTTGTAATTTAACATAAGCTGTTCTATTTCCTATTTCTTACAATTTCCTAACTTCAAAGTTTCACTACTAGAGTTCTCTTTACAAATTAATGTGTACTGGTAACCGAGATTGCCATCATTCGATTTTGCACCTCAAATACTGTATTCAATTTTGAACTCAAGAAGGACATTGAGGGGCTGGAGTGTGTCCAGAGAAGGGGAACAGATCTGGCGAAGGGGTTGGAGAACAAGCGTTGTGAGAAGTGGCTGGAGGACCTGCAATTGTTTAGCCTTGAGAAGAGGAGGCTGAGGGGAGACCTCATTGCTCTCTACANTCTATTATTGATACTTCACGGTGCTGAGATATCAGTCATGGCAAGAGGCACTGGGCTTGTTCAATTGCCGTGGAAAAAGTCCAGCATTTTGGAAATAAACAAATGTGTCATGGGTTGCCCTGAGAGGTAAGAACCACAACTCTGGAAGGAACATAAGATGGCCATGCTGATCCAGTTTTATATTCTTTCACTAACAGGCAGCTCTGGATGCTGTGGAGAAATCCCCCTTCCCCTCCCCTCATTCTGAGTCAAAGTAGCTCGCACACTCCTCTGCGAGGCTGTTAACAAGTCCAGCTCTACACTCTGCAGCAGAGAATGACTTTCTTCCTTTTTCAGGATGATGCACAAGACAGGTTAGGATGGCAGTTGCAGAACTTTGGGGTGAGGTACTGTGTTTTTACATAAAATAAGTGGATGATGCGCACGTATTGATGGTTGGTGGAAATTTGTGTGCGTGTGTATGCACATGACTGAAATAAAATATACATAAAATACCATTTGCAGAGGATAGAAAGAGTAGCCCATGTAGAGTCTTTTCTTGACCATGCATGGGCTTATGTAGGATAGAAACAATACCACACATCAGTACAAGCTGGAGGCTGCTGGGAAGCAGCTCTGCAGAGCAGGACCTGGGGGTCCAAGTGGACAACAAGCTGACTGTGAACCAGAAAACAAGCTTGTGGCAATGAGACCCACTGACATCCTCGGCAGCGGATGGAGGGAGATGATCCCCCCACTCTGCTCAGCGCTGGTGAGGCCACGTCTGGTGTGTTGTGCCCATTCCTGAACTCCCTGGTACAAGAAAAATGCAAACTTACTGGAGAGAGCCCAGTGAAGGGCCATGAAAACTACTAAGGGCCTTAAGAATGAAGAGAAACTCAGATAGCTGGTTTGAACAGAAGGCTAAGGGGAATCTTGTCAGTGTGTATAAATATCTGATGCATGGGAATGAAGAAGAAAGAGTCAGTGGCGGCCAGTGACAGGACAAGAAGTGATGGGCATATTTTGGAGCATGGAAAATTCCATTTAAACAAAATCCACCACTTTTTGTTTTTACTGTGAAGGTGATCAAACACAGGCATAGGTTGTCCAAAGGCATTGTTGAGTCTCCATCCATGGAGTTAAATGACTGGATGCAACCTGGTATCGCTGACCCTGCTCAAGGAGGCAGGCTGGGCTAGGGGATCTTGAGAAGTCTTTTTCAATTTTGATGATTCTAATTCTGTGATTTTGTGATTATCTTGATATAAATTTGGAATAGAGTGAAATTATTCTCAAGACTAAGTGATAAGAATGATATAAACATTTTATCTTTAAAAGCAGACTATGCCTGCTTAGTCTGTAGAATGTACAGACTATTACCCACCACTGCAGCAACTCATGTAAAAAAGTAAAATATTTAATAGCGATATTAATAAAGTTTAGGAGAAAAGAAGTGACAGGTAGCCATTGAGCTTATCTAGAGTATAAAGAGGGAAAGGAGATGATGATTTCATAGAATCCTGGAATGGTTTATGTTGGAAGGGACCTTCACAGCACTGGTTTATGGCACTGGAAGCCGAGTCAGGAGAATAAAGATGTTCCCCTAGTTTGCAGTTCAGCACAGCGTGTAGTCTTGGCTCTTGCTGGGCCAGTCAAGACATCAGTGCTTTGTCTTNGTTCTATTTCCTATTTCTTACAATTTCCTAACTTCAAAGTTTCAGTACTAGAGTTCTCTTTACAAATTAATGTGTACTGGTAACCGAGATTGCCATCATTCGATTTTGCACCTCAAATACTGTATTCAATTTTGAACTCAAGAAGGACATTGAGGGGCTGGAGTGTGTCCAGAGAAGGGGAACAGATCTGGCGAAGGGGTTGGAGAACAAGCGTTGTGAGAAGTGGCTGGAGGACCTGCAATTGTTTAGCCTTGAGAAGAGGAGGCTGAGGGGAGACCTCATTGCTCTCCACAGCTCCTTGAAAGGAGGTTGTAGTGAGGTGAGTGTTGATCTCTTCTTCCAGGTAACAAGAGATAGGATGAGAGGAAAAGGCCTCAAGCTGCACCAGGTTTAGATGGGAAATTAAAAAATATCCTCACTGAGAGGGTTCCTGGGCCCTGGCAGAGGCTGCCCAGGGAGGCGGTGGAGTCCTTATTCCTGGAGGGGTTTAATAGATGGGTGGATGAGGTGTTCAGGGATGTGGTTTAGTAGTTGACAGGTATGGTTGGACTCAATGATCTCAAAGGTCTTTTCCAACCAAATGATTCTATTATTGATACTTCACGGTGCTGAGATATCAGTCACGGCAAGAGGCACTGGGCTTGTTCAATTGCCGTGGAAAAAGTCCAGTGTTTTGGAAATAAAGACATGTGTCATGGGTTGCCCTGAGAGGTAAGAACCACAACTCTGGAAGGAACATAAGATGGCCATGCTGATCTAGTGTTATGTTCTTTCACTAACAGGCAGCTCTGGATGCTGTGGAGAAATCCCCCTTCCCCTCCCCTCATTCAGAGCCAAAGTAGCTCGCACACTCCTCTGCGAGGCTGTTAACAAGTCCACCTCTACACTCTGAAGCAGAGAATGATTTTCTTCCTTTTTCAGGATGATGCACAAGACAGGTTAGGATGGCAGTTGCAGAACTTTGGGGTGAGGTGTGGTGTTTTTACATTAAGATAAGTGGATGATGCGCACATATTCTTGATTAGTGGATATTTGTGTGCGTGTGTACGCATGTGACTGAAATAAAATCTACATAGAATAGCATTTGCAGAGGATAGAAAGACAGAGTCGCCCATGTAGAGTCTTTTCTTGACCATGCACGGGCTTATGTAGGATAGAAATAATGCCACACATCAGTACGAGCTGGAGGCTGCTGGGAAGCAGCTCTGCAGAGCAGGACGTGGGGGTCTGAGTGGACAACAAGCCGACTGTGAACCAGCAAAACAAGCTTGTGGCAATGAGAGCCACTGACATCCTCGGCAGCGGATGGAGGGAGATGATCCCCCCACTCTGCTCAGTGCTGATGAGGCCACGTCTGGTGTGTTGTGCCCATTCCTGAACTCCCCGGTACAAGAAAAGCACAAACTTGTTGGAGAGAGTGAAGGCCCAGTGAAGGGCCATGAAAACTACTAAGGGCCTTAAGCATGAAGAGAAGCTCAGATAGCTGGTTTGAACAGAAGGATAAAGGAGAATCTTGTCAGTGTGTATAAATATCTGATGCATGCGAATGAAGAAGAAAGAGTCAGTGGTGCCCAGTGACAGGACAAGAAGTGATGAGCATGCTTTGGAGCATGGATAATTCCATTTAAACAGAACCCCCCACTTTCTATTTTTACTGTGAAGGTGATCAAACACAGGCATAGGTTGTCCAAAGGCATTGTTGAGTCTCCATCCATGGAGTTAAATGACTGGATGCAACCTGGTATCGCTGACCCTGCTCAAGGAGGCAGGCTGGGCTAGGGGATCTTGAGAAGTCTTTTTCAATTTTGATGATTCTAATTCTGTGATTTTGTGATTATCTTGATATAAATTTGGAATAGTGTGAAATTATTCTCAAGACTAAGTGATAAGAATGATATAAACATTTTATCTTTAAAAGCAGACTATGCCTGCTTAGTCTGTAGAATGTACAGACTATTACCCACCACTGCAGCAACTCATGTAAAAAAGTAAAATATTTAATAGCGATATTAATAAAGTTTAGGAGAAAAGAAGTGACAGGTAGCCGTTGAGCTTATCTAGAGTATAAAGAGGGAAAGGAGATGATGATTTCATAGAATCCTGGAATGGTTTATGTTGGAAGGGACCTTCACAGCACTGGTTTATGGCACTGGAAGCCGAGTCAGGAGAATAAAGATGTTCCCCTAGTTTGCAGTTCAGCACAGCGTGTAGTCTTGGCTCTTGCTGGGCCAATCAAGACATCAGTGCTTTGTCTTTTCCCTCAGGCTGCTGAAGGAAGCATTTGAGCTACTGTTAATCCCTTCTTGAGGGAACAAGACATCATTTGCTGCTTCTGAGCAATACTTGCCACTGGGAGCTAACGCAGAGCGCCTTCCGTGTCCTTGTGCCTGAGACCCAGATGAAGGCTGAGAGGTGGGAGCTCCAGAAAAGTGCTAAGTGACTGGTGTTTCAAGAGCCTTTCAAGAGAGGCTGACCAACCCGTGTGCAGGAACATGTTACTTGCTCTGTGTCCTGGGTGTGGATGCAGACAAAGGCAGCTCCAGTTCCAAGCAGGGAATGCTGCTTGATTCACTCTGTAGCTGCAGAAAGAGCCTATCCCAGTGAAAAGAAGGGAAAGAAAAGAACCAGCTGCAGCGTTCACCAATGCCCTTCATCATTCACTCCACACTGAGTCTTTACTTGAAGCCAGACAAATCCGAGATGTTTATTTCCAACCAGAAGTAAACACCAGGGAAAACGTCTGTCTCTACNTGTTTATTTCCAACCAGAAGTAAATACCAAAGGGCTTCAGAAAATGTGTGTGTCTGTGTCTTTATGCACTGCTAATATCTGTCCCCTGGGAGCCTGTTAGGACAGGAGAGAGTGATCGTTACTCAGAGACCCTCTGCCCCAGCCAAGCCTTAATTCTTCAAGCCCCGTTGGTCTTGGAGGAGGTGCCACAGAAGAGGTCAAGGTGTTTTGACTCTGTTTATGACAGGCCAGTATTCGAGTGTGGTTTGTCTTGGAGGTGTTTAAGGCACGAGTAGATGATGTCCTGAGGGACATGGTTTAGTGTTTGATAGGAATGGTTGGACTCGATGATCCAGTGGGTCTCTTCCAACCTGGTGGTTCTATGATTCTATGATTCTATGATTCCTCGTTAACTGAAGGAAGTTACNCAGTATTCGAGTGTGGTTTGTCTTCCTCGCTAATTGAAGGAAGTCATTCCAGTTTTGAGGCATTCAGGAAGCTGGAGCTTGCTCTCTTTATTCCAAGCTGGCTTCTCTCGTTGGGAATTTGGCTTTTCCTGTGATTTTTCCTGAGGGTCAACTTGACAGTTGCTTGTACATCCTAGATTCACCTGAAGAGAAGTCGAAGAACAAGGGTCTCGAGTGTACCAGTCCACCTTGAAACATAACCAGAGAGGCTTTGCATATACTTCATTTCCATCCAAGGTTGAAGAAATCTCTTAGCCAAATACTCCCCAGAATACTTCTGCTTCAGAGCAGACTTCCCAGTGTAGCAGTGGGAGAGCGTCCTGGCATTCCCAGGGGAGTCAGAACAATCTGTTAGCTCCTCAGCCCCTTGCAGCCTTGCCTCCTCTGCCCATCGCCCTGCACAGCGGTGCCTCTCCCTCTTCTGGCTACGGGAAGATATAGCTGGAAGCGAGGTAGATTGCAGACAGATCTGTGGTTTAACTACATTCCTAGAAACACCCAGGTACCAGACTCCTGCCTGAAGGCTGCGAGTATGTAGGACACCCAGCTCTCTGCTGTGTGAGGGCAGCGTGGTCTTTATCCAGCAGGGGAGGACCAAAGGGTGTTATGCCATTTCCTCACCATCTATGGATGCCATGAAGTAGTTGTTCCATACTCTGCCCTGGCTCCTTGCTGGCTTTGGGGTCAAACCCTGTATCCCTTGTAGCTTGTTTAGCCTGGAGAAGAGGAGGCTGAGGGGAGACCTCATTGCTCTCTCCAACTCCCTGAAAGGAGGTTGTGGAGAGGAGGGAGCTGGGCTCTTCTCCCAAGTGGCAGGGACAGCACGAGAGGGAATGGCCTCAAGTTCCACCAGGGGAGGTTCAGGCTTAATGTTAGGAAAAAAAAATTCATGGAAAGGGTCATTGGGCACTGTCAGAGGCTGCCCAGGGAGGAGGTTGAGTCACCTTCCCTGAAGGTGTTTAAGGGACAGATGAATGAGGTGCTGAGGGACAGGGTTTAGTGTTTGACAGGAATGGTTTGACTCGATGATCCGGTGTGTCTCTTCCAGCCTGGTTATTCTATGATTCTATGAGAGTCCTCTGTGAGGTCATCCATCAGATCTCTTTTTTTCTGTGCCAGCCTGCTCTATTTCACAGCTCCATCCCAAAACTCTCACAGACATCATAGGATGCAGCAGCTACAGGGTATCTTGTCCCAGCGATAGGACAACGTGAAATGGCCTCAAGTTGCACCAGGGAAGGTTTAGATTGGATATTGGGAAAAAAAATCTTCACTGGAAGAGTGGTGAAGCCCTGGCAGAGGTTGCCCAGGGCAGTGGTGGAGTCTCCATCCCTGGAGGGGTTCAAAAAGTGTGTGGCTGAGGCACCTGGGGACATGGTTTAGCGAGCATGGTGGGGTTGAGCTGACGGCTAGAATGGGTGATCCTAGAGGTCATTCCAACCTTAGTGACTCTATGGTTCTATGACCACTGGACATCAAAGAGAACAAGGTCTTTCACTTTGAGAACAAAAGCCACTATGGTCGGTCCCCTTGATGCTCTGGCTCTGGACCGTCTGTGCACCAACACAGCATCCCTTTCCCGGGGTCTGGAAGGAGGAGGTGAGTGGGGATGCAGGGCTGGCAGTGCAGAAAGAAGAAACATTGGGGTTGGATGGCAGGGGAAAAATCCAGGTGAGAATTAGACTTAACAAAATATTCACAGACAAAAAGTGGAGATGAAATGCCCTGGGTTTGCTTCCAGGAACCAAAACCAGCAGATGTTGAGGGAATGAGATAGGTTGGAAGTTCCAAATCAGATCGTGAACAGAAATGGGTTTTGAAGCATGTTTGGAAGAGATTGAAAATGTGAATATGGTTTTGTGTCACTGGAGAGCAGGAAAAAGGCATTAACTCTTTGGTAGCTGAGGCCATAACCTGAGCTCAGCTGACGTGTGGCCTATGAAATGGGCTTGCATTCTCCAGAAGGTCTCAGCTCTTCTCTGACCTTCTTGGCTGGTACCAGATATTGACTCCCATGCAAAGTTTGCTTCTCATCATTTGCATTCCTGTGGCTGAGGCACTGCTGCCATCCCCTGCGCTCCGAATCACGGCCTGGGCTTACAGAAATCACAATGTTGGTGGAAAAAAACAATGAAATTGAAAAAAATAATACCATAGGGTGCTTGCTTCACTGGTTTTATTTCAGAGGAGTTGCACATCTACAGCCGTGAGGGCTGGACAAGTGAAAAATTGACATCTGAGGGTGCCTACAAACCGTCTCTACATTGTCCCGTTAGACAATGCTTCCGGGTCCCTCAGGGCCAAAACCCTCCCTGAAACATGCTGTCTCTCCCCTTCAGGGTGTCCTGACAGCTCCTCGCTGACGTGCAGGGAAACCTCAAAGGTGCCCAGCCCTGACAATGGCTTCCAGAGCAGCTCCGCATGTCACCCAGCTACCCCGAGTGCCTTCACTTGGAATAGACCACATCAGCCCAGATGTAACCCGCAGGGCAGTGTGACCTTGTTCCCCTCCCTTTCAATGTGTTTCTCCATCCTCTGTGCCCTCTTGCTCCCTCGGACTGTTGCAGAGTCTGCCAGCAGCTCCTGGAAGCCCCTGGTATGTCAGGTGATGGAGCTGCAGCCGTGCCACGTTGGAGCCCGGCTCCACTTGTCCAACCATGAGGTCCAACTCCCAGGCTGTGGTCAAGGGATGTTTTACATCTAGATCTCCTCCTTCCAGGAGCCACCTTGCTACAAGGAGGGGGCCTAAATATCTCTCTCACTCTCTTAGTGGCATTCATCCTCTTTCCGATGCTGGAATCCAGGGAAGCCCTGTCTCCAGGTTTGAGGTTCAACAAGGTCCTGCACTTGGGGCACAACAACTCTGAGCAGCTACAGACTAGGAGAAGTCTGGTTGGAAACTGCCTGGATGAGAAGGACCTGAGGGTGTTGGTTGACAGCGACTGAACATGAGCCAGCAGTGGCCCAGGTGGCCAAGAAGGCCAATGGCATCTTGGNCTCATTGCTCTCTACAACTCCCTGAAAGGAGGTTGTGGAGAGGAGGGAGCTGGGCTCTTCTTCCAAGTGACAAGGAGCAGGATGAGAGGGAATGTCCTCAACTCCGTCAGGGGATCTTCAGGCTGGACATTAGGAAAAAAATCTTCTTGGAAAGGGTGATTGGGCACTGTCAGAGGCTGCAGGTTGATTCACCTTCCCTGGAGGTGTTTAAGGGACAGATGGATGAGGTGCTGAGGGACATGTTTAAGTGATTGATAGGAACGGTTTGACTTGATGATCCAGTGGGTCTTTTCTAACCTAGTGACTCTGATTCTATGATTCTGTGATTCCAATGGAAAGAGCTCATGATGCATCAAGGACCTCTGGCTGCTGTGGGAGGTCCATGCTAACATTTGGTGTCCTTGAAAAGGGTTATCTGGAAGGGAAGTATCTAGGCAATGGGAGATCTCACTGATAAAGCTTCATCCATGAAGCAGAAAAACAGCCTCATGAGCTGGTGGTGGATGGGGAGCAAGAACTTCATAGAATCATGGAATGCTTTGTATTGGAAAGGACCCTTACAGTTCAACCCCCCCTGCAGAAACAGGGACATCTTTAACCAGATCAGGTTGCTCAGAGCCCCATCCAACCCAACTTGGAATGTTTTCACGATAAGACTTCCACTGCCTCCCTGGGCAACCTGCACCAGTGCCTCACCACCCTCAGTGTGAAAAATGTCTTCCTTATGTCCATTCTAAATCTCCCCTCCGTTAGTTTAAAAGCGTTACTCCTTCTCCTGTCACAACAAGTCTCACCTAAAAGTCCCTCCTCATGTTCCCCATAGCCACTTTCGGTACTTGAAGACCTGCTCTGGGCTTGCTGAAGTCATCTCCCACCTCTGCTGGCTAACCAGCACTGGTCTATATGATCCAAGCTGACTCTTGATTGCCACTGGGGAGCCCAGGCTGGTTGTGTTCCCTGGGGAGCAGCGGGGCTACCCAGTTACCTAACAACTGGTGGGGGGCTGAGCTACCTGAAAGTGACCACCCTGGCACCAGCAGGGGCCAAACCAGCTGCCACGAAGGAGATGGAATGGGGTAGGACTGCTTTTACTTTTGTTTTTCATAATTAATGAATTTAGTGTTTCGTAGGTTGGGAAGACACGTGGGCACAATTAGAGATGTGATGAAAAGCACTTTAATGAACATTTTCCAGAGAGTTCATATTCTGGATTTATGGCTTGTAGTAGCCAAGGGAAAGATGCTGGTTTCTCTCTCCTGCACCTCTACAGACCCGTAAGCTCTCTCTTGCTTTCCCAGGCACCTCTGTGGGCTGGAACAGAAAACTCTCAGCTCTCTTCTTTTCTCTTACCAGTCTTTCCAGGGTCACAGCTCTGAGGGGCTTTCAGGGTATGTTTGCTCTAAACGAGCTCTGAAAGGTCCATGTGGCCTCGGGGAAGCAGAGGGAATGGATCTCATTCCTGCTTCACAGTGACATTGTGCTCAGTTGAGGAAGGAGCTTGGTCGGTGCAGAAGTACCATGAGGAAGGGCTCTGAGCATGATGCGAGCTAGTTCCGCAGGGCAGATTGTGCAGGATCTGTACCCTTTGTCCTCTTTGGGCTAGACAGCTCATGACAGGGAGTGGAACTGGATGATCTTTAAGGTCCCTTCCAACCCAAACCTTTCTATGATTTTATAATTCCATGATTAGGAGGCTTTTCCTGGGAAAGGCACTCTCACATGCTCTTCTCTCTTCAGCCAGTTCCAGAGGTGGTATATGGGAGCCTTGGAAAGCTGGTGCTGCCAGACTCCTACTAGTCTTGAACTGAGACTCACCTGTTCCTCTGCATACGGAAACGAGAAGTTTTTCTGTACCACGGTTTGCTGGTTGGTTCACCCCACGGTGGTCACCACCTGAGACACCTACGGCAACACGACAGTGGGATGTGCCCAGCTGGGCTGAGACTCTGCAAGGGACTGACAGGTTAGATGAGGGCTGTAATTGCTGTCATCCCAGAAGGAAACTATTAGCTCCACACCAGAGTCTCTCCAGCTGTGTCAGCTTGTCCATGCGCACTGACATGGGTGTACAAATTGTGCTTGTCTTCCATACGGTTTGGAAACCCTCTCAACCAGCTGCGACAAGTGGGGACTCAATTTCTGCTACATTGACCAGGCAATATCCTGTTCCCTTTGTTCCAAATGCTGCTTGGCTCCTGCTGCCGTGATGATGTGTGACTGTGCTCCCCTTGGAGAGCTCACACACTCCATCCACTGGGGATAACTGTGTGTCAAGTGGTTGTCTGGGTACCCTAACCCCAAGAGAGCCTTGCGGTTAACCTGACGCTCTTAGTGCTTCTTGTGTCAAGGTCAGTGGGGTTTATTTTGGGGTGTCTTATAATTAGGGATTTCCTTGTGGAGTTAGGGTGTGTGCTGAGGAATTTGGATTTATGCCGTGGATGTATAATCCCATTTCTGAAGGAGAATTGTATTTCTACAGCTCAAATTTGGTGTAGGGCTTTCCCAGTTGTTTGCATGTGAGGTGCCCTATGGAAATTAAAGAAAATGGCTCAGAGTTTTTGAGGAGCTCAACAGGCTGATCAGGGAGGGGGTTGGGTCACCATCGCTGGAGGGGTTTAAGGGATGGGTGGATGAGGTGCTGAGGGACATGGTTTAGCGTTTGATAGGAATGGTTGGACTCGATGATCCAGTGGGTCTCTTCCAACCTGGTTATACTATGATTCTATGACTCTATGAGAACAGATTTTGAGCAGCTGTAGGATATCAGAAGCCTAAATCAGGATTCAAGTCTTACAACAGGGCTTACTTTTCATAGTTCCCACCCAGAGCTTTGGATTTGTCACTAAAATTGGGGTTCCCATATTCTTCTCTAATCTTTGAATCCCACTACTCTCTTTTCCTCCTGATCTCTTAAGTTTTCTCCTTGACATAAGACTCCAGGGCTCATGTGAAGAGAAGGAAGCAGAGCCAGGCTCTGGCTGGGAGTTTGTCTTTGCATGGGAGACCTTGTCATACGATGACCCTAAAGGTGACTCTGGTCCATAGGGGCTGGAGAGGGATGCTGGTGATGTGATTCTGCTGCCTAAAGGTGGGCAGGTCGTCTCTCTCCTCTGAAGGAGTGAGGTGGGGAGGATGGTGCCAGCTCACATGGACACAATGCTATTTCCCAGTCCTCGCTCAGGCAACATCCAAGCAGCAACCGCCTCCTTTGGCTGAGAGAGGCAGCCAACCACTGAATGAACCATCAAGGTGCTTTTCATGTGCAAAAGGACAGAAATCAATCACTGGTCAGCGATGGTCTCGTTTATTATCTCACAAGAACAAATGACTTATACAGCTGCAGCAATGTCAGCAGAACCAAAGCTTTGCCCAAAGCCTGAGCTCTGACTGCCGGTCCCTGCTGCGATGGGTGGCAGTGGGAGGGTTTGTAATGGAGAGGATGGATTTGGGAGATCCCTGAGCTGCAGGGAGCAAATTTGAGACTGTTCCCAGAGTCCCGTGTCCTCCTGATGCCATCATCCCACACGCCTGATTTCTGTTCCCTCCTTCTACCTGACTGTCCTTAGAAGAAGGGAGGCAAATGCAACCCCCAGCATGACTGTTCAAAGTGGAAGACTTGTACCCAAGAACCAACAGCTCTTCCAGGAGCAAGGTTTGGGGGCTCCTAGGAGCCAGGTGGATGGAGGCAGGAGCACCCCAGGCGCGCTGCAGCGTGGAGGGGGGAGCGATGAAGGTGGCGGGATCCCCATGTTCCCTTGAGCGACCTGGCCAGGTGCTGCTGAGTGACCTGAGACAAAGCATGTACATTGCTCTGGGGAGGGGTTTAGATTTGGCTGCCTTAGGGTTCAGAGACCCCCTGCTAGGAAATGTGGGACAGACTGAAAGAGGAGCTGAGCATCTCCAGCTCCTGGGATCGTCTGGGAGTGGGGGTCCTGCCCATCCCATAAAGCTCCCAGTGGATGAAGTGGAGCTTCCCAAAACCGAGGCAGTCCAAGCCTCAGGTGCACACCTGGATACACTGCTTATAACCCATTTCCCCTGCTCTTCCACTAAATGGGCATGGGGGAGATGCAAGCCCATTTCCAGGGTCTGTGGGACCTGTGGAGGACCCTGGAGGAAAAGGCCTGAGGTCCCTATGGGTGGCCAAGTCATTGCAGTTACCCATTGCCATGTGTTTCTGCCACAAAGCAATGACTTTTTCTTGCTAAACCATCTCTTCCTTGAGAAGACGTGCTTGGCTTTGCTGCAGGCTCCTCCCGGCTTGTGATGCTGTAGGATGAGGAGGAGGTTGGTCTCTGTGATCCATCTCCTGAGCTGGTGGGACTCTCTCCCAGGCAGCCCCTGGGTGCAGCTGGTTTCTCTCCTCCCGTGGCCAGCCCTGAGTATCTGGAGCTCAGGCAGAGCCCTTCCAGGTGAGTGGCAGCCGGCAGAGCAGTGCTGGTTGCCCAGGTAGATATGATGGGGTGTGAGGGTGGATGGGTTGTACTGATGCTTTGCATGGAGCAGCCTGCTGTCACCTTGCTGGCCACCCAGTGCTGGGGCTGGCCCTCCGTGTGTGGTGTGGGGTGGTTTGGCACGGCTACTCGGACGAGGTTTATAAATGAGATGTGTAGGCTGGTGTGGGCGGGGAGGGGAAGAAGGCTATCCGGAGGCTGCTGCCAGCTGGGTCTCGGCTCTCTGAGGCAATCAGCACCTCACTGTCATTGAGGCAGGGACAATGCTCAGAGAAGCCCTTCTTCTTCCCTCTGGTGCCCACCCGCTGCTGGCAGGGGACGAGAGTCATGGAAGGGAAGCTGTAGTTGTCGAGGATGGAGTGCACTCTCAAGGAATCAGGTGTCTCGAATATGTGATCGATGTCAGAAAAGGTCACCAGAGCCTGCGTGGAGTCATAGGAGCTTTTCTCCATGTCATCAACCTCACAAGACTGCGTGTAGCGCCCCTTCTCCTTGCCCTTCTGCCTCAGCAGACGGAGGTCGTCTCTGAAGTGGGGGTTGAAGAGCAGGTAGAGCAAGGGGTTCAGGCAGGCGGGCAGGGGCAGGACTACAAGGAGGACAGATTTGATGACCTCTGGAGTGATGAGGAAGAGGTTGAGTGTGGAGGAGAAGACGAGGAAAGCCACTGGGCAGTAGAGGAAGCAGTTGGTGAAGATCAGCCAGGCCACGTGCTTGACCATGGCGCAGTCCCAGACAGCACTGAACTCCCCCTTCAGCAGGTGACAGTAGAGTCGGATGTAGGTGCCCGTGATAGTCAGGAAGCAGAGCATGTTTGTCATCACCAAGGCCACGGTGAAGCCCAGGGTGGCAGGTTTCCCATCTGGGATGGGATACGGGAGGCAGAGAGGAGACGCTCCGTATTCCCCGATGGAGAAGAGAGGCAGAACAGCAGCCACAGAGGACAGCAAGAGGCAGCAAAGGACAGCGGCCTTGACCTTCCCTAAGGAGGGTGACTTTCCATAGCCCCGCATGCAGGAGACTGAGACGCTGCACTGCACAGCGGCCAATGTCAGCAGAAAGATGGCAGCCTCGGAGGCAAACACCGACAGGAACCCTGTCACCCTGCAGCCTGCGCCGCTCTCCCACCTGGCACCGTATTTGGCAAACTGGCCGTAGGTCAGGGTGTCTACGAGAGCCAGCATGCTGCAGTAAACCCCGGTCAGCATGTTGGCTCCTGCTATGGAGCCGATGAGGAACTTGACTGGAGAGAGGTAGCTGGGAGAGGCAAAGACGGCCAGAATGACCAGCCCATTGGAGAGCACCGAGACCAGGACGATGACCCAGACTCCCAGGCGGATGATCCAGCTCTCAAACAAGTTATCACAAGGCTTGAAGGGACCTGGAAGAAAACAAACCACAAAGTTATATCCAGAATATACAGCTCTGCTCTAGAGCAGTGGCCCAGCCCCCTCCTGGCCCTGCTGGCCCATTGCCAATTGGATGCCAAGGGCTGGAAAGGAGCATATGACATTTTCTGCCCTGTTCTGCAGTAAAACCTGGATGAAGGCATCGAGTGCACCCTTAGCAAGTTTGCAGATGACACTAAGCTGGGAGGAAGCTGGATCTGCTGGAGAGTTGGGAGGCATCAAAGGGATCTGAACAGGCTGGATCCATGGGCTGAGACCAACGGCAGGAGTTTTAACAAGGCCAAATGGTGGGTCCTGTGCTTGGGACACAAGAACACTGAGCAGCTACAGACTGTCTAGAAAGCTGCCTGGAGGTAGAAGGACCTGGGGTGTTGGTTGAAAGCGACTGAACATGAGCCAGCAGGGGCCCAGGTGACCAAGAAGGACAATGGCATCTTGGCTTGGATCAGAAACGGCTTGAGCAGCAGGTCCAANCCTGAAAGGAGGTTGTGTAGAGAAGGGAACTGGGCTCTTCTCCCAAGTGACAGGGGACAGGACGAGAGGGAATGGCCTCAAGCTCCACCAGGGGAGGTTCAGGCTGGACATTAGGAAAAAAATTTTCCCAGAAAGGGTGATTGGTCACTGGAAGAGGCTGCCCAGGGAGGGGGTTGAGTCAGCTTCCCTGGAGGGGTTTAAGGGACGGGTGGACGAGGTGCTGAGGGATATGGTTTAGTGCTTGATGGGAATGGTTGGACTCGATGATCCAGTGGGTTCTTTCCAACCTGATGATTCTATGGTTCTAAGACAGCAGCAGTGCTTCCTCTTGTCTCTGCCCGAGCTCCCCCATGCTCCTGTCCCTACACTGGGGAGCCTCTGGCATGCCAACTGGGCCTCCTCTCGGATCTTGTCCAGGGCAGAAATAAGGTGCAGGGAGAGGTAAGAAGTGAAATATGAGAAATGGCAAACTTATCAGAGCTCCTAAACCAGGAAAGGGTTCAGGTCTGGCATTGCCAATCCATGTTTCTACACACTGTGACACCTTTTTGCTCCCATATCCCACCTGCCTTAGTCTGTTCAAGGGGGCAGTTTGAGCTCAAGCTGAGCCTTTGTCCAAAGGGCCATCATGTCCTGTGTTTCTGTGGGATTCCAGACCCGGTCACTCCTGGTGTCAGCTTGGCATTTGAGCCACTCCCCCATTTGCTGTTCTTTCTCATTGCCTGCTCTGGCATCTTGGGGTTAGTGGTGTGGAGACACTGCAGGGAGGATTGTGGGAGCCTGGGGATTTAGAAAAGCTCAGAGTATTCCAGCTGTGTTCAAAGGGTTTCCTTGGATGCTCACCAGGGCTTGGTGTGCACTGAATAGTGGGGTGCAGCTTTGATTCCTCAAGGTCCAGCTGGAGGTCATCTGTGTCTAGGTCATCTGTGGAGAAAACAACAAAAAACGATGCTCAGATAAGAATGAACGGGGCTGTTGAGGGGAGATGGGCCAGAAGCTTTTCTCACTGCTTGCTCTCCTTTTCTCACTTCACTCTCCTTCCCAGCCAGTTCCCAGCCCACAAGTCCAAAGTAGCTGCTGGTGTCCAGTTTCTATGCAGTCCCTGGTGTAGAGGGAGAAGGTCTTGTAAATGATGGTGGGTTGCAATGTGACCCACTCCTCTGTTTTCAGGTTCCTCCCAACATTTCAACTGTAAGAGCCCCAGATCCTGGAGTTGTGGGACTGCAGATGTCTCCTCCCAGCGTGCTTTATGAAGAATAAAGAAATATTCTAGCCTATGTGGTTACAGAAAACAAAGCCTTCAAATGCATCTTCTAAATAGAAGCTTTCTATGCAGACCTTGTCTGATGTTAGTTCATCAACGAAGACTTTGGAGCTTTTTTCGAAGAGAGTCATTAGCTGCTACTTGCAGCACAAATTCTTCATCAGCAACCACTGCCACCACCACCAAATGGCTCAGAAGCTAAAGGACAAGAAAATCCAACATCTTTTTTTTGCTTTATTTTCTATCCTGTGTTTTCCTGGGACTGTGGTGCCTTATTCTAACCATGGAGGTTCCCAGTCCTGGATTTGCTTACAGGTGGACTCGTTGCCCATGCCTGCAGACTCTGGATCCATGAGGTCTGTGTAGCCAGACTGCATTGCCCTCAGAATCCAGCCTGCTGGGCCAGCACCTCCATCCTGCTGGCAGCTGCATCCTCAACCAGGCTTAGACCCTCTAATCATAGAATCATAGAATCATAGAATCACCAGGTTGGAAGAGACCCACTGGATTATCGAGTCCAACCATTCCTATCACTAAACCATATCCCTCAGCACCTTGTCCAACTGTCCCTTAAACCCCTCCACGGAAGTTGACTCAACCTCCTCCCTGGGCAGCCTGTTCCAGAGCCCAATCACCCTTTCTGTGATAATTTCTTTCCTA
>WAAB01002972.1:69136-93707 GCA_013389865.1 Piaya cayana | reverse complement strand
CCTGTGCCAGTAGATGCTCACCTACCTTTGGCTCTTGCCCGTCTTGCCAGATTTTGTCAACGGTAGCAGACTGTGGAGGAGGGTGGCTGCGNCTGGCTGCTCTGTCCTGCCTGTGCCAGTAGATGCTCACCTGCCTTTGGCTCCTGCCTCTCCTACCAGATTTTGCCAACGGTAGCAGACTGTGTGGAGAAGGGTGGCTGCAAAAGATGTTCGACCATGGACCATGATGTCCCCAGGATCACCCACCCTGAGTGTGGGCAAGAGGCAGAATAAGGGGAGAAGTTGGAGGGACCCTGGGCTCATCCATCCTGCTGCATTTCCCCTCTCCAAGCCTGTCTCTGCCAGAGCCCAGAGCAGCTCACAGCAAGCAAGTTGTAGGTATGTCCCATCCTGCGGGCTCAGGGCCATGGGCTGCAGAGGTGAGAAACCTCTGTGTCCCTGGAAGGCAGCTCTGGGGTGGTGACCCCCAGCCCTGCAGTATGCCATCCACAGCTGGACAGTGTGGCAGGTGTGTCCAGGCTCCACACAGGGTAGAATGGAGCGGCCTTGGGCATGATGATAGAGCTGGGGACTCGGTGTGGGAGGAGGTGGGTTGGTTCTCCATCCCAAGAGGGGATGGAGAAGTGGGTGTGTGCTATAGACCCCGCATTGAACATGTGTCTGCATGCTTGGTGGGACAAACTCTTGCAGAGCATCAATACACCAGGATACCTCCCTGCTTTGGTCTGAGTGTCCAGCCATGTCCTGCATCCCTATCCCACGATGCAAGATGCTCCACATCCACCATCTGTACCTGATACCTCAGGGTGCGCTGTGCTTAGGGGATGCAAGGGATGCAAGGCTCAATCAGGCTCAGGCAAACAGTAGCAGTGAGGGTCATCATGATGCTGGAGCAGTGAGTCAAGGACAAACAAACACAAGTGTGCTGGACAAGGATACCACGGCCTGCCCTCATGGAGGGGGCACCCATGGGTGGTGGTGGCCCCAGGGATATGTGCAGCTGGGGCAACAGGCCATTGCACACAACAGCACATGCCCCAGTGCATGTTGGGGCAGGGCTCTGCCTCCCTGGGCTGAGGACACATGCAGATCATTGCCGTGGTGATGGATCACAGGAGGACGAGCCCCAGGTAGATGAGGCAGGACAGCGGGACCACCATGACACAGCCTGCAGTGACCATCACAGAGAGGCACACGCTGCAGATGCAAAAGGAGCTGATGCGTTTCTCCAGCTGTAGGCGATGCTGGTGACACTGGTGTGGCACAGGGGTGCTGGGTGAGTGACGCAGGATGTGTGGACAGGGGTATAGAGTGCAGCACGGAAAGCTGCGTGCCCAGGGCTAGGTATAGGGTATGATGTGCAGGGGCTGCAGGGAGCAGGGCTGGATGTGCAAGGTGTAACATAAAAGGGTGGCTGTATCCGGGGTGCAGCATGAAGGGCTGAACATGCAAGCTGCAGGTAGGGTTTACGAGGTGCAGTGTGCCAGGTAGGTGTGGAAGCACAGGAATATAGGGCACGATTGCAGGTTATAGACTGCGTAGGGACTCGATCATTCGGTGGGTCTCTTCCAACCTGGTTGTTCTATGATTCTATGATTCTATGACAGCGGTACAGGGCTTGGTTAACTTGGTTAAAGGGTGGTATGGGTGACAAACCAGTGCTCATTTTCCTTGGGGTTCTGGGAGGACACCAGGAGCTGTGGGCATCCCCGGGACCCATGAGAATGCTGGGATCCATCTAGGTCAAGGATACACTGCTCCCCACTCAGTGTGTCCCTCCCCAGCCCGCTGACCCCAGCCCTGGGCTTTGCTTCTGGTGCTGAGCCTCTAGCGCCATGGGAGCTACTTTCAGCAGGGCTCAGCCCTGGGCTGATGGAAGCTGAGCCTTTGCGAACTCCTCACATAGCCTGCAGAGTCATGCAGAGCCTGGCAAGCTCCCCAGGGCCCCGCAGCATCACCTTCCCCCCGGCTGCTGCTGCTGAGGGGACACGAGGATGCGTCCTGGACCCTGTGTGGCACCATGAGGACCCCCGGCATCACATCTCTGGGCCACAAGGGGATGCATAGGCTGCCTCACCCCAGTCCAGGTCCTGTGCTCCCTAAGATGTGGGCAGGCACTCCCGGGTGGATGATGACTGCCTCCCCCAGCACCCTGGGTCAATAACCGGGTGGCCAAGGCGTTTGTGGGGCTGTGACGGCGTGGGGCACACCAATGGGTGCCTGCACTGGTGGGAGAGGGAGGGGAGCACCACAGGCTGCCGGTTAAACTGGAACTCCTCACAGTCCCTGCCCTGGGGACTCTGAACCCGTGGGCTGGAGAGAAGAGCCAAGACAGGCGGTGCCGGGCAGCCCTGTGGCTGCTGGGAAGGAACCAGGGAGGAACAGAGCAGGATGGATCCCACCATGGAGCTGGCAGAAGATCCCAGGTGGGTGCTGGGGACCCCCATGCTGCTTTGCAGCCAGGCAAATACAACTTTTTTTGAGCAGAATTTTGGGTTATTCCCTTTGTAAAAGAAAGGATGTGCTTGGAGGTGAGGTGAACCAGCCAGGGGACCCACAGGCTAGTGAGCTTGGTGCCTGCTGGCCCCGTGCAGCATTCCCCTTCTTCTCTGCAGGTTCCCTCGCCCATTGGTGGAGATGCTGATCAGGAACTTCAGTGTGCCAGCAGCCTGCTTCTCCCTGCCACCTACCTCCCGGCAGCTGCTCCAGTGTAGGTGGGGGGACTGGGTGGGGAGAACCTTTTTCTTGTCTCTGGCAGGAGCAGGATGGGGACGAAGGAGGTTGGGTGCACACAGGGAGCAGCCCCAAGGAAGGGGGAGGCAGCAGGGGTCTGTTTCCCATCCCAGAGCCCTGGCTGCAGGGATGTGGGTGGCCCAGTGAGAGCCAGCACTGGAGCAGGTGACATAGAATCATAGAATCACCAGGTTGGAAAAGACCCACCGGATCACGAAGTCAAACCATTCCTATCAATCACTAAACTGTGCCCCTCAGTGCCTTGTCCCCCCATCCCTTAAACACCTCTAGGGAAAGTGACTCAACCACCTCCCTGGGCAGCCTATGCCAGTGCCCAGTGACCCTTTCCACAAACAAATGGGACACAGGAGCAGTGGGGCAGAAGCACCAGCTCCAGCACAGCCAGAGATGCTGAGTATGCAGCCAGGGGCTTCCCATACCTGTGGAATAGTGGGTTGGGTGGCAGATCCCTGCCGTGGTGTGGGGTCAGGATGGGATGCAGCCAGTTGTCGCCTCTCCCCGGCAGACCTGGACATGGCCCAACTCACCATCATGGGCCTTGCCACCATCATGACATTGCTGTCCGTTGCGATCTTTGTGGAAGCAGCTTTCTACCTCACCCGCAAGATTCGCTGCCCCATCAAGATGAAGACTCTCTGCTGGACCAGCTCGGCCCCTATGGTGAGGTGGGGTGGGGGGGGACATCATCCCAAGGGGCCAGGGCCACCCGAAGGGTGCAAGCCCACTGGAGCGTGCCAAGTTTGTGTCTCCCCCAGGTTGTGTCCGTGATCAGCTGCTTTGGGCTGTGGATCCCACGTTCCATGATGGTGGTGGAGATGGCTACCACTGCGTGAGTGCTGCCCACCCTGGGGAAAGGGCAATGGGGGGACCACGGGGCCTGACCCCACCTTCCTCTCCCTCTCCAGTTACTTTGCCATCTGCTTCTACCTCCTGATGATGGTCATGGTGGAAGGCTTCGGGGGGAAGGAAGCGCTGCTCAGCACCCTGAAGGATGTGCCCATGGCGGTCAGCACCGGGCCCTGCTGCTGCTGCTGCCCCTGCCTGCCCCGGATGACCATAAGCAAGTGAGGGAGCGCGGGAGTAACCCCCTACCTCTGGGGAGGGCTTTCCAGAGAAGTCCCTGGGCAGGGGCTCAAGGATCTCAAGGTGCTGCCTGTCTCTCATGCTGCGCTAGGAGAAAGCTTCGCCTGCTGATGCTGGGGGCTTTCCAGTACTCCTTTTTCCGGGTGGTTGCCGTCTTCCTGGGGCTGGTCCTGGCCACTGATGGGATCTACAACCCCGGTGACGTGAGTGCCATGGCACAGGGATGGGCAGGGTGACGTCCTGAATGTAGAGCCTCCCCCAGCTCTCACCTTGCCCAGCAGCTTTGTCAGCCCAGGTGCATTTTCTGTGTCCCCCAACCAGATCTCAGCAGAGAGCGTGGCCCTTTGGATCAACACACTGGCTGGTGCCTCCACCATCTCTGGGATGTGGGCCCTGGGCATCCTCTTCCGGCAGGCCCGGCTGCACCTAACCGAGCAGAACATCAGAGCCAAGTTTGCCTGCTTCCAGGTGAGTCCCCACCCTGCCCAGCTATCCCCGAGGTGAGGGGCTCCTCTGGCACAAACGGAGGAGGTGTCGCAGGGGAAAATGGTGGGGCAGGAGCTGCAGGCAGGTAAGAGCCAGGTCCAGCTGCAGGGGAGCGGGGAAAACGAAGGGCAGGAGCCTGGCAGCAGCACAGACCCCACCACCTCCGGTGTTGGCGGCTGCAGATCCTCCTCCTCCTGACGGCACTGCAGCCTGCGATCTTCAGCATCCTGGCCAACAACGGCAGCATCGCTTGCTCACCACCCTTCTCCTCCAAGGCCAGGTCACAGCGTAAGTTGGGAGGCAGGGGAGTGGTGTTGTGCCCCTCCATCACCTGGCAGGGCATGGGGAATGGGCATGGTGGCTTCAAATGACTCTTCTCCTCTTCCAGAGATGAACGTGCAGCTGGTGATCCCTCAGACCTTCATCTTGGTGGTGGTGACGCGGATATACTACCGCAAACAGGACGACAAGCCAGGTTACCAGCCTGTTATTGCACCCGCAGTCACTAACGCCAAGGCGTGTGCAGAAGGGAGCAAGGAGGGTGCTGAGAAATAGAGTGAGGTTGGGTGACTGGTCTGCCTCGTACAATCACCTCCTCCTCCTCCCGTGGCCCTGTGGAGCTGCTGGCAGCACAGCAGGCACAGGGGAAAGGGTGCCTCAGCGTGGCGTGAAGGAGTCTGAAACCTGAATGCCACAAGGCAAAAGGATCTGTGAAGCCACCTCTAGGGGGCTCTTATCTGGCACTGAATAAAGATTAATTTGTACCTCAGTCTCACATTGGGGCCTGGGCGGGGTGGGCGATGACTCCATACAGGGAAGGAAGATGGAGCCCAGACCAGCACAACCACCACGTGGTGCTATCATGGGGTGTCTAACTCCCAGCCGCAGCACTGACCTCTAGGTGCTGCCAGCCAAGGCAACACCAAGGCAGCGTATTTTCTTCAAACCTCTGGATGGGTCTGGCCCATCCCTGGGACACGTCTTCCACAGCAGTGGCTGCTCCCAAGAGGACAGTGGGAGCATCCACACCTGCCAGCCTGTGGCCAGGCAAAGGAGGAGCACTTTCAGGCAATTAGTTAATACTGCCTAAACCAACCTGTCCAGAATCTGCTCCAGTTGCACTATCTGCCCTGCATCTACTACGGAGATGACGATGGACATTGGGAGCGATGATGACCTGCAGAAATCTCTGGGTTATCTTTTCCCTCCACTCTGAAGCATCTTCTCACTCAAATCACTGATGAGATAGCAGGTGAGGAGACCATGACAGGAGCTGGCTGTGCTAGCACCGCAGAATGGATCTAGGCACACGCTGAATAAAATGACTTCGCATTTATTTGGCTGAACATAAAAGCCAAAAACCCAACTCCAGAACAAGCCAGTAAGACACACAGTGTGCACACAGGCCCATACAGAATAAACAGCACACCTAATACTGACCAGGATGAGCTAGCTTGAAGCAGCCACTGCTGTGAGGCCAGAGGTGATGGCAGGACTGGGGCTAAGACCAGAGCCGCTGCCAGGGAGCACTGAGGCTCCCCCTGACCTGCACCCTGGTGCCCTCCCACTGTAATACCTCTGGCTGGTGTGACACGATGGGAAGGCATGGAGTCAGAAAGCCAAGTCTCCCAGCTTTTGTTTGCTTAACTCACTCATTTTGGAGAAAAAGCAAGTTTTCAGCCCCATAAGGAAGGTGGAAAAGTGCCTCAGAACTTTTTGCAGATGGCTGTGTTCAAACCAAACCCACTCAGTCAGAAGACACTGAAGAGGTTGCTAAAATTGACAAACTCCTGACAACAGCACACGGCCATCACCAACCCGGCTTTCTCAGCACCAGCAGAAGCACTGGGACCCAGCAATCTCATGGCTTTGACAAGAAGCAACACCCAGTCAAGCACCAAAATATGGGACTCATCCCTGCCTGCCAGATAACCAGACCCAGCTCCTCTCCTGTGGTAGGTGGGCCACCCACACCTTTATGGCAGGGAGCCTTTGGCAGTGAGAAGCATCCCGCGAGGGCAGGGGGCAAGATGCAGGGTCTGTCTCACCAAAGCAACCGCTTTCTTTTGAAGAGTGCGGGTTGTGTTAAGGGTGTGCAGGACTGCCTTGAAGCAGCAGCACCGGGTATATCTGCAGGTAACAAGAAGTTCCTGGAGAACCTGGCTCATGTCTTGCCCAAAATCAAGGTCTGTCCTATACCAGATAGTACAGGGCACTGCTGGAATGAAGCTTGTCCAACAATCCAGGAAGAAGCAAAGAAAGAAAGGAAAAAAACCAAAAGGCTAGTTGGGGATTTGTGTGTCCATTTTAATTTAAGTGCAAGGAAGAATCGGGGATTATCAGTTATGACAGACAGCTCTGTTACTCCAAGCTACATGTAAACCCATGGCTGGCTTCTTACTAAGCACCCCAGGTTTTGCAGAAAGACCAAGAAATACATGAAGGTCTCTGCAGCACAAACCACCATCCAAAACACCATTGTTCTCCAAAATTACAGAACACCATTGCATAACTTGTGTTTAAAACAGTAGTAAAGCTCGAAAGCAGCTTGGCTTTCATGATCCGGCTCGGCAAAGCAACACAACATCCATACTGAGGGGACAGTGAGGAAGGGAGGGTGGGAACGATGAGGGAAGAGAGAATGTGGGTGATATCAAGGAAGTGTTCTACCACTCATAAACCAGGGGACTAACAACTGGCTTGTACCAAGCAATCATTACTTGTTACTTACAGATTAAACTCCCCAGCAGTCAGCCACACTCCCAGAACCGTGCACACCCCTGCTAAGAGAGGTCCAAGTGGCAGATGAGGAATCCCCAAAATACCCTTTCCTGTATCAGGTCTCTGGTTTCAATAGAAGCAGAGTCTCCGTCAAGCCCTTTGGGCAATGTGACAAAGAAGTGGCAAGATAAAAGCTGGAAAGAAGCACCAGCTTGCTCCTACCACAGGGACCTTGTATCCCCTGGAAGCATCACACTGCACAAAGCCTGGCACAGCACCTCATGATTTGGCTCCTTGCACCCACTGCTCCTGGAGCCCCACATCCTGCTCTGAAGATCACCCTGTGGTACTGCTGACCAGGCTTTGAGCTGCCCTCTTCCGCTCCCAGCATCACAGGGGGAAACAGGCAACTCAGCCCAGCAGCTCCACCCAGAGACAAACCTGAACAGAAAAGCGTGTGGGAGCTTCGCAGCTCTGCGGCAGCAAGTCCAATTCTCCAGTACCATCTGCTGGGACAGAGCACACTGACACGCTCTGTACACAGACACGCAGCACAGGGAGGGCACCTGCTTGTGAGGAGCCGTAGGCCACAAAGCTCAGTGCTTATTACAGACATGACAGCAGACACAACTCGGACCACAATTTCAAAAGAGCAGATTATATGTTTAACATCTTAAAAAGCTGCAGTGCTCTCTGATGCTCTTTCTGCTCTGTCTCAAGGAGCGGAACAAGCAGGCACTGCTTTGTGTGCAAGCCAGATAACTGTCACATGGGACTGGGACCTTTCACTGGGGTAAAACGTGCCCTTCATCTGTCCAGCTGCACAAACCTACACAGCAAACTGGCTGCATGAATTCACGTTTTGTCCTTATGGCAGCGACTTCATGGCACCAGTGTAAAAGACTGCTCCAGTCCATAGAGCACAGCAACTGAAACACAAACACGCACAGAGCACAGTGTTGAGGGGCCATTTCGACAGACAACAAAACTTATTACACACCAGACTGGGACAAGGAACTTCTCAAAGGAGAACACACATTCATTTCCTACCTGGGCTCTCACACACCCAAGGAAACATACAGACAGCAAGGCCCCAGAGCAAAGATTAATTCTCTTCTCTCCAACAGCAACTGAGGGCTGAATTTTAGCTCAAGGTTTAGCAATCTTGTTAAGATTAGCTGGAAAGGACTTTTCCCTACAGCCCTCGTAAAATTTTGAGCTGTGAATGCTGCACTCTTACAGGGTGTAGAACTCTGTGATACCGCGAATTCTTCCCACGTGAAACTCCTGCGTGCTAAGCTGGTAGCCCCTACCCAGCACGTCCTCACTGTGACACGCCGGGAAGCTCAACTAAGAGGCGCGCGAGCACTACAGGGTCTGCTGGATAAATTCCTACTGGCTCCAGTGCAGCAAAGATGTTTCTGTGTCCTAGAAGCCTCTTTACACCACTGCTTCCTGCGTGCTCTTGAGGTCACGCCAGTTGAGGAACTCGGGGATCTTTCATTTAGCAGCAGCACAGATTCTGCCTGGGGGTGGGGGGAATAAGACAGAGGAGCTCAAGGAAAGAAGGGACAGATGGGTCTTCCCACTCTTCCTCTTAAACTGGAGGTTTAACAGGGGTAAAGAAACTGAAACAAAAGCCACGCATGATTGCTATTCTTTGCACTTTAAAAGACTCTTTTCTTAAAATATAAAACCCAAGTTCCCCCTGGAAACCACTAGAACATAAACAATAAAAAGGGGATTTGGGGAGGAGAAGGGAGAGGAGGTTTGAATGTGCTTCCAGGCAGCAGCCCTTGCTAAGAGCAACGGGTGCCTCCAAGGCCCTGTGCTCACCGTCAGCCCTGTTCCTATGGCTCTTTTGCTCATTTAGAGTTCCCCAGTGGGTCCGGTCTTTGATTTGATGATTAGCGGTTTGTAGCAAATTCCAGCTTGTTGCTTAATCCTCTTCATCCTCACTGATGTCATAGGTGACTGCAGACTCTTTCCTGGAGCGGTTGGCCGGTGAGGAAGGAGGAGTCTTGGTTGAAAAGGGCCAGCGGAAGGAGGGAGACGGGGAGCGGTCGTGTGTGGGGCTGCTGCTGGGACTCTGCTTTGGGCTGATGGCCTGCAGCATCCGGCCCTTGCCCTCCTTTAGCATGTGTTTCTAGTGATGGAAGCAGGAAGATAGTTAACATGGTTCAAATAGCAATGGAAATGGACACTGCTTACAGATTGTGCATCATTTTGAGTTGTGTCCCTTCAACAGGAGCAGAAAAAGCCCAAGCTTTGCTCCAGGCTTTCAAAACTACAGGCAGTGTCATCATCACCTGTTTCCAAGCACCTCTAACAGCAAGCGCCTGTGGTATTCACCCAGCAGCACAGGAGAGCCTGGCAAAAACAAGTAGCCTCAGACTCATCCTAGGCCAGTGACAAAGTAACTGCCAATTTCTTGGCTGCTCAGTGGCCTGCAGAACACAAGTGGGACTTTACAGGCCAGCTTGTGGGACATGGGGACTTTTCACGCTACAACCATAACTGGTGTCATCCAGTCAGCAGCGCTGAAGGCTCCCTGTGAACAAGTCTGGGACAACTTTTCTGAAGACTGGCAGCACACTGAGGACTGCAACAAACCACAAACCTTTGCTCTGCAACATCTACAACAACTGTCAAGGTCTCCAAAATCCCCTTTGCCCCAGTGGTTCCTTACCAATGCTCCTTCTGGGCCAAACATCTCCAGGAAATTGCCGATGAACTCCCGGGACTTCTCTTCCCACTTCTGAATGAGATCGATGCTCTTCTCCTCCACTTTCTGGACAAATTCCTTTGACTTCTCCTCTACATCCTTCACCCTCTTTTTCACCTTATCCACACGCTCCTGGAGGTGATACTTCTTCTCCTGTACAGTACGCAACGGATCAGAATAAAGCTTCCCTTCCCAGATCTGAGTGGTGATCACCTCTGCTCTGTGTTATCATAGAATCATAGAATCACCAGGTTGGAAGAGACCCATCGGATCATCGAGTCCAACCATTTCTATCAAACACTAAACCATGTCCCTCAGGACCTCGTCTACTTGTGCCTTAAACACCTCCAGGGAAGGCGAATCAACCACCGCCCTGGGCAGCATATTCCAATGCCCAATGACCCTTTCCATTATTGCACTGAACTGTTGCTTAAGACTCCACACTTCCATTAGTCTTGTGACACTTTTTCACTCTAGTGACAATTCTTTCATAGACTAAAGGGCAGACACACAGCGGGGCTGTCAGATGCTTCGTGGCAGCCACTGGCACAGTACACAAAGCGAGACTAAACCCAGAGATAAGGACTATCGTACAGCAGTGAATGGAAGAGGGAAATATTTATACAATATGAAGATTAAATTTGAGTGACCCGCTGTAGGTCTCTTGGCATATCACAACAGCACAAGTCTTTGCTGGGTGTATTTAAACAGAGGCAGAGTTACATGCCAAGGAGAGGCCAACCAGCTGTTACCTCCCCTGTTCCATTTTTATGTTTGATTGTATTTAAAAAAAAAAAAACCAGGCATAATGTCTGAGTGATAAAGATGTTTGCTGTTTTAATTCCAACATCAGAAGTGCCTTTTGCCATGTATTCTGCTCATAGGCTAGAGCTTCTCAGCATAGGATCAGAGCTTGTCCTTCTCTCCTACCCAAGCACTGCTGCTCCTGCAGCTCCAGGAATGGAATAGTGCAGTGAGAACAAAATCAGATTTTATCTTAACAAATGACTCTTAAGAAGGTGGCTGAGGGAAGAGGAGAGAGATGAGACACAGCAGCTGCTGCCAAGAACAACCTACACTTCCTTCAATTCAAGAAAACATGCATTTCACCATGTACCCTGTCTCTTTCAACAGGTAAAATGTCACCAAGACATTTCTGACAATGGAGCAGTATTAGCAAAAGCCCAGTTCCTCTGGGTGGGTCCCAGAGGCTGTTTCAGGGGCAGAAGAAGTCTAATTTCGACTCCCAAGACACTGGCTGAGTTGGTGCAACTGCTTAGCTCTGCAGCCTGGTCTTTTACTGGCATACAGCAGTGCTGTGCTACCACTAGACAAGACTGCATCTCCACACACTATAAGATTCTGCTTTATGCAGCTTGAGGCGAGATACACATCAACTCACGTTTATGAAGCTGACGTTGAGCTCTTTAGCTGTGTAGCCCCGCTGGAGGTTCCGTCTGGCATAAACATCGTAGTCCCGCACAATCCGGGTGATGATATCTGATGTTGAGATCCCCTCAGTTCTCTGAGTTGGTGCAAACATGCCTAAAATTGGGGAAACACGACCCAGGACAGCTGTAGCAAGACATATGGCAAAAACCCCCAAAGCTGCTGCCACTTCTAGTAGGAAACAATCTCTCCTGTCAAGAGTTCATTTGCTAATTATCCTCACACCACTGCATCTTTGTCTGTAAGTATACAATACCAGGGCCTTCCTTTCTGGGACAATGAAGAAGACCTAAGCAAGACCAAAGCATGTCAAACCCATGTCAAAATACCATGTTTTCTACTGAAAACCTCCTCACTTCAGCTGGTTCAAAGACTACTGACTGTAATCCACTGCAGATAGAATAGCGTGGTGACAAGGACAGGATAAGGGGTCCTAATTTAGTGGGTGGAAATATAACAAGTGCTGACAGCAGGGTTTGGATAGATTTAAATAAGCTGCACCCCCATTAAGTTTTACAGCTTGAGAAGCCACTTTGCTAAGTTCATGAAATTCTCAATTCGTGAGAATATGAAAGACAAACATTAGTATTCTTTGAAAATGTAGCTGTTAGGTCAATCACAACTACTAGACTGGAAATAGGAATAAATGCTGGGTGAAAAACGGCCTGGGACATGGAACATTCTTAAGTCTTATGAAGCAGGGCCCAAAGCTGGGCTTTTTCCTGCCCTCCGAACCTCCTGGGCAGACCTTGTTCCTAGACTGGCAGAGCCACTTCCCCAGGCATAATCCTGCTGTACAGAACACAGGAAAAACTACAGCAGATTTCTGAGACAAAACCCTGGAGAATCTGACTCAGGCTCACCTGCTTCTTTTATATGCTTATAAACATCATCACTGCCAGCGGAAGAATAGGGGATATCATCATGTGCAACGAAGTCGATCTGAAAATTAAGAAACCAATGTCAGTCAACATTTTATCTTGAATGTGCAGGACTGTGCACCCTGAATTCTGTGTTCAGTTTTGGGTCCCTCAGTACAAGAAGAACGTTGAGCTGCTGGAGTGTGTCCAGAGAAGGGCAAAGCAGCTGGTGAAGAGTCTGGAGAACAAGTCTTGTAAGGAGCGGCTGAGGGAACTGGGGTTGTTTAGTCTGGAGAAAAGGAGGCTGAGAGGAGACCTGATCGCTGTCTACAACTGCCTGAAAATAGGCTGTAGTGAATCAAGCATTGGTCTCTTTTCCCAAGTAACAAGTGACAGGATGAGAGGAGATAGACTCAAGTTGTGCCATGGGAAGTTTAAACTAGGTATTAGGAAATATTCTCTGAAAGCGTTGTCAAGCACTAGAAAGTGCTGCCCAAGGAAGTGATTGAGTCACCATCCCTGGAGGTATTCACAAGATGTGCAGATGTGATGCTTAGGGCAAGGTTTAGCACTGGACTTGGCAGTGTTAGATTTATGGTTCAACTTAAAGATCTTTTCCAAAATAAATGATTCTGTGGATCCCTGAACTTTTTGCTCAACACCTCCACAGGGGTGTAACAGGGAATAGCAGGACATTTTCCTCTGTTAAAAAGCACCACAGATGAGTCCCAGTTCTCACTGGCAATTGCATATCAATTTTAAGCACACACCAGAGAGGAAAGGCTGGGACTAAGGATGCAGCTGTTTCAAACTCCACAGCTTGTTAACAGCAACGAGGGTAAACTAAACAAACTCCCCTAGAGACTCCTTCGGTTCCCAAAGCAGTTCAACAGATGTTAGAGACTCCTATCACTTTATCTACCAACAGATAAAAGACTCAAGACAGCTTGCCAGGTCTCCTGCTGCAGGGAAGCTGATGTAGATCTCAGCTGCTCTTGCTGTAAGCAGGGAGTTGGACTAGACACCCTCCAGAAATCCCTTCCAACTCATGTTATCCTCTCCCTACTGTATTTTGCACCAATTTGTAACCAGCATCAACTTTTGTAATAGCGAGAACTCTCTCAGCCTTTTAATCATGTCACAGTCTCTGCATTATTTTAACATTACCTGCCAGCTCAGCAAATGCTTTTAGTCTCCCAAGAAACCAACTAAATTCCCACAACCCAGTACGTTCTATACTTAAGATTTTCAACAGAAAAGGTTGTTCAGGCAGAGGTCACCCCCATGGATGACACAGACAGAGGCTAATCAAAATTGAGAGCAGATCAGATGTCACAAATTACCCTGTGCTCTGCCAGGAACTCAGGGGTGAGCGTCCACGGTGCATTTCTCACCACTTCATCCACGTAGCGACAGTGCTGCACAGCATCATACCGCTCATTTTCATTCATTACCGTGAAGCCCTTGAAGTTATGGGTTAGTTCATCACTGCAGACTGAAAAACAGGCAGAGGAGAGTGAGCCTGAGGTACTTACCCTAATGTTTTACAATAAAAAGACCCTGCACACACCCCTACTAAACCAGGCAATGCCAGCTGCTGCTGAAGGCTGGTGCTGGCACTTCAAACCCAGCTCTTCCAGCCACAAGGCACCAGGAACAGGGAGTGCTGCAGGGCACGGAACTCCTGAGCAATTTTAGGCAGGCTCTCTGGAGGATTTCTGCCCAAGCTGGGGACCAACTTCTCAGGCCCTCAAGGTCTCTAGAGCCTACAACACTTCTCAAGAGAACCACCCACTACAAAAGGTAACTCTCCTGCTTGAAACAGCTTCTGTGGGCCTACTGGGCAGAAATCTGCTTTTAATCCTATGGATGTCTCAGGCTTGGAAACTGAAGCCCAAGCCTCAGCTTCTCATTTTATAAAATGTCAAACCACAGTCTACTTCTTGGAAAGCTGTACTAAAACAAAAGGTGAGCTCACGGTAAATCAATTATTACGTTCCATGAGAAAGTAAATAAATAAATTCAGAATCTGCAATGTAAGATGCTGAGAAGGAGGGAAGTTTATTTGGTTATCAGACTCAAGAGTAAACAAGGCATTACCACTGTCGCTGGTATTGGATATATTTATGTTCTAGACAAACAGATGATAAAAAGTGAGTGAAACTGCTCCCAGCTTGGAGCTAACGTTCACTTGGGCTATGGCCTGTTGTCTCAGTTCATGGTGCAAGCGGAGCAGTTCAATACCCTCCACCTCCTCACTAGGCTCTCAGAGGTAAAGAGTGTAGCTACACATCTTGCTACATTACTTAACTTAACTACATTACTTAACTTGCTACATAACTTAAAGNCTAGGCTCTCAGAGGTAAAGAGTGCAGCTACATATCTTGCTACATTAATAACTTAATAGTTTGACCTGAAGTGATTTTCCTGTTTGATGTACAACATTTATGGACATGGGGATGTCCTTCTGCCTGCAAGATTTCTAATGTCAGTGCACTGTGCAGGCTGGAGCAACTATTTCATCCCTCCTCCCTCCCTTCCCCATCCAGACATTACAGTAGCACACCCAAAAAATGCAGAAATATCACTATAAAATGACCTCGCTTGTGAGTGAAACTGATAATGAAACAAACCCCACGAAAACATCAGGATCACTTTATCGTGGAATCAGAGTTTCATTTTGCTTCAGGAAGATAATGGTAGCTGAGACAACTGGTTATTCTCAGCTCTGATACTTTACCATCAGCCTGACTAGAAGTCACCTCCTGATAGCCAACATGCACAGCCTGACATTCCTTTAGGGTGGGCGAAGGTAGCTGCACGGGGACTCTGCCTGGACAGAAGACAGTGTATTACAGCAGCCAGGGGAAAGCGTTTCTTTTTTTCCTGTTACATTCTTGAAGGAGGCCTGGCTGAAATACCTCTGCTAGATCACCTCAGGCAGTCAGCACGATATTCTTGGTATCACCTGAAGACTTTCATACGTAACAGACACTGGGGAACTTTGCTTTGGAGAAACGGGGTTTCACTGACTTCCACGTGGCCAGGTACACGCACAAGGAACCGCAGTGACCTCCACACTCCTAGCAGGATCTGTTTGGCATTAGTCATACGCAATCGCTAGCTGAGAGCTGGAGAAGGAGGGTGACTGGCAGGGTGACAGAGGTGATGTAAAGCTCAACAAGTCGTGGAGGGACAGTTACTCACTCTCTAACTGTCTCATTCAAGAGGCAGGTGCTCAATTGCCCCTTGATACTCAGATGTGCAACTCACCAGTATCTGTCAGAAAACAGAGGGGTCAATTTAGAACAATATGATTCAAATGATTTTCCTTGGTATAGGGTTATCTTTCTGCAGACACATCCAACTCTCAGCACATTGCTGTAAGACTCCAACAACATTTGGGACAACTGGCTGCAGTGAAAGCCACTGAGGCCATACAGACAAAAACCCTGTTATGCCATCTGCAGGCACAACCACGGACGGAGGTGAGCTGTACACCTACGGCAGCCAAAGTCAACAATCACTCCTTACCTCCAACAATGAGGTATGTGTTTGGGAAGAGGTTCTTCGCTTGCATCAAGGCCCGGGCATGTCCAGAGTGAAACAAATCAAATATTCCATCGGCATAAACTCTGACGGGGCGATCCACTGTGTCAAAGAGACAGAGAGACATTTGTGAAGATGCCTTCCCGGAGAAGCAGCTGCCGCCCATGCGCGCTTCTGACGACCTTCTAGAACTCACAGGGGTGTTGCAGAAAACTGTCAGAATGCAGAGCCACAGCCAGCGACGATTTGTGTAGAGAAATGGCTGGCGCTCTGCCTTTCCACATGGGAGCAAATGCTGCTGAGCACAGAGCTGAAGAACAACCTTGTTCAAAGACAAACTCAAAACCTACCACATAGCCACCAAAACAAGGTTAAGGGAGACCAGGGGGAAAGCAAACCCTGAACATCTCCCTCCTATGGAAATCCAAATGCAGCATTAACTTTTTGCACAGCACTGAGCTACCAAAGATGAACTGGCCCAGATGCTTCATAGGTGCCTGATTTCTCCCTGCCAGCCAAGATGGCATCTCAAGACCTTTCCAGCACCCTTCCCTGCAGCCCACTGCCACAGCTACCAGTCTGGCTGAGGGAACAGATCCCCCACCAGCATCATCAATTCCCCCAAACCCATGAAGCTGACATCTCTATCCAAACACCCAGCTGCACTACTCAAAGAAAAGCATATACAATTGTGCTAAACCATTGGTACTATCAGCTAAATCCACAGATAAATAATGAAATTGTAGCTTAGCTCTATGAGGTCACCACAGAGTGAGATAGTCTAGCACTGCTACAAGCAGTAGGAGGCTCCCTGACTTCTGATTTGGGGTTGCACAGGACTGTTTTACTGCTGGTAACAGAAAACCACACATTCTTGGTATCCAACACACTTGAGAATGGCCTGCTACTCTCTGGCAGACAGACTCAGAGCAGTGGTGTGAGCAGAGGCACACCAAAGCTGCAGAGAGGAAAGGGCAGAGAGAAGACCTAGCAGGATAGTTGAAACCCCATAGGTTTGGGCAGCAAGAGGATGAGTTGATGCAAAGCATGCAAATTCAAGCTAAGCAAAGAAGACAATTTGAGGACAGCCTCTTACAATCGCTTTTCAGCAAATCTACCTCAGTCTGAATATGACAGGAGACTCTGGTGAGCCAAGCATGTGGAGATCTGAGATTGCAAAAGCTTTCTGTAGGCCAGAAGGGGGCTGGTCCTGGCAGGCTTTTATGAAAGTACAATCGTGTTCTGGAAACTGGCTGGGACAGCCTTCCCTTTCCCTCCATTCCTGCAGCAGCTACAGTTTCTGAGCACAGGAATAAACACCAGCAAGGAATCATGCAGTGTATTTTAGTCTTAGCAGGCAGGTGAGCCATCAAGTTTTAAACCAGAGACTTCTGTGCAAGCCCTGGAGACTTTCAGCTAGGAAATTAATGCAGACTGTGAAATGCATTGGATTTCCAGAACCTCTGGCAAGAAATAGCTGTCAGGCCTCCACGTGAGCTGGCTCATCTCTTAGCAGCAGTCAGGCAGGTAAAAGTGCAGGATTTTTATTGTCACCATAGCCACAACAGATTGGCCAAGTAAAATGGCACTATTTGTACACTCTTATTTGGCAAGAGGGTGCAGCCATCCTTCGAGGCAGTTCTGCCTCTGCCTCCTCTTTGGACACAACACAAACAAGCTCCAATTTCCAATTGGTAGGCCCAGTTTCACATGGGAACAGTTATCTAATCACCAAAGACTAATTCATTGGCTCCAAACTCAGGTTGGTTTGGTCTCAGAGATATCACAATCATGCTCATGCTCCCCGCAAACCCCAGCATTTAAACAATATCCTTCCAGTCTTTTTTTTTTTTTTACTTACAGGGGGTTCCTCGCATCGCTTCTTCATATGTTACTCTGATGTATGGCTTGCTGTAATCAATTTCAACTTCATCTGAAAACGGAGCCGGTTCCTTCAGTCCCTAAACAGCCAGAGAAGGTTAGCTGTGAGAGTGCAAAGGTGAGTGTGGATTCACTCACAGAGCAGCAGCACTGCCACTGCAGTGTCCTAGTCACTAAGTGACTCACTGTGTCTTTGCATGATTCACACGCATGTACTAAAAGACTAATTAGTGTTATACCTCAAAACAGCCCTGCAGGGTGATTACACTGACTTTGTAGAGGAAGAGAGAGAGAAAAGTAGAGTAAAGAAAGTGGTAATTGTACCGGACCCAAGAAAAGTGGAGGGTCAGATCCGTAGCTGGTAAAATCAGATTTCTGTTCACAGCAGCACAAAGTAAGCTTCATCAAACCTCACTGCTGCAGCTCCAGCCATGTCGAGCTGAGCAAGACCATCACTTTCTGTGCCAGAGTGCTTGTGCTGGGATGTACAAATTGTAGCAGCTCCTCGATTTGAGTATAAGAAAAAGCAGAGGAGCAATACCAACAACAGCACTAAGTCCCAGGGAATTTGTGTATTGTCACCCACTTCTGAGACATACATAGCGACAGACTGACCTCAATCTGCACCAGAATATTTCCAAATGCTACAGAAAAAAACCTCTAAGCCCGTAGCTTGACCACAGCAGTATGTTTAATCAGCAGCTCAGTGCACATATCATTTCTGGTCTCCTTTGAATGGAAACAAAACATCTGCCCTTCCCATAACAGAAAAAACAGCTCAATTTCCTTCTAGCTGGAAGGTATGGGGCAGCAAGGGATTTCTCTTTCCTAAGCCAGAATAGGAAACAAGCCTGTAGATCATTACATTGATACCTTCAAGCTGCTCCAGTCTAATTAGCAGTTTCCTCTCTGGTTTCCTGTCACGTTGGAGCATCCTGTCATGGTGCCCAGCACCACTGTAACCAGAAAGACTGCTGCTATTATCGCTAACATCATTCCTTATTAGAGTGCTCAAAGTGAAGTGCACACGAAACCAATGACTGACCACTGCATTCAAGCAAAGAGATACTGCTGCAAGTCTCCTTTAACTTACTGAGGCTCTAGTACTCGTGCTTCGCACATCAACTCATCTACCAGTGTCCCTACTACTAGGCAAGGATGACCCGCAGGTCTCCTTTCATCGCTGACATTTTATCTGGGACTTGTGAATAAAACCAGACTCTTTGCAGTTTGGTTGGCACATACCCCCTATGAAGCTAGGAATAAAAGTATAACAAAACCCCACCAGAATTATCAGAGGATCAACAAGAAACGTCCTCAAAAGCTCCTGCCAGAGTCTTGCCCTCCCTCTGCGTCGCCTACAAGGGTCAGGATTGAACCTGATGTGCACAATACCACAGGCTTATACGTCAGCAGGCTGGTTCCCACCATCTGCTGCCGAGCCCCTCTGCTCCAGGGGAACGTTCTGCCAGCCAGCTGTTCAGCTGGGAGTGGCAAAGGCTTCAAGGTAATGTCACAGTTAGACAACACTACTACTCTTGCATAATAAATAAATCTTCAACAAAAGGAAGAAGAGAGAAACCTTTCCTCAGGAGGTCTGCATTAGCCCTGTTGCTAAAAGACAGCCAGGAGGTTTAGAAAGTGGTTAGATATTACTTGTCTTGTAGTGCTCATAGACAGATGCTTTATTTCTGACATAGAACCTGAAGAGCAAGCAATTCCCACGGAATAACCTGCATTCTTCTCTTTCCTTATTGACGTACGTGGAGTCTTTAAGAGGGACGGGGGGACAGGGTGGGTTTTGGCAAGTATATAAATGTTTTGTGGCGTAAGTCACACAACTCAAGCCTCCATTCCCAACGCTTGCCTCCCCAAATCTCACTGCTAGTGCTGCTCTTACATGGTTACCATCTGCCAAATGCTCTAAGACAGGACTGAAGTACTCCTGAAGAGCAAAATGTTGTTATGAAAGAGAAAAATTGCAACACATCTCTATATTTTGCCATGGACTATGACCCCTGTATAACGTGGCAGAGATGGTAGCTGGGCTTTTGACAGAGATAAGGAGAGAGCAACTACAGCTCATGTGATACACAGAACAGCTCCAGGAAAGTGCAAAGAAGAGCTCTAAAAAGAGTAATACTGTGGCAAGGGCAAGTTAAACTCAACCCTTTACGCTAGGGTTAACGGACGCCTCCGCAGAAAAGACTCCACTGGTTTTAGCTCGTTAAAGTCATCCCAAGGGTGATCTAGGAGAAAACTTTTCAGTTGTTTTTTTGGGTTTTTTTCTGAACACTCCCGAAGTACCAGCAACATAAACGCAGTCTCCTGCCTGACCAAAAGAATCAGCCATCTTCCCANGGCAGAGATGGTAGCTGGGCTTTTGACAGAGATAAGGAGAGAGCAACTACAGCTCATGTGATACACAGAACAGCTCCAGGAAAGTGCAAAGAAGAGCTCTAAAAAGAGTAATACTGTGGCAAGGGCAAGTTAAACTCAACCCTTTACGCTAGGGTTAACGGACGCCTCCGCAGAAAAGACTCCACTGGTTTTAGCTCGTTAAAGTCATCCCAAGGCTGATCTAGGAGAAAACTTTTCAGTTGTTTTTTTGGGTTTTTTTCTGAACACTCCCGAAGTACCAGCAACATAAACGCAGTCTCCTGCCTGACCAAGAGAATCAAACAGCCATCTTCCTGGAGTTTCAGAGCACGGATTTAACAGATTGTTTCTGCAGATGCTTACAGGCTTAAGACCCTCCTGCAGTTTCCCTGTCTTGACGAGGACTTTCTGCAAAGTGCGTGAGCTGTTAGGTGAATTTCTCCCTCTTGTTGGGTCACTTAAGAAAACCAGCCTGTGAAAAATGAATGCTTACTTCTCCATGGATATCTACACGCATGCATGTTCTGGTTGAGCCAAAGTGACTACAAACAAGCCGGACACACCACAAAAGCTGCTTAGTGACGCTTGCCTCAGAGCTAATTTAAGCCCACATTGTAAGTATGTTATTAGTATGAACAAAGGACGATTTTAAACTGGCTTTGCAAGAAGAATGACTACTGTCATTTGCTTCTTTCCCCTCATCGCGTGTATCTTTCTGCTGTTATGGGGCAGCGTTCTAATGTTGCAAGCATCTAAAGCTATCTCTGCTTACTTACGAGTGAGCGTCGGGACATTTTTGAAGGGATTCCATCCAGCTCTGTCGCCCCATTGGGGCCAGATTCATCTTTCCTTCTCTTTCGGGAATTCAGCCTGGAGGAGGTCGGTGGCTCCATCTTGCCAAGAACGGCCAGTAAGAACTGGAACAAAACGAAGAAGAAAAAACCCAGAGATATTTCTCAGCTCTTCCAAAGCAGAATCAGTCAACAGCAGGCACAGCGTTCAGAAGGTCAGCACAAAGACACAGCCACCTAACAAGGGGGCTTAGCCAGTTGTATTTGGCATCAGCTGCCAAGGCTTGACAAACAGTGCCTGGTGGGAATACTGAATCATTTAATGCAACTCAGAGCTGTTCTGCAGAAAGAACTGTGCAGCAGTCAGCGTGCTGGAGGGAAACTCACAGAAGAGTTGCAATGCAAGTGATAAATCATTACTACAAGGCTAATTATGCTATTTTAGCATCTGAAAAGCAACTTAACGATTAAGACATGCCCAGTCCGCATTCAGCCCTCCCCCAGCTCTCAGTTTGATGAATACAAACACTCTTCTCTGCTTCTGTGCTCTCCCCACCGTCAAGACAGCTGGTGAGTGTGCTGCCTCCCTGTACAATACTGAAGAGAGGAAGGGACAGGTTTAAATAGAAAGATGAGGGTGAGGGAAGGGGTGTAATCCATGGTCATAACTTAAATAACTACCTGGCTTGCCGTTTGCTTTGTTGTCTGCGTAAGACCAAGCTGCAGCTCCTCAGTGGGGACAGCTCACCTTGGAATAGCTGCCACCATGCTCCCCTCTTGTCCGCTGTCCCCACTGCAGTGGTGACTCAGCTAATTGTGAAGCAGCTGCTGACACCACATTAGGGCACACTTACTTCTGGCACGTTATGTACCAGGGTGTAATTAGCAGTGGTTCAGCTGAACTGCTCCTGTGATGAAGAGACGGACAGACATCGGGACAGAAATGGTGACAGCTATCTGGAAGTAAACTGTCTGTATTTTTGAGCTGGAGTCATTGTAGGGCCCTGGAGCATTAGGAAGCCCAGCATTTCACACAGCTGAAGCAAAACTAGGCATTTATAGAAACGCGTGACAGCAAACATTCCCTTTTCAGCTGCTGCTGGAGTTAGAAACAGGTACTAGATTTGGAAAGTCTATGACTAAAGAGTAGCATTATCTATCTCACTCACTAAAGTCTGCAGCCCTCCAGTGCAGCCAATGGCACTTCTGACTTGCCATTCCCGAGACCAGCATGACCCCTCCGCCCAGGATTGGTGTTTGTGTGTGTGCCTTGACAGCCTAATAATAAGAACCATGTGGAATTTAAAACATCTCTCCACCCACATGTGGTGTGCTGGAAACACATTAGGTGGGGCAAGTGCAAGGTACGAGAAAGGGCAGATGCCTCTCTGAACACCCTGCTTCTCAGCGGAGGGTCTCTGCTGAGTGTTCCTGCTTGGGATGAGCTAGAACTGCCTTTGGTAAGAACTGCTGGGTAAAGCTCTGCTGTTCAGCAACCAAGAAGTGTAGGATTTGTGAAAAATTGCTGTTAAGAAGTAGATTTAGTGATCAGACTTACTCAAGCACAAATGACTCCAGGTTAAGGAATGTTCCAGAGTTAGGAGTCAAATACAGTATAGTAACATGTGAACATACCGTCCTCCCCACCCAGCACCAACAAGACAATGATACCTTACGAACATCATCAAGGCCAAATACAGCTGAGCTGGTTCTGGGCTACGTACGCACGGGCTACGTACACCAGACTGCTCTGCTAGGCCTAACACAACACACTAAGAGCAGTAAATGAGAATATTGGTAAATAGGGAACCAAAATCAGAAAATACTGGGGAGAAGACAAAAGTGCCAGTGAAGAGCAGCCACAAGGACAGTTCAGAACCACATGAGCCATCCACCACATAATGCCCCCGAGTCCACTTTGCTGTGTTTCCACCATTCTAGTAATTAATTTACTACTCCTTAACAACAGACAGACATAGGGGCATGTGCAAAACCAACCTCAGGTAAAAAGGGTTTGCAGTGCTGAGCTCCCTGTCATCAAACACTTAAGCAAATATTTGACTTTCAGGCAAGATCTGTGCTATAAATACAGCAGCTTCCAGAGCACCTCTGTGAAAACACAGGGTGTGACAAGTGATTCTTGGCTTTTGTAAGGCGCCATCTTGCAGAGCTCTGTATTAGTTATTTACCATGGTCCTAGCAGAAACCATACAGTTCCCAAAAAGTATTAGTTGTTCAAGCAACCCCAGCATTCATGGAAACAGCTGGGGGGAAACAGCAGTCGTTTTTCTTTTATTTGGTCAAAATAATTTCACTCTGCTTCAAGTCACCTATTGGTCTCTGACTACTCACTTTCCTTCCCTTTGGAAAGAATTAAAAGGTATCTTAATGTGCTGAACGCAGCCAGTTTGAACCACAGTCCAGCAAAGCATAAAAAACCCACAAAAAAGCACTGGCAGAAGCTCTGATGCTAAAGTACGGACATCGCAGCCTCCATGAACAAACAGGTGAAGCTCTTCACATGTTAGCTTGGTCCCTCAGAGCAAGCAGACTTCTCTGTGCACAAGCACACTCTCTGTTGAGTTATCATCTCACTGCTGGGTGCAGGGTTCCTGGCCAAAGAACTGCAGATTACAGCGTGGCAACACTGTGCTTTATGCTGATGTACAACAGCAGTGCTGTCCAGGCCCTGGAGAAATCCCCAAGAGCTTCTTCAACCCCTCCCATACCCAACCATCTGTTTTTCTCCATCCTGACTCACTTTTCCACTTCTCAGGGTGTAGGTGGTCAAATGATGGCAGACAATTCCTTAAGCAAATAGATTTGCTCAGCATTAAGTTAGAAGCAGCGGTCAGGTAGCACCAGCTGCCCAGCAGCAGCAGCTCTACTCGGCAAACCAAGGGAGAAATCAGCTTTGAGGATGGTGTAAATGCGCTCTACCTGCTCTGTTACAGGCTAGATGATGCTGAAGGAGCCTCTGCAGTGTCTGGAGAGCCAGACTGTGCATCTCATGAGTGACATAGCTCTGTTCACACAGCAAATTAATGCAGAAATTAAACAATAATTTTATCCCTCTTCAGAGCTTTAAAGCCACTGTCCAGTCACCACTGCATTTTTGGGAAGTCATCCCAGTACCAAACTCATCCTCAGGAAAAACTGGGAACATGTTTATTTTTAAAAAAACCCCATACCTTACTGCGACAAAGCTACTTATCTCAGAATGCTTCATTTTTGACCCAATGACTAAAATAGCATCCCAAACAATTACATACTAACAATGGGATCTGGCATCTGTAGTTGAGCTTAACACAGGAGCACACAGCTCTGCTTCCCCAAATGTGTAACACACTGACTGTTCTAACGTTAATTACATTTGCAGCAGATGGGGAAGGGGAAGAGCATCACTCTCAAAGATTTCTGAAAAACTCCAAGGGAAAAAAAGGCAGACAGAAGAAAGAGCCCTGCTGTGAAATATTAACATCATCCCATTTTGTTTAAGGCATCTCCCTCCAGCACTACTGAGTCCATGTTGAATATGAGAAACTGCTCTCAAGGAACAAAGTTGGAAGTTCAGGAAAGCAATGGGCAAATGACACTCTCTGTGTCTCTGTGCCACTTTTCAAAACATACAGGGCTTTGCTTCTGAAAATTATTTCTTTGGTGCATGTTATGAATCAAAGAAGTGCTTTGCTTCACCTGCCAGCTAGCTCACCTCGAAAGAGTTGTAGGGCTCTGCGAGGAGTAGCCACCTGCCAGCAGGGGAAAGAGCTGCTCTCCCTGTCAGCGAATCACTAATCACTGAATCCAACTGACAGGCAGCCACTTCTGTAGGGGAAGAAGGACAAGTGTTGATTACCACAAAGAAAAAAAAACATACATAAGCAGGGGAGGAA
>WAAB01002972.1:57731-68888 GCA_013389865.1 Piaya cayana | reverse complement strand
AGACGCCTCAACACCCACAGCTCCCAAACTCCCCTTTATTTCCTCTGAACTTGGGAGGCATTGGCATAGTCTGATGTGACTGTCATGTGCTGCTTTGCCTACAAGATCATTTCCCCCTTGCTCTCTTTACAAGAGCAAGCTACATCTCTTCTGCTGACTCATCTGCAGGCAAATACTACTAAACTTTGCACTCTGTCAGCTGCCTCCAGAGAACATGGGTAACGTGAAAGCGAGAGCCTCAGGGATAAGGAAGAAGCCCTGTCACTTCAGGTAATTCAAACAACCCTACATTCCTTGGTCGTGGGGAGAAAAGAATCCTTTTCCTCCTGCTCCCTTTCACTTCAAGCCCCAGTTTACAATTACTCTTACTGATGTATATCCCTGTAGAGATCTGTTGTAGACAAAAGGACTCTGAAGAGGTTAATGACAGACAAGTCATCGCAGACTCCTTGTGAATTTGATGAAAGCTTGTTTACGAGATGAGGGTTAACCTGTGCATAATTACTGGGAGATCAGGATCTCTCTTCAATCTGTGATTAAAAATCTTGCCCAATCTCCAAGGCAACTTCATTCTGAGTCTGGGATTCCCCGGCCCAGCTCTGCCCCATCTCCAGACTGAGATCATCTGCTGAAAAACTGAGTGCTAATGACTGTGACCCAGCCTGCTCACCTTCAGAGAAGACTGCAATTCTCCCCAGCATGGCTGTTCTCTCCACCTTCAGCATCTGCTGTATCTAAAGAGTCTGAGCCCTCAAGTCCCTTATAAAGGTCACTGCAGGATCTGGCAGGCAGAGTCCTGTCTACACTTAAAACACTGGTTGCTTCAGGTACTCCATTTGAGCAAACAATGTTATCTTGCAGCACATTAAGAGCCATATGAAAATACAAAAGGGATTCCAGTTCTGTCAAGTGACACACTCTGACCCAACAGCATCCAAACCTTTGCTATACTGGGTATAACAAAAAAAAACCCCCATCCCATCCCCTACTGCCACGGACAAGCTGACAACATCTGCTCAAGCAGAGCCTAAGCATGCAGATCTGGTACCTGTGTCTTGCAATTGATGAAATGATGCTGCTTTTCACCAACAAATGAGTCCCAAATGGCTCAAGACAATTCTCTCTAATCCCACCACAACTGAAAACAGAAAAATGTAATCACCTAAGCAGCACTGCTAGGAAATACACACAAAAAGAAGAGAAACTGCTGGCAAGACTTTCTTCACGAATTCACATCCCTTCTGGGTCCAACGTAACCTGGAGGCACTGAGCATCCTGGCAAGTATCTGCTGCGCTTAGCGAAGCAGCAAGAGCAGGGTTTATGCAGAATATCAGAGAAGATCTGGAGCCTGCCCAGGGACAACAGTACAAGGATGGGTGCTCATTCTGACTTTTGTGTTGATTTCTATCCTGTTTTGTTTTTAGAGCTTAGCAACAGAGCCTTTTGAGACTTTAGGAGACAACCCCCTCTAGCAGTCTTACACATCAACACCAAATCCTTGCTCCAACAACTATTGTTTGTAGCTCATTCTAGAGTAATTTCAAGACAGTTACAATACAGATATTAAACCAAGAAACTTCCAAGTCATGAATTTTAATAATGCTGTATATACAGCAAATTCTTTCAGGAAATAAACTATAGGTATTTGTCATATGGACTTCAAACGCAAATATGTTTGCTGTCCTCAGGCCCAGGAGTCCTGAGGATAGAAACACACCAGTACCTGCTTCTGACCACACCAGTCTTCACCAGCTGCAGGCTGGAAGCACTAGTGCTGCAACAGCACAGGGTAGGGACAGAGGAGGGAAAGGCCACCTGCTGCATGTTGTACCTCTCTCCAGCGTGAGCAAGGGTATGAGAGAAGCATCTCAGCTCTTAGAATTCCTGCAGACTTTAACTCTAATTATGAACCAACTAATCAGCATGGCCAGAACTTTGGTGGACACAAAAAGCAGGTTAGAGAGAATGTGTGCCTGCACAGCAGCTGGGTCACCCCTTCTTTCTTTGCAGCTAGGGACACCTCCTTGTTGTTCTGCTCCTCTCTGCCCAGGTCTTGGCTGCATCCCTTAGGTTGGGGGATCTCTCTGAAAGCCCTCACACTTCAAACCTTGGAGGTGCACTCTTAAAAGTTTCCCAAAGCATCTGCTGCTGCCTCCTCTCAGCCTGCCCGCACCACTGCCGGTCCTGCCAGCCTCCAGCCCTGTGCCCAAGCCCCAGCCTCTCCCTGAGCCCCCCGAAGGGGAAGGTGTGCACCACGGCCCCTCCCTGGCAGACACTGTCCCCTTGCCCAAAGCCAAGTGCCCCATGTCCCTGCCATGTGGCACCTCCCAGTACTGCCCTGCCCCCCAGCAAGCCCACAGCACCCAGGCCTCCCCTCCTGTGCCTCCAACTGAAACCCACACATTGCATTCAGCCCCTGTGATGGGTACCACTCCAGTCCTACAGTGAGAGCTCCATTCCCTGGGCCTCCCATGACAGACACCTGCACAGTCTCCCAGCCACAGCCCCTACAGCCTCCCAAGGTGCTCCAGGTTCCCTCCAGTGACAGACCCACACAGCCACCCCCCCATCATCCCAGTGACAGACCCCACTGCCCTCCACATTCTCCACATCCCCTCAGTAATGGCCTCCCCCAGCACCTCAAATCCCCTTGGAGACAGACCCCACTGCTCCCCATGGGCCCCAAATCATCTAAGTGTCAAAGCATTCCAGTCTCAGCATCAGCCCCCCACATTCCCGCAGTGTCAGACACCCCCAGATCCCCTTGCCCTGATGTCAGAAACCCAAGACCATCATGCCCCCAGCCCTGGTGTCAGGCTCCCTGCCCACTGTCAACCCCATTCCTCCAGCGTCAGACCCCCCCTCCTCAGCGTCAGACCTCCCAGATCACCCTCCCTTGGTGTCAGACCCCTAAGACCATCAGACCTCAAGCCCTCTTGCAGCACATTAAGAGCCCCACAGTATCAGACCCCCACACTCCCCTGGTGTAAGCCCCCTCCCCCCGCCCGGTGTGAGATCCCTAAGAACGTCAGACCTCAAGCCCTGTAGTGTCACCCCCCATTGCCCCTAGCGTCAATCCTCCCCCCTCCCCTGTGTCACCTCTCCATTCCCCCGGTGTCAGCCCCCATTTCCCCTGTGAGGCCCCCCCTTCCCTAGTGTCAGCCTCCTCGGTTCTGGTCCCAGTCCCACCCACACCTCAGATGTCAGCCTCCCCCTCCCCGGTGTAAGCCGCCCCCTCTCCCCTGTGTCACCCCCCCATTCCTCCAGTGTCAGCCCCCTCCGTCTCCTTGGTATCAGCCCCCCATATCCTCGGTGTCAGCCCCCGCCTTTCCCCGGTCCCAGTCCCCCCTACTCTCCTCGATGTCACCCCCCTATTCCCCCGGTGCCAGCCCCCCTCTCTCCCCGGTACCAGCCCCCCTGCCCGGTGCCAGCCTCCCCGCTCCGCTCGCACCTTACACGCCGCTCAGCCGCCTCTCCTGGCGCCGCCCCGCCCCACTCCGCTCCCACCCGGGGCCGCGGGCGGAGCCGCCGCGTGTCGGGCCGGGCCGGCAGGAAGGGACCGGCCGCGCCCCGGGAAACCGCGCCCGCATCCCACGTTCCGGCCCCGCTCGGTCCGAGGGAAAACCCTGCGGCTGCTCGAAGCCTCCCAGACGGAGCGAGCCCGGGGCGAGCAATCCATGTCCAGATGGAGATCTGTAACCTCAGGGGTCCGTACTGGGACCGCTGCTGCTTAATATCGTCATCAGTGATGCAGACAGCGAGATCGAGTCTGCAGGTGGCATCCCAAGGAGGGGATGTCATCCAGAGGGGCCCGAGCAGGCTGGAGAAGTGGGATGTGTGACCCCCATGAGGTTCAACAAGGCCGAATGCAAGGTCCTACACCTGGGTTGGGGCAACCCCTACTTTCTTAGAATCACCAGGTTGGAAAAGACTCATTGGAAACATTGAGTCCAACCATTCCCATCAATCACTAAACCATGCCCCTCAGCACCTCGTCGACCCCTGCTTAAACACCTCCAGGGAAGGTGATTCAACCCCCTCCCTTGGCACCCTTGCCAGTGCCCAATGACCCTTTCTGTAAAAATTTTTTTCCTAATGTTCAGCCTGAACCTCCCCTGGCAGAGCTTGATTGAGAGCTGCCCTGGGTGTGTGGTTGATGAGAAGCTGAATGTAAGCTGGCAATGTGCTCTCACAGCCCAGAAGTCCTGTCGTGTCCTGGGCTGCATCGAAAGAAGTGTGGCCAGCAGGTCAAGGGAGGGGATTCTGCCCCTCTATTCCTCTCTTGTGTTACCTGATCTGGAGTACTGTGTCCTGTTCTGGAATCATCAACATAAGAAGGAGGGGGAGCTGGGTCCAGAGGAGGCTACAAGGATGATCCCAGGGCTGGAGCACCTCCCATATGAGGACAGGCTGACAGAGCTGGAGTTGTTTGTCCTGGAGAAGGTTCCAAGGAGGCCTTACAGCAACCTCCCAGTACTTGGAGGGGGCTTCCATGGGAGCTGGGGAGGGACTGTTTACAAAGGCTTATAGTGATAGGAGTAGGGGCAATGGGGGGCAGATTTAGACATGAGGTAAAGGAGGAATTTCTTCACATTGAGAGTGATGAAGCACTGGAACAGGCTGCCCAGGGAAGCTGTGGATGCCCCATCCCTGGAGCTGTTCAAGGCCGGGTTGGATGGGGCCTTGAGTAGCCTGATCCAATGGTAGGTGACCCTGCCCATGGCAGGGGGTTGGAACGAGATGATCTTTAAGGTCCCTTCCAACACGAACTCTTCTATGATTTAATTGCCGTGACTTGGTAATAACATCAAAACAAGAGCCTTAGGGCATAGGGGATCTCCTGGCAAGTGTCCATATGTGAGGGATTCATTGTTCCAAAAGCTTGCGCTCCCAGGTTGTACATGGACCGATGGGCACCATCACATTGTCAGTGCAGCTTCCACAGGCAGTGACCACACCACTGGGGACACGACCCCCTCTGTTCCTCATCAGGGGAAAATGAGACACTACCACTTTCAAACAAACACAGCAGAGACAGGAGTCTGCTGCCTCCAGTATTGTAGCTGAAAGAGTGATACTAGAAGATGCGTCATAATTTGCTACTTGTCAGCATTCCAAGAGCTGCATGGGCAGAGCATATTCTGCCCTGACAGTCCATGAAGGTAGCATTCAGCATTGACCTCACCCAATGTCAGTACTTTAAAAGCCATTCATGCCATTGAAATTGTTCAGCTATGCTTGCTCNAAGGTAGCATTCAGCATTGACCTCGCCCAACATCAGTACTTGAAAAGTTCAGCTATGCTTGCTTATGGTCAGCACAGAGAGAACAGGCATCCCCACAGAGCAACCCATCCCACCTGCCAATGGGGACCCAAGATGCATGCTCGTGACACCCACTCTCACACGAACCAACCTGGTGCTCTAACTTCTGGGGAGATGAGAGCCTTCAGTGCCTCTTTTCTAATCTACAGCAGCCTTTTCTACTGCTGTTTTCTGAGACTGGAGTTCTAACATTTGGGCTCCAAACATCCACCCTCATTTTCCAAAGCAATTACAGGGAGACAGAGAGATTGAGAAAGCACTATAGTTATCTACTGAAGAGGGCAATGAGCACTGATTACTCAGTGTCCACGTGTGCCAAATTGCACCAAACCAATGAGGAGTTACAGCAGGGAGGAGCCAGCGGGGTATGCAGGCTGCTGGCATGACCTAATGCCCTAAATACCTTGTCTTCCTATCAGTTCATATCATCTCATGTGTCACTTAGCTGGCATTTGCAGCCCAAATCTTAATGGGAGTCACAGGAGCAAACATGAATAACCAGAATATGAAGTTGGCTGTATGGGTATCTTGTAGAGTGGAGGAAAAGGACAAACAGTGGAAATGGCAAGGGTCAACCCACAGAGATGGAATATTAAATACATAGATTTATTATCTTACATTTCTTATAAATATTTCATTCATTAACAAATGAATTTCAAGATGAAAGTTGAGTTTGCCTTGGAAACAACGGCTACTGGCAATATGCTTTTTTAGGACAAACCCAACACGCTCTAAAAAAACAGAGGGCGATTTAAATAAAGGGCATAATATTATTTTGCTTAAAGCTATATTGATATTCACAGCGAAGAAGGAATGTTGTAGTGTGTAGAAGATGTGTAGGACATACTTGGTAGAGCTGTTACTCTGTCAGGTACTAAAGGAAGAACAAGACGCTTCTGTGCATGTTAACAAAAAACAGCCTAAACATTCTCCCCCAGCCCTGTCTTGTGCCATCTTCTTGTTTGCCATCTTCAATAGTAGAAGCAGCCAAATGCAGCTACCACACAAAATAGGCTGTCCTGGTGAAAAAAGAAAAAGATTCTGTGTTAGTGAAGGCAAGCTCTTTGCTACCCTAACTGCAAAAGCTGACCTAAGCGAACATTTAGACCAGAACACAACCTGTTAATATATTGCAGTTTTCTGTCTTGAATTGTTATTCACCTCACTTGTGGTGTAAACCAGGCTAGTGTGTTTGAATGCTAGAAATGTCTCAATTTACTCCATCTGCACACCTGTGGGTGCTTAGCTGTCAGTTTAAAATAAATTAAAATAAAATAGTAATGAAATAAAACCTTGACTTTTGCTCAGTCTTGGAATCCAGCTGTACTCTGTGACAGCAGTTCAGCAAAGTATGTAAGAAAAGACTTTATCTCTTGTGCTTCCTCTCCTTACCTGTACAACGGTGTGACTGTAATGACTTTTGTACCATAGTGTACGACCCACTCAGGAAATATGTTTTACTGTGTTGGGTATTATATCTAAATACTTCTTGTGAACAAGGGCATAAGTCACAGTGTTTCAATACAGTCTTGGTTCCTTCCTTCTAGTCTTTGGGTTTTTTTCTGCTCCATATTTAAGGTCGCCCTGCCTCCCATACAAAACCAAGTAGCTTTACACTTCGTCATGGTAAAACAGCCAATACTTACATTCATGAACACATCGTGAGCATAGCTGTCGGTGTCAGCATCCCAGAAACATCGTGCAGCCATGCTAGACAAAGGAGACAGAGCAGAGCCATTACCCAGAGCTCACTTAAGAATTTAAGTGATCACAAGATACTCAACAAGCAAACTGAGCTTCCTTTAAAGGAAACAGAAAGCATCCTCCTGAATCCTGAATCTAGATCCCCACTACTGAATTCCACCAAATGCTGTTAACCCCCTTTGTAAGTTGATCAAACTCCAACCCTGCCACCTCGACTGTGCAGGGCTTGAAGCCTCATTGCTGTGGTGCTTAACAATCTTTGACTTCTGCCCTACGTGTATTGGTGGCTAAATTTGCTTATTTGTCCTTGCCCTTCACCTCCTGTACCCCCATGGTACATGCTACCAATTTATTTATAGGGAGCTATCGTGTTTCTTGGCAGACGTCCTGTCACTGAACTATGAACTAATCTCTTCTAGTTCTTTCACATCCATACTCCTTGCTCCCCAAGCATCCTGCTGGCCTTTTCCTACACCTGCTTCAGTCCAAGCCTTACCCTGAAGACAAGCAACCTGTAACAGTGATGAAGAAATAAGTGCCAAATATAGTGGGAACTTCAGGATTTGTAACATGATCCAAGTACTTGGCAAACAAAAAGAGGATTTGCAGGTAGCGGGGATAGTCTGTAACATTTTAATAAAGTTGTTAATCTTATGTCAGCTTAAGCAAAAGGACTGGAATCAAGTCAAGAAAATTTCTATTGTTAACTAACCTTAGGGCATTTAAATACCAAAAAGCACACGCTGTTGTTAATAGTGAGCACATTAATTCAGAAACATCCCCAAATGTTTTAATCATGAAGGAAAATGTATATGTAAGACTCTGTAATCATAGGCAGTGTAGAAAGTTTTTGTTACCCACTAAGAGAACTGATTGTATCTTAGTTCTTTGTCCCTAAATACCCTGTAATAAACCCACATGGTGTGCTGGCTGTGTTAGATGCCTGGTTTTCTGCTCTGCAGAACTGAATAAAAACAAATATCTCAACTCAGTGTATTGACTGGCTCTTTGCACGCTGCGTGAAGAACCTGGATCTGGGACAACAGGATATTACAGACAAGACCTTGCTACTGCCTTGTTAATGTCATTGACTCTTCCCTTTCTCTGCTGCAAATGCCCAGCTCCCTGCCTGCCCCAGTCAGTCCCAGCACGTGGGATCCCTGTTTGTGGCACAGCGAGTTGTTCTTACGTGTATGACTTATTGCCTGAAGAGTGTTGAATTTCATCTTTTTTTTTTCCCATTAACATAGCCCTCAGGTCATTCTGCCTTTTTTCACTCCAATACTCCACTTTGCTTCTGGAATATCCTGGTTACCCAGTATTTTGCATTAAGGATGCTGGCGATCACGCTTCAGTCTTGCCTCCTGTCATCGCAAGCCAGAGAATTTCCCCAACTGCTCTGTCAGTCTGTGCTGCCGGGCTTCAGATTTCAAATCCCAGCACCCCAATGAACCGTTCACCCTGGCATAGCCTGCCTGCAGACAGACGTTCCTGAGAAATGCCTGAGCAGCAGGTACAGATATTCCTGCTTGACCTACAGAACACTGAAGCAGCAGATCCGATTACAGCTCTGCTGCACTTATCTTCTGCTTGAGTACCAGGCACAATAATAAAGATAAGCCCAGCAGATAAAGAACATAAACCTTGTGCGTTGTTCACTTTTCTCTTGCCCCTACTCACTAATTGAAAGCTACAGCCCACTACTGCAGCAAAAGGAATTCTTCTATCTCATGTCAGGCATCTGGGGCTACACTGTAAGTGGTCAGTACCCACAATCTAGGCTTGATTCCCATGACAGTACTGCATGGGGATTATAGAAATGAAATCAGCCACAATTCAAGACCTCACTTGCCACTTAAAGAGAAAACAAAGTGCTTTTCACTTTATCATCTGCAGAGAGATCTTTGTACATAGGAGAGGTGGAAACAGCTTCCAAAGCGAAAAAAACCCCACCAACCAATAAAAATGATAGAAAGACAATCAGAAAACACAAAACTTACTTCACGCCTTCTCCTCTCTGCTCTCCAATCACAACCTGCACCACCATTTTGTACCTGTCAAATCCCTCCTCTGGGGGGAGAGAGAAAAAATAATAGTGAAAACAACATCTTGTTTAAAATACGAGCCCAAAACAGGACCCAGAAAGCTAAAGATTTCTGATTACAAAGCCAAGTGTCCAGTACAAGTACATGCAGCTGGTAAAGTGGGCAGACAGCCCTGTGGCTTCATTTTCCTAGGTAGAGTCCCGCGGTCTTATTGGAGTTGAAAGGGAGAAGAGGATATTTGGCATCCATCAAAAGAGGCATCTAAGGCAGAAGGCACCCCTGAACAGCCATGCTATATATAAGTGTCCTACTTTGATAACATTCAAGAACTAGACACATGGAAAAAATGTAAATAAGGCTGCTGGTGGAGAAAACCCAATTTGAAAAAAATTGGCTTATTTTAAATCCGATTTGATCCAAACGTATTGTAGGGATTGTTCTACCACGTATTTGTTTCCTTTGCTTCTGAGCTGGGATAAAAGGCCACATAAAAGTGTATGTGGGTCTATGTTATGTGTCTGCAAAGACATGCAGTTGTTTTACAATAGTAAAGGAATACCTTGGGGGCACAGGCCAGATCCAATCAGGCCATGGCAATATTCCAGAAGCCAAATCAGACCAAGCACATTTAAAATAAAATATAGATCCTAATGCCTGTCTTCAACAAAGCAGTGTCCTAGGAAGACTTCAGTGCACTGTTTGCACTGGAGGACTGAACACAACGTGGAGTGTCTGCTAACATCTACTGTGCCAACGCTTATCAGAGATGCCAGTTGATACAATGACCACCCTGGGCCAATCTTGCTTCAGGCCACTTCTCACATGTGAACAGGTTACTGAAGCCAGACCCCGTGCAAATCAGCTTGGCATCGGCCCATGCTGGGACTACAGCTGCTGCTGGTTTTAAAGCAGATGCTTAGCTCCGGGAGAAGCATAAATCCACAGTTCCTGCAGAGGGTGACGGTAGGTCTGTGCCACCATGTCAGGCCAGTCCAGCAGATGGAGTACCAACCCCTCTACAGCAAGACAGCAGGAAAAAGTGACTGTGCCAACAGACATCTATGTACTTGTTCTAGCACTGAACACAAGAAACACCTGCTGGAGCCTGAAGTTAACTCAAAAATGTTGGAGGGCATCCTGCACAGTACCACCAAGGCCTTTTTCCAGTGCTGTAAGGCTGTGGTCACACTCCTCCTTGGCTGATTGTGCTCCTAACTCTCTCCCTGCGCTGCTTCCACTGGGTCTTTTTCTGATCTCCCTGCTACTCCACTCTGACCCAACTCTGATCTAACTTACAGCAGAAAATAAAAGCAGCAATGGTGCTGTTTACTGAAGAAATAAGCAATGAAGCATCACTTCTCCCTTCTCTCTAACGCAGCTTTTTTCCCCCTGCAGCCCCTCCAAGGCTGACATCCCACACTAGCCAGTCTATAGGAAAACAAAACTTGTCTGCTTGAATTAGGTTTCTAGTTCCTCAGGCAAGGAACCTTATGTATATAGGCCAGAATGTTTCATAACGGTAGATTTGAGACAGTCAACAGGGAAGAGACAGATTTCAAGAATAAAGGAAAGAGCTTTTGTCAAAGGGAGAGGAATAGAAACAATTTCCCCATCAAACCTCCTTACGTTTCAGCCTGTCTTTTATTATCTCTGATAAAGACTTTGTAAGCTGAGGCATTTCTTCTGGGATGAACTGTACATCGGTCAGCTTCTCCTTCAGTATCGTATGGATGCATTCTTTTACTGTGGATGATTTAAATCTATCAGAGCAAAAAAAACAGCAACAGAAGGGCCAGAAAGTTCATGCAACATGTAGAAACGTACATAACCCCACCTGGGAAAATTTAGCTTTAAAATATTAAGGAAAACCATGGGAGGAAAAAAAGCCCAGCAAAGATGGAGATGTCTAACCAGCCCTGCCAAAAGCTGAAAGCCCAGAAACAAAAGTGTGGAGCCAGCCCCATTGGAGGTTGCCCCTATGGCAGCATCTCCCACCTGCCCTCCCCTCCTCACTCACATCCCCCTTTGTCCAGGGTTAGTGTTGGTCTGTAAGTCAGTGCCCTCCCCACTTCCCCAGCCCCAAA
>WAAB01002972.1:13675-57476 GCA_013389865.1 Piaya cayana | reverse complement strand
CCCCAGGACCAGTCCCTCCCAGCATCCTGGGGCCCCAGGACCATTCCCTCCCAGCATCCCCACACTCCCAGGACCAGTCCCTCCCAGCATCCCCTCAGCCCCAGGACCAGTCCCTCCCAGCATCCCCACACTCCCAGGACCAGTTCCTCTCAGCATCCCTGGAGCCCCAGGACCAGTCCCTCCCAGCATCCTGGAGACCCAGGACCAGTGCCTCCCAATATCCCTCTACCCCCAGGACCAGGTCTCCCCCCACAGCCCCGGACCAGCCCCCTCACCGCCGCTGCAGCCCGGGCCGGAGGCTGTAGGTGCTCCCGCTGCCGTTCCCGTCCTGCGGGGACACTTCGCCCATGGCCGCGGCCTCCGTTTCCCCGGCGACCCCGCCCCTTCCGCCTCCGCGCCCCGTTCCCACCCCGAGCTGCTGCTAAGCTCTGTGCTCTCTTCGTGTCTCTGGACCAGCTGCTTCTCAACCCTCAGCATCCCAACCCTCAGCATACTAACCCTCAGCATCCCAACCATCAGCATCAGCCATCAGCATCCCAACTATCAGAATCCTAACCATCAGCATCAACCATCAGCATCAACCATCCCCATCAGCAGGGACATCCCAGCCTTGCTTCTTGCCTATTTTCTGTCCGCAAGTGCTGTGTGTAGCGAGGGATGTTGGTGAGTGGCAGCACGCGTGTGACACAGTCCCTCCTGAGAAGCCAGCATCCCGCTTCCGCCGCTGTTTATGATCTCTCGATGCAGAAACTTCTGTGATCGCGCTTCCTATGTGCAGCGGGTGACACCGCTGAGAAAGGTCTCTGGGCGCTTCGCCCAGCTTCAAATGGAAACTCTGAAAGTGCAGCCGGTGCCGGGGCACAGCACCTTGTCAAGCTGCTGGTGACAAGGAGCTGGAGGGGCCATGGCTGGTAGCAGGGCTGGGGGATTCCTGGGACTGGGGCTCTGTGGGCAGGAGGCTGCCTGGAGATGCCCCTCGGATACCAGGAGGGTGTGAGATTGCAGCAAGAGACAGGAGATGCCTCAGCATCCCAGCTGGTGTTCAGTTCTGGGCCCCTCACCACAAGAAGGATGTTGAGGCTCTGGAGTGAGTCCAGAGAAGAGCAACGAAGCTGGGGAAGGGGCTGGAGAACAGGCCTTATGAGGAGCGGCTGAGAGAGCTGGGAGTGTTTAGCTTGGAGAAGAGGAGNTTCCAACCTAGTGATTCTGTGGTGCTGGGTCCTGCCCCAACCAGAACACATTGCCAAGGGAGGTTGTGGCTGCCCCATCCCTGGAGGTGTTCAAGGCCAGGTTGGATGGGCCTTGGGCAGCCTGATCTAGTGCAATGTCCCTGCCCATGGCAAGGGGGTTGGAACTGGATGATCTTTAAGGTCCTTTCCAATCCAAACTATTCTATGATTCTATGTTGCTGAGACCCTGAGCGGTGGCAGCAGCTCCTGATTGCCATGTATTTTAGGAGAGATGGTCCGTCAAAGTCCTTAGTACCACTGCTCTGGGCATCAGCACTACCTACCAGTGGGAACAGCAGCCCACTGCCATGCTGCAGGTGGCAATAGCCCCATGCCATACCTATGTGGCACCTTTGCGTCACAGTTACCGTTGCCCTGCTTAGGCCTTGCACGTTTCCACTCGCTAAAGGAACAGTTTTGTGTCTCTGCTCTGTCCCTCCGCTTACTCGCTGCTTACTCACCATCCCGGGGCCTCAGCTTTTTCCCCTTAGGGTCAGGTGTTGTTCTTGCAAATTGTTTATAGGGGCTTACTCATTTCTGAGAAGTATCTCAAAGAGTTCTCCGTGTTTATTTGCAAACACTATTAATCATTTCCTCTTCTTACCCCAGCGCTTTGCCTCCTGCCTGGGTCAGACCCATAGACGTGAATTCAGTTAAACAAATGGGGGAGGGATGTTTTAGGAACCTTTAGGTTTCTCTCCTTAAGCATCTTGTTGCGGTAATTTGTGTTCCCCGTACAATTTGGGAAGCTTTGCTTTTCCTTTGCTTCAAGGACATTCAGCTCTGGCCTTCAGTTGGTTCCATCCAAGGTGTTTGGTCACTGCTTTCTTCTTCATCTCCCAAATTTTCAGTGCTTCTTAAATAACCCGTATACTTTTAAGTCATTTTGAGACTGATCCTTGATTCTGTGAGGTGTATGCTGTGTGCCCTGACAGTGACAGCAGCAGGAGATTGGGGCCCTGTCCAAGTCCCTGCTGTGCGGATGGGACCCTCGCTGATACTGGGCTAGCTTCGTGCTGGTGCAAAAAAGGACATTTGTGCTTCAATGAAGTGGTGTGACATGTGCTTGCTGAAACTCCAGTCTCTTAGTTTTGAAGAACAAACTGTTTTCTTGCATGATCCTCTTTCTCCTTCCTTCTTAGCTCCTCTTATGCTCCTTTGCTAGCCAAACGGATGAGGACTTACACACACAATTCACCATATTACAGCTCAGAGAAAGAAAATTAATTTTTTTTTTAAGCACCCGAAGACTTTCTTGGGCCCCCTAAGCTAATCCTGAGATATGCCCTCGACCCCATTCAGACTGGAGGGGTTTTACCAGTGTGAGTGGGAGCTTTTGCATGGCTCAGGCCAGGCTGATTTCCTTGGTACTGGGGAAACTAGTGCAAGAACCAGCAGGAGTTGTGTTGGTCTGGCAGGGCGCAGGCAGGGTGCAGGTAGGGTGCAAAGCGTGGAGGTGGTTGCTGCTGCGGGGCTGGGGCCAGGCTCCTCTCTGCTGCCAGCATCTGAGAGCTCCCAGCTTGCTTTCCCCTGTGATTTCTGGTGTGTGTTCTGTGGCTCTGCGAGCTCCCTGGTGATTCCTGGCCGCACACGGTGTCCTGCACGTCAAGTGACCTGGAAAGGCTTTGATATTGGTGACAATCTGCAGCCTGCTGGGGAGCAGTGGGGGAGTGCTGGGGCTCAGGTTTCTGAAGGGAACTTCAGAAAACAATGAGGATCCGAAAACATTGCCGTCACTGGTTTCTTGTGAATGTGGCAGCCTCCCCGCCCCAGGTACCAACTTTTGCCTCATTGTGACCACACACTGGAAATTTTGAGCAATTCATGCTATGATTTTAATCAGTGCCCTCTGCCACTGCACGTGATGGGGTGGATGAGCTGATTTTTCTTGTCAGTTCATGGCCTGGTGAGTTGCGATCTACCCGTCACATCTTCCACCTCTACAAACCCAAAACATGTTGCAAATACCAAATAAGCCTCCCCACACTCAGTCTAGATGCCTTATGTCACCACCTGGGGACACAAAGCTTTGAGGTGGAAAAGCCTCCTTGCTGTGAACTTCCACATTTTCTGGAATTTGGTTGTGTTTAGTTGTTTGGGTTTTGTTGTTTTTGTTGTTTTTTATTATGAGAATGCAGGAAATTTGAAAGGAAGAGGCTATGTCCACCTCACAGCCCACCAGCACTATTAGACATAGTGGAAACAACCCTCTTGTTGCCATCCTACCAGGTGGTGGCCTCCAAACCAAGTGACATGGAAAGGTGACAAGGAGGGGACAGCCCTCCAGGCTTGCTCTGCAGCCCAAGCAGGGCCAGAAGCCCATGACAAAGGAGTGATGCTGGGATGCCAGGAGGAGATTGGAAAAGGTGACCCGAGACAGACCCAACTGAGCTACTGACTCAGAGTGCACCCAAGAGCCAGGCTTGGAGTCAAGGACACCTACCCTGTGGTCCCTGCCCGTTCCATCCCCAGGAGCTTTTCCCAGGAAGGGTGTGGGTCAGAGGTGCCTGTCCCCACTTTTGGGTGGTTGGGTGCCTCGTGTGGGAGGGAAAGGGGCCAGGCACAGCTCAGCTGATCCCTGCCCCGCTGGGGAGGAAGCCGGGGGCGGGAAGCAGCCTGGGTTTCCCTCTGAGGCAGAGATGGGCACGTTTCATTTCCACTCCAGCCCCAGCCACGCACACAGAGAACGTGCCGCCACTGCAGGGAAGGAAGCACAGAGAGAGCCGAGGGTGGCACGACACAAGTACAACTGCCTGGGTAGGGGACCGACTGCCTCACCATGGCTCCGGGTGTCTTGAAGATGATGTGGGGCAGAGAGGAGGTGGCCCGGACCAGCTTCTGTGCTGCCCTGCTCTGCTGCAGCCCCATGCTGGCCATCTGCAGCCGGGGTAGGTACTGGAGCGTGGCAAGCTTGCCGGCACAGCCCAGCTCCTTCACAGCCAGTGGAAACTGTCTAAGGAGCTTTGTTGTTAAAATAGCTCTGGCATCAAGAAGGCAGAGAAAACAAAGCTTTTGGATACGCATTGCTGAAGTAAGAGAAATGCAGATGCTCACAGTAAAAATGGGGTGAAAGGATGGAGAAGGGGACAGGTCCCCAGTCCGTGGCACTGGCACCAGAGCTGCATCATGGTCACACTGGCTGTGGTCAGTGTCTGGTGTTGAGCCTCTGGTTGAAAGCCTGTGTTTACCAGTGCTGCGCAGGGTCTAGCATTTTCTGCTTTGGCTTTCACGGCTTTGGGCTGTACCTTCAGGCTGGGCCTCCCGGTTTGGGCTTGACCCTAAGGGAGCCAGGGTCCTGTGTGTTGCTTTACTTAGGGTGAACTCTGGGGGAGAATGGGAGGTAGAGGGGAACGAGTGAGCCCAGGAAGAGCGAGGGTGAGCCCTGATGAAGCTGTGTCCCTGTTTCGTCGCAGCCCAGCTCTTTCTTCAGTGGCTTTGGGTGTTTTCTGCCCTGAGGGTGGGTGCAGGAATGGGTGTCTCTTGGAGCAAGCATTATCTCTCATGCTGGGAAGATGCAGGGAAGCGTGTAAGCCCAACCTCTCCTTGCAGAAGTCCACCAAGTGTTTTATTCCTTACTGGTGGTGGCACTGGCTAGGGAGCAAATCCCTGAGCCCACAGAATATTTCTGATTTAACACAAGTAACTCAGAATGCTGCAAAAATTACATCTCTTGGTGAACTGCAGCCAGTACTGTCTGCGGGAGCTGGGGCAATTCCCTCGTGCCTTCTGTTCAGTATCATTTCTCATTTCTCAACCCAGTTTTTCACCTAATCCTGTGTCTATTCAAGGAATTGTCCTCGTTCCGTTTCTGGCTGGTGATGCTAGGGTTGTGGTCTTATTGCCTCAGGCCAATTTTGGAGGGACGTTCTTATTCTGCATGTGAGCCCAGGGGCTGCTATTGATGGCGGTTTCTGAAAAGGGAAGATAAATTTTGTAACAGACAAGAGTTTGCAAAACATCAGTGGCTTGAATTGCTTGGTTGGATACCTTTGTGCAAAATGCTTCTTTCTGCTTTTTATTGCTCTGAACAGAAGTTAATGCAGCAGCTGCCTTGTCCCACTGGATGTAGCTGGCTGAGCTGGGACACCGTGGGCCTGGCTCATGTCCCCAGCTGCCTTGGGGAGATGAACTCACTGGGGTATAGCCTTGTAAGCTCCAGGTCCCTCTGCCCTGTCAGAAGGTCTGAGGCTTGGGATGGCACGTGCTGTGCCCTGAGCAGCCCATGCCCACTCTTTGCTCCCGGCATGGAGCAGCGGGCAGACCTGGAGCATCCCGGCAGTCAGTCAAGCACGTGATGGGCTGCACAGCTGGATGCTGTCCCAGCCCAGGGCTCAATCACTCCACTTGTTTTTGGAGGCAACATCAGCTGAAGGAAGAGTGACTCAGACATTACAATACAGCATAGATTTAAAAATAATACAGCCTGCAAAGTCTGTTTTTCTCAGTATAGGTGTTCTGGGTTAATTTTAGGTAGCACAGAGAACAATCTGCTCTGCTGAAACCACTTCATGATATGGTTACTGCCCCTGAAGATTCCCCTCTGGCTGGCAGGTGCACACTCAGCAGGGCAGAGACATGGGCTGATATAGCCCCCTGTGATCTGGGGTGGTGCTGCAGACTGGCCAAGCATCAGGTTGCCTGCATTGCTAGCAAATCCCTGAGCCTGGCTGCAAGTGAGCCGGGTGCTGGCTGTGCCGTAGGGCTTGGCTCACAAGAGCTCACCAGCAGGTTTTTATAAATCCCCACTGGGGCCTTCAGGAGTTGAGGGTGAAACAGCTGAGGAATACATGGAGCCTCTGGGTTTGGGATGTAGGAGCCCATCACCTCTCCATGGATGGGGTCCTAGTGGGGTCTACAGTGGGCGTTCACTCTCTTTTCATCCCTGGTTCCAGTACTGGGGTACAGCTGTTTCTGAGACATAAACCTACTGTAACCATATCTGTTCCTTGTTTCCTCTCTTCCGAACAGTGACCTTCTTTCCAGCCATGTTAACTCTCCCTGAAGGTGGCTCAGCCACCTTCTTCTGTAACATCTCCATTGAGAATGACTCTGGTTTGGAGTACAGCCTCAATTGGTACAAGGAGACCAACCACAGCCAAGGCCAAAAAATTGCCGGGATCAGCTGGAAAAACCGTGATACAAATATGGATAAGTACCTGCTCACCAACCATACTCCTACCTTTAAGATGGAGATCTTGAACCTTCACCAGAATGACTCAGGCTCCTACTACTGCGGGCTGATCACCTTCTTTGAAAGCAATAAAGTGATGGAGAGCAACCGGTCCCTCTTGGTGGTCACAGGTCAGCTTGAGGGCTGAGATGATGGGGACAGATTGTTGGTGTCATCCTCCAGGCACATAGCCGGCAGTACCCTGCTAGGGGAGGACCTAGTGTGAGTTAGGAGAGCACAGATCTGCCCTTTCCCCTCTCCTTTGTATGCTTGCTTGATACCTAGGGGCACAGGCTGCCCTCCCTCATCTGCACTGTGGCTGGATCTGGCCCTAAGGAAGACCTGTGGGGAGGAGTGAGTCCTTGCCCATGGATGGAGCCAGGAGTTCAGCATAAGGAGCTACCTGAACCCTTGACCAGCTCCTTTATTTGGGGACAGGGCTTGTGTTTGGGCTGATGACCAAGGATCAGACCCCTTGAGTAGCTGGTGGGGGTGGTGGCTGAAGATAGCCTTTTATGAAAAGGAAAAAACACTTCAAAAGTTACTGGTTTTTATAACATCTCCTCCCAACATGAGCGGAAGCTGTGCTGACCCCAGGATGAGGAAGCAGCTGGGAGGCTTGGGGAAGCTGTGTCCTCCATGGGGTTTTCTGGACATGAGGTCATGCAGTGGAACTGCAGTGCCTTGGCCCCCTGCACCCCAGCTCTCAGCCGTGTGGGATCATCCTCACCACTTGCAATGGGAAGGAGTGGGACATGACCAAAACGTCTCCCCTGTCAGCCCAAATCCAGGGCCTCTGGAGGGATGGTGGGGCAGTGGCAGCCTGCCTGGGACTGAGCCCTTTCTGGAGGGCAGCCCCTGTGTTCCCCTGTTGATTTTACCACAGACTATAGAGGCCATTTAGCACTCCTGACCTAGTCTTTTGTTCCCCCCTTTTTTATGGATGGCTGTTACAGCAGCCCCTGAGAAGACAAATGCCACTGATGATTCTGAGATGGAGGAAATCAATCCCTCGGACTATGTCAACACCATGCTCCTGGGCATCCTGCTGCTGGCCGGGATGGTTGGGCTGCTGATATTTGGCTGTCTCACTGTGATGTACAGGAAAGGAGGTATGATCCCCCATAGGGGCTGTGCTGCACCGAGGGGCTGGGGTCTGCAAGGGGACCTGACAAGGTGATGGTTGAACCCAGGGGCAGCTGGATGCCTGCAGCTCCCTTATGGACACAGGCAGGTTCAACATGTGAAACTCAGCTGTGGCATGTCCCCATGGGGCAGGTTTCTCCATGCCTGGAGGAGAAGGATGCTTTAGGCCTTGCCTGTCCTTCAGAGAGTCCCCAGACTACGTGCTGTAGCTCTGTACCACTTGTTAGCGTCATGTCTTAATGCTGCATATGAGTTCCTTCCATGCACCTTACTCGGGTACCTTCGGGGCATCTCATTATCACCTCACTGAGGCATCAGATATTACCTTGTCCACACAGTGGGCAGCTGGGGGACACCCTTGAGGAATTTCACCCCACTAACCCCAAATAAATGCTAGACCGAGGACTGTTATCTCACTTGTCCGTGTAATACTCAGGGTGTTAGACCCTGAACAGAGAAACAGTAAATGTGGTTGTGGTGTCCAGTGCTCCTCTAGGATGTGGGGGCTGGGTCAGATTCTCACACTGTCATAGCACACAAAGCATCTTCTAACCAAACGTGTTACTTTTCAGATGCGCAGAAACCGCCAAGTGAAAATGCACCAGCGGTGAGTTTTCTGTCTCTGACGCTGTTCTGTACTGCAGGGGAACATCGCGGCATTGCTGGGGTGCGGAAGGTGCAGGGCCTCCCATTATCAGACTGTCACAGGCTTGTTGCTTATCTTGTCTTCTCTGATGCTGCTTGATCTTTTCTGCACAGCTACAACTGGTATTTTTTTGCACCTGCAGCACGGCCCCATCACAGTCAAAAAGGTGCCTGAGATAGGATGGGACATCTGTCATCTGACCCTTGCTCAAAGCAGGGTTATCTTTGACAGTGGATTGTATTGCTGTAGAAAATACAAGAAAATGTTCCCCCCTCCCTCCCTACCCCCCAATATATTAAGCTAAATATTCTCTTGCTGCACCTAGTTCCTGTTTCCTCTTTCTTTTGCCAGAAGGAGTCTGGCTCCATCTTCTTTCCAATCTCATTAGGTAGCTGAAGGCAGCAAGTAGGCCCCCTCCTTGCTCTCCCCTCTCCCAGCTGAGCAAAGTGAGCCCCAGTCTCTTCTCGTGAACCCTAGTCTCTTCTTGTGAGCCCCATGACAGCTTGGAACTCAGTGGAGAGGTGGGAAAAGGGCCCCTAGCACAATCCTGCCTTCTATGGCTGGACAGGCAGGGAGCCCAGGCCATCTGAAGGGACAGAGAGCTGAGACCTACATGCCTTCAGTGGTGTCCCCAAGGCTCATTGTCTGATTTCTCTAAACAAATGCTACCCCAAGTCAGTGTGTCTTTCTGCTTTGTATCACCCTTGCCCTTCTGGGATGCTTCAGAGCTGGTTTTGGTACTTGCTGTAAAAAGGGAACTTGTGCTGGGGGTGGCGGGTGCCTCTGGATGATGACTTACCCTGATGGAGTTTTCTCACAGGTGGAAGAGAGGCCCCCTGTGGTGTCTGTGTCCACCGTGGACTATGGTGTGCTGGAGTTTCAGCGTACCCAGGTGTCCCCTGAGACCTGGCCAGTTGTCCAGACCGAATATGCCACTATCATCTTCCCAGAGGAGAAACCCATCACGCCAGAGCGAAGGAAGAAACACCAGGATGAGAGGACTCGGCAGCTGCAGTTGCATCCTTGCTGAGGGCCAGGTTCCCTTCTTGCTGGGAGTGTGGGCATGGACAGACTGCTGCTTCCCTAGCTCCTCGCTCCCACTGCAGTTCGCAGTCGGGAAAAAAACAGCAGAAGGACCAGAGTGATGGAGGCACCGCTGCTGGATTTGATATCAGACAGTCCTGGCCACAGTGGGATCGTGGCCATGTGATGTGTACAATGAGACAAGGAAGGTCCCTGCTGGGCTCTGTGCTCTGCTTCTTTCCTCGGGGCAGGGAAGATGGGCTGGGACAGAGCAGTGATGCCAACAGATCTGTGCCAGAAGCAATTTACAATGCGTCTTGGCTTTCTACCTCCATTTGGGGTTCTCTAGAGTGGCCAAGCACAACTGTGGAAGGAAATGTCAGAGGCCAGAGTGGATCATGGGAGATGCTGCCTGTGGGAGCCCTGATCTGAGGGCTTCTCCTTGCCCAGGACAGAGATTGTCTCGTGTACTGGTATTTAAAGAAACCCCTGCAAAGCAGGTGGCTGTTTTTCCTCCTCTCTCTGGGCACTTTCCTCCTCTGCAAGCTGGGAAATCTACCCCTGTGTCCCTCCTTCTGCCTGTGGGGGATGGATCCAGGCCTAGGGAGTGAATAAAGGGTTTCGCAGCCAGGGAGTTTGTTGACTCGTCATGGCAAACATGTGGGCAGGCAAATAACGGCTGTTGGCAGCACGCAGGCGAGAGCTGGGAGGCGGTGATGTCTGTTGTGGTTCAAGGGCCTCTCTGTGCGATACGCAAGCCGCTCTTCCACGTAGCTGCTCTTAATAATTTAGAGAACCCACACCTCTTTTTCCTCTCGCCCTTGTCTAAGTTGATCACCCAGGCGCAGCTGCAGACCAAGACCTCCTTACCAGGCTTATCTCAGGGCACCTGCCCAGCACGTGGGGGATGAGTATCCTCACTGTGCCGGGGGCCTGGCTGGTGTCAGCTGGGGTGAAGTTCACAGCTTGGTGCTTGGTGCAGCTTTCTGTCTCCCAACTTCCATTTTCCCTCTTGAAAATGATGCTAGGGCTGTGCCGCTTACCAGAAACCAGATTGGAAACAAGTGACAACTGCTCAAGAAGGGAGAAACCCAAGTAAAAATGGCTTTGGAGGCAGCAGAGACCTGTCGGCAGACCCAGTGGAAACAGAGAAGAGTAATTTGCATATCACAGCTCGATGGTACCATCAGCAGGTTTCTTTTTCCCCTACCTCCAAGTAAAACCAGTACAGCCTTGTGGGAGCCAGCCTGTGAACTGGGATATAGGGTGAGGCACACAAAGCATCACAGTTTATCCCTTGCAGGGGCTGTAAAGTCCCTGAGAAACTTCCAGAGTTGACCAGATGGGATGACCATCCAGATGGGATGGCTTTTGCCCTTCCACAGGGCAGGACAGTGGATGTGGTGGCCCTACTCCGGCCCTGGTGCTGTTGGAGGCTCCCAGTAGCCAGCACAGGCAGTGCTATAACTCCCTCAACGTTCACTCGTGCCAGTGAACAGCTCAGCCCAGTCAGTGGGAGTGTTGGCAAGCAGCAGCTCCTTGCCCAGGTAGCTCTGACACAGACCTGCTGGGGACAGATGGGCTCAGCTCACCCAGAAAGCCGAGGCAGGAGGCACCTGCAGCAGACGAAGAGCAGGAGCTCAGTCAGCAATTTTGCTTTTGGCTTTCCTGTCTGACAACACTGGTGAGAGGGTGAGCTCTGCTTCATATTTTCCATCCTGCTTCTCTGCAAGCTGAGGTACCAGGTCTTCAGCCTTTCCTGCACTCTTCAGCTCCAGCCTTGGCTCCTTCAGGAACAGTCAGTGCCAGGTCTCTCCCCTCTTGGTAGATGATGGTTTGCAGCTGACTGGAGGCTCCCAAGCCATTCAGTGAGGTCAGAGATGAAAGAAAAGCATCTCCCACTGACATTTGGGATGGGAGAGCACCCAGCCTGTGGCAGTGCCTGTGCCCCTCTGGCCTGCCAGCAGCCTGGCTGCAATTCTGCACCTTGCAGGGAGCAAGATTGGGCCCTGGGAATGTATGGGATGAGTGGTGGGGATGCTCTAGGCTGCTGGACACTATCTCCTATCCATGTTTGGATGACAGGGTGCTCAGCACTGGCAGAGGCCGGAGGCTTGAGCTATTTTCCCTGCACTGGGCATGAGTGCCAACCAGAGGAGGAAGAGGGCTGGAATGATCTCTGGGTGGGATGCAGATTTCAAGACCCCCACTCAGCACCCCCAAACTAAGCAGTGCCCTGAGGTGGGTGTCAGCCCTGATGCCCCAGCATCCTGCTCAGGGACAAGGAGCCAAGCATGTTTGTGTGCAGGAGCTGCTCTTGTCTTTCTATGTAAGCCAGGAGTGCAGCCAAGCATGATCTTGACTTTCCCTCCAGCATGGTGATAGCAGTTCAGTCTTCCTGGAGTCGCTGTGCAGGATCTGGAAGAATCTGTGTTACCTCCCATCCTGAGAAGTCACCAGGTCTGGCTTTCCCAGCAACACCATCCCACATCCCTCCTTCTGCTGCTCCTCACTCCATATCGCAGCCCTCCTACTTTGCCCTCCACTGCACCCCATACAGTCTGACTGCACACTTTTTGCACCATCTGGCGGCTTTCCCCCCCTATTTCTCCACTCTGAATTAAGCAGGGACCCAAGCAAACTCATTTCCACCTATATTGCTAAGGTTTGCCTTGGATTTCCAGAGGAAGATGAATTGACACCCTCAAGCCCTGTGGCTTTCTGCTGTCACCAAAAAGAGGTTTGGCTGTGATGGACCTGGAATGGTTTTAGGGCACATCCTTTCAGCTGTAGCTGCTTTGCTGGCTCTGGAGAGGCATGTATGGCAAGGCTTTAGTGACCTTTGGTTCCTGTGGAGGTTTGCTAGAGTGGTTAGGCAGACCCTACCACCTGGCTTTGTTTTTTGACCTTGCTCCCTGCAGCAATCACAGTTACTGGAACTAACTCCTCTACCACAGAGCCACTAGCAGAATAAGAGTAGAGCCTCAGTCTGGTCCTCAGCACCCCATTTTGGGAAAACTGAGGCTTACGACAGTACAAGCAGGAGAAGAACAAAATTAAATAAAATTAAATAGCACCTGGACCTGAGATTTCCTTGCCCTCACAATGTGCTGTCACTGGGAACGTCTCCTGAAAGGCCACAGGCGACAAGGCATAGGGTTGGGTCTGCTCATTTCATTCCTACCAGCATCATGACTGTAAGCGATAGAATATGCTTCTGACAGCCCCTTCCTCTGTGTGCACTGCAGACAAACTGGAGGGGGATTCCAGATTTTTTTCGGTATCACTCCAGAGCAAGCATCTCGAGCCTGGCGTGCACAAGTACTCATGAATACAGGTCCCCTCGCAAATTTGTGTGCACACATGCAGATTTGCACAGCTGCTGTGTGCTAGATACATACCCCTGACACCTTTACCTGTGAAGACATGCACACCAGCCACCCCTTCCGTGTGCTGCAAGTCCTTCCATGCTAGGATATGGGTGCAGCCGAGAGGGAGGCTGTGGATAAGAAAGCTGCTGCAGATGCCAAAGCTGATACATTTCCTGCAAACTCTGGTCTGGCAGTTAGAACAACAGCTTCTGACCATGGACACCCAGTGTTCCCCTGAGGAGCGGCTGCCACCACTGACAGTGTCAAAATGCTTTGTCAGCTCTTTGGGACCACACACCATCTGGAACCTCCAGAGAGCAGAGCTCATTTCTGGTCCCGCACTAAGGACTTGCTGATGGGGAATGGCCAGACCCTGCTGGGACACCTCAGAGATCTGGAGTTGATCCCTGTCAGCATATATAGGAAGCTGAATGTGTGACTTCTGCATGCCTGAGCTATACCTGATCAAGAAAAATCCCCTATACAGATGCTTCAGAACCAGCCTGGCTCCTTATATACCCCAGCCTTGAATAAAGGTGATTGAGAACAACATTTCATAGAATCATAGAATCATAGAATCATAGAATCATCAGGTTGGAAGAGACCCACCGGATTATTGAGTCCAACCACTCCTATCAAACACTAAACCATGATGCCCCTCAGCACCTCATCCACCAGCGCCTTAAACATCTCCAGGGAAGGTGAATCAACCACCTCCCTGGGCAGCCTCTGCCAGTGCCCAGTGACCCTTTCTGTGAAAATTATTTTCCTAATGTCCAGCCTAAATCTCCCCTGGTGGAGCTTGAGACCATTCCCTCTTGTCCTGTCCCCTGTCCCTTGGGAGAAGAGCCCAGCTCCCTCCTCTCCACAACCTCCTTTGAGCAAGCTTCCCCTAAAACACCCCAAGCCTAAAACTCAGGTCTCAAAAAAACTGGGCAGGCAGATGAAGACAGAGGGAAAGTCCTCTGCTGCTACTTGCAGTAGTGTCTTTGAGGAAAACTGTGTTGTAGAGCAGTGAAGAACCGTTCCTGCAGAATGGGACATTGCAGGTGCTGAGTGGAGAAGGGACAGTCAGATCACGTGGCGGTACAAGCAAGGACCATCCTGGTCACTGAAAGGTATTGGAGTTGTGTTTTGGTTTCGTGGAGGTTAGACTGGAGGTGTCGCAATGGGGTGCATGGGTTATTTGGCCTCTAGGTTAATGTGATGACCTTGGGGTGGTACTGGTCTGTTGAAAGCTGTGGTCTGGGATGATTGCCATGGCCTTGTCTTGCTGGGAAAGCAGCTGTCAGTCCTGGAGAGGACAGGCTGGGATGTGCTGGTGGGTGGTTGATGGGAGGGCTGGGCTGCTGGCCAGATTGCCTAAACATCTAACCGTGGCCATCTTGCAGAGCTCTGATGTGTCCTGAGGGGTACAGGCATACAGCATCTCCTCCATCCCATCCCACCGAGAGCCTCACCCTGCCTGTTGCTGAGCCTGTTGTAGGCTTGCAGAACATCTGTGTTTCCTCCCACTACCCTCTTTTGCTTTCTCTAGTTTTGCTTTGAGTTGGCTCCAGGTTTTCTCCTTCTCTGTCTTCCTCCCTTTGGTTGGATGTGCTGCTCAAGGAGGATGCTGGCAGGTTTTATGGTGGCATGTGGGGACTTAGAGTGCAAGCGAAGCATCTTGTGTGCCCCAGCCAGGCAGGAGCCCTGGGCCTGCCCACTTCACTGTCCCCAAGACCAAACCACCATTCACGACACCAGGGCAGAGCCTTGTCAGAGGGGGGCAAGCTCTCTCCTTGAGCCCACAGGGATCATCATGAAGCCCACTAGATGAATAGCAAGCCCGAACACATTTTGGGTGGTACCTGGTTGCAGCTTCATAGCCACCTCCTCCCTTCAATCTCTCCCCATTTCTTAGCTTCCCTCTCCACCACAGAAGTCCAAGGGGTGATGGGGCAATGTCCCAGAGTGAAAGGGACCCCACAGAAATTGCTTATCCCTGGAGGTGTTGGGTAATAATAACAAGCATTCACCGACAACAGTGGCAGGATCAGAAGGGGTGGAGGGTTCAGAGAGCCTGTGTGAAGCTGTGTCTCAGGTGGATACCCTGGGATGCCCAATTTGATGTCTTCAAGGAAGGGGGGAAAAAAAGAGGATCCAGGAAATTCTAGATGAGTCAGACTGCATCTGTACCCAGAAAACGGCTGGAACAAATTAGTAAGGCCACCAAGTGATAAACACCGAGAGGGCAACGCTGGAGCTGAGAACACAGATTTAGCAGGAACACATTGTATCAAACCAACCTCATTTTCTCTTCATTAGGGTGATGGGCTTGGTACCGCAGGGAAACTGGGAGTGATGCTATCTTTGTGCCGCCTTACGTGATATTCTCATAATCAAACTAGGGAAATTGGAAATTCTGCCACTGTGGGTGGACAGCTACCCAAGAAGCTATACCCATCAGCAGTTATCAATAGCTTGTGATGGCAGATACATTAAGGCATGTTTTTCTTGGGAAGCATGGCTCAAATAAAGGCAATATGCTATTAGAGGAGGTTGCAGAGGCAGTCTGAGAGGAGGGTTAGAAATTAAACTCACCCTGATGATCTGGAGAAAAAAAGCAAAAGTGCCCTGAAAGAATGACTCATGAAAAAGAATTGGGCATGTCTGGTGCAGGAAAAGATGAGGGGAGTCTTCAGAGCAGGAAACAGCCTTGGTATGAAAAGGCAGTGAAAGACTGCTTAGGGTTATGCTTTGTTGCTCAGAGGTTAGTTAATCTGTCTTGCAAGCCTTGTCACGCCCACAGATCCTCACTGCTAAGGGGGTGTCCTGCTCTGCTGTCCTGCCTGGGGACCAGAGTTGAATGTCCCTTTCTGTCCTTCCTGGAGACTGCTGGTAGGATGGATCCACCTGGATACAGGGTGACCCAAAGGGGAGGATGCACCTGCACGGATGGGATGCATGTGGGCCAAGCAGGACAGTGTGGGCACTTTGTCCCTGGGCTGGGGTGGTAGGGGACAGGGAGGCTGGCACACTGTGAGAGATGGAGAAGGTGATAAGGAGCCTTGGGAAATCCTTCTTTCCCCTGTGTGGCTGATCCGGGGGTGGGAACTGAAGTAAAAAATAATTTCAGGCTGCGTGAAAGCAGCAGGGAATTTACCGCCTGGGCTGCGCCAAGTGTTTGCGTCCTTCACACATCCCATGGAGAAGCCATGACCAACGCACTGGGATGGAGAGGATTGGCAGGGTCTGTCCCCAGCAGGAACTCTCCAGACCAAGGGGGTTGTGCCAGGGCTAGGACAGAACTTGTCCCCAGTCCCTACCAAGGCCAGGCTGTGAGGAGACCTGCAGGAGCAGCTTATGTTTCCAGGCAGGTGGCAGTAAGTGGCAAAGTGCTCAGGCAGTGCTGGGAGTTGTGTGTGAAATGGAACAGGACGTCAAAGCACTTTCGACACCGTGGGTGTTTCTGGGAAAGTCCCTTTAGTAGAAGCAATTCAAAGGCTTTAATAGAGGAACCATCATTGGGCTTCTTCTCAGAGATGACTGTATAGGTTCAGTGCATGGTGAGTTGTGATTTGAGTTGTGTTGCCATGACGTAATGGGGGGCTGGTTTCCATCACCGCTGGGTTTTGGAGGCAGTGGCCTGTTCTCATGCCAGGAGTGCCACCAGAGCCTTGTTGAGCTGTGTGCCTGAAGGGCAGCCACCCCCTCCTGGGGTGGGCAGCACAGGGAGCAGTGTTTCTCCTGGTGGGCAGCATCTGTCTGTCTTGTGGCAGCAACCTTGGGGAGGAAGGGGAGGGCTGAAACCACAGATCTCCCAGTTGAAGTGATTAGTTTGTTTGGGTGAAAAGGAGGATACCAGGAGGGCTGCCTGCCTGGGGGGTTCCCACACCGGTGCAACTGCCATCAAAGTGAAGGGGAGATGGCAAAACCCTTAGGTGTTTCCTGCATTCAACCACCTCCAGGTAAAAGCCCCTAACACAGAGGGGTTCAAGGAGACAGGTGCTGCAGGGCAAGTGGTTGTGTCTTGGTCACCCTCCTGCTGATGTCTCCCCACTGCAGCACGGTGATGCCAGCTTTCTGCAGTAGGAGATTTACTACCCTGGGGTCCCCTCTGTGTCAGGGTGCTCAAAGGGGACTTCTGTAGTGAACCTATAGAAATGAGGACCCTGTGTTCTGGGAGAGGAATAGGAAGGGTAACAGGGAGATCTGTTGCTCCCTCTCTTCCTCCCCATGTACCAGACCTGAGCCAGAGATGTCCACCAGTCCCCACTTGTGAGCATTGGAACCACTGGTGGAATGACCCTTCACTGTTCTGCTTGTGGGTCACGGCCCCAGCCCAAGCAGAGCCTTGTGACCCCATGGCAGGACTCTTGGGAAGGGGATAACTCCTTCTGTCCACAGATCAGGGCTTTTCCAGCTTTCCATGAGGATCCTGAGGACCTTGTCTGGGCCTCCCTGCTTCCAAGAAACTTCCTTCCATCTAGTACTGCTCCAGATTCAAAGCAGGGAAGGATCTTGAGGCTGAAAATGGGCTGAGCCCTAGGACCTTGTCCGTTCCCTCCACTCTTGCAGGAGAGACAGCACATGTTGTGAAGATGCTGGAGGTCTCTTGGTACAAATGATGTATTGGTTTTTCCCTTCCAGCGCAGAAGATCAAATGCTCCCTGCCAGCTTGTGGTTACTGGGACTATGTCGCCTGCTTCCCATTTGGGATCCGGAGGATGAGCCCAATGTGTTGGTGCTTCTGAACACCTCACAGCTGTTGTTACCTGCTGCTGGCAGCCACTGTGCCCCTCTTCTGAAGCCACAGGTGCTACCACCTACAACCTCAGCAATCCTACTGCCTCAGCTGGTTTCAGGGCAGAGCCAGCCGCTGGCACTCTTTACTGGGGCTCCTGGGCTTTTAGGTTGTCAATCCACAAAAGCTGCCACGAGGACACTTTTTATTTGAGACCATTGTGAATTATTTTAAGGCTGATTCCTAGATCTTTCTACCTATTTTTCAAACAGACATCTGGCCTACTGCAGGGTTTAATATCTCCTTGCTTCTGGAAGCCTGATTGTTGCTTCAGAAGAGCTGCCACAACTTCCTACGATGGCTTCATCCCCAGCAGCCACTCAGAACATTTCTTCCCAGGGTGGGCATTCTGGAGCATTTTGTGCCCTCTGTGTGCACAGGATGGCCTCCTCTGGAAGCTTTATGCTAAATGTGATGGTTTTATTCCCATAGAAGCTGAGCTTACTCTATCAAGCTACAGATCTTCCATTACCTCAAGACCAATTATAATTTGGCATCTTATCTAATCTGGTCCTTGTTCTGCATTGCTTTCCATGGGATGTCGGGGGGGCTGTATATCTGGAGAGAGGTGGGCAGGGAGGCTGAGAGCTGCAGGCATGCAGCCTCAGCCCTGCTGTTTATACCTTCTCTGGGTGCTCTCTCAGCTCAGAGCACACCTCACCTCTTCTGGTTTTACATGCGGTACCATCCTCCCCAACTTTCCACCTTGTGGTTTCACATCAGGTTTTTTCTGCTTCTGTTGGCTGAAAGTTGTTAAAAACAGCCCGTGCTTGGTGGCAGCTATGGAGAGAGATAACGCTCTCTGGGTCTTTATCAACTGCCGAGTCCTGTGTTTTTGGTGTGTTTCACTTCCATCGCTTCTCTGCTGGGCACAATCTCTGCTGGTTCACCCTTCCCGCTCTGACAACGATGGGCATGGGCAGTCTGGCAGGAGGTTGCATTTCCAACCTCTCTGCTTATGGACAGAGCAGCATCACGAGAGCACAGCTTCTGCAAGGTCAGAGGTTCATATGTGGGGCTTGGGGACTCACCTTATCCTTAACTTTAGGGGACATTTCATCCCACCAGGACCTGGTGCAGCGTGAGCAGAGCCTGTTGACACAGGAGGAGGTGATGTGGCTTATGTGGGAGCAAAGGTTCCCCTCTCCAAGTACAAACATTTTATGCAAACAGGAAAGCTTTGGGAAAAGGACAGTTGCACTCACATACCAGCATCCAGAAGCCACAAGCTTAAGCCTGGTCACTGCCTCTCCCCTAGCTCCAAGTGGGACTATGGAGATCTGGCAGGATATTTTTGCAAAGATTGCAGTCATGCACTTACCAGAGCCGTGGAAACTTCAAGAGGATGATACCTTGCAGGCTGACAACCTCAAGCCTGGCTGGAAGAAGTTTGTGCCACGCCGTGCATTTGGAAGGTAGGGGGCTGCCAGCTTGGTCCCATTGGGGCAGGACGGGGGATGATAGGTTGCCATGTGGACTTTTCCCTTTCTCAAAGTTTGCTTGTAGGAAACAGCTTTTGAGATGAAAGGGGAAGTTCGGAGGCTGCTGAGGCAGGTTTTTTTTCTATTTTTTTCCAAATTTGGTGGGTTATTTACAAACTGGAAAAAAAAATCTTGGTAATTGGAGGGGAAGGGAGTGTGGCAGCTCCACAGGGCCAAAGGGTAGCTGGTGTTTAGTGAGAGTTTCTCCACTTTGATGTCAATATGCAAAGAGCTCTTCTAGCATGCAAGGGTAGGTACATCACGCTAGAGGTAAATCTGAGTGCTTTGCACCCAGAAGATGAGGAGAGGGAGAGCTGCTGTCTGCTGGGACACAGGACGATGCCTGACAATCCCTGTATCCGCACCAGGCTGTGAGGGCCTGAAGCAGAGAGAAGCTATGGCTCTGCATTTCTGAGGAGAGGCCCCAACCCAACCATTTCCACTCCATGGACCTTGCACAGTTGTCTGCAAATGGAGAGCTCGGCTGCCAGCCCTGACAGAGATTGTGCAAGATGAAGTGCTGCGGGTTACACACCTTTTGACTCCTCAAGATATTTCCTCACCTGCTCTGCAGCCTCCACCTACTCCTTCTGTCTGTTTTGATTCTTTTTTATTTGATTTCTTCAGCCCTAAGCTTGACGCTGGCTTTCCACTGAGCTGTGATGAGCTGGCAGGGCTGAGGCACTGTAGCCCCAAACAGCCCTGGTGCCTGATTCCTCACACTCCTGGCAATGGGCCCAGGATGGGTTAGGAGAGGGAAGCCAGGTTGTCCAAGCAGGCAGCCTGGGTCCTAAAATCATTAATTCTGGTGCTGGTCTTTTGTTCGTGTCTCTGTTGAACTACTCAAACTGGTATCTTACTGTTATGGGAAGAACAGTTTGGTGTAACACTTGTATGAGTGAAGTTAATCCATCAGCCCTGGCTACCTCGATCCTTACTGACTGCATGGGAAGCCAACATCTTAGTGCAATGAGGCTGAGGTGAGTTCGTCTCCTCTGTGTCCTGGCAGGTTTCAGTGCTCCCAGTGCTCTCATGAGTGGTCTTCAGCCAAAGTGCCCATCCTGTACCACATGCACCGCTACACGGGCTGGGGTACGGTGTGGATGCGAGTCTTCCGCCAGGCGTGCAGTCGATGCCCCGACCCCCGACTGGAGGAGCCCACATTCAACCAGGAAACCATGGAGAGGCTCCTGTACAACCTGGTGCTGAAGATCCTCAAGTACTACTACTCTGTGTCTGTCCAGTCCTCCGACCTCCTGGAAGTTGTGGTGGACGTGCCCATGGCAGGGCCTCATGACAGCACCCACTGTGAGGGCTGCCAGGTTGGCATTTGTAGCGAGTCGAGGCCAGCCCCAGCGTCGGATGCCAGGAAGCCTGTGGTGGATGTAGACAAGATCAGGATAAATAATACCCATCACACTCATCAAACTCATCACATGAAGTCTGTATTGGATACCTGGGAGCCTGTGGTGGATGTGGAGAAGGTCAGGACCAATAATATCCATCACACTCATCAAACTCATAACAAGAAGCCTGCATCAGATGCCTGGAAGCCTGTGGTGGATGTGGATGTGGTCAGGTCCAATGATACCCATCATACTCAACAAACTCATCACATGAAGCCTGTATCAGATACCTGGGAGCCTGTGATGGATGTGAACAAGATCAGGACCAACAATATCCATCACACTCTTCAAACTCATTACAAGAGGCCTGCATCAGATGCCCGGAAGCCTTTGGTGGATGCAGACAACGTCAGGACCAATTACACTTATCACACTGTTCAAACTCATCACACTGATCAAACTCATTGCACAAGTCCAGCTGCGACTTCAACCTGTTGTCCATTGCTGTTCAATTGCTGCTGCCCCTGGAAATGCTGTTGCCCCTTGGAAAGCTGCTGCCCCTCGGAAAGCTGCTGCTCCTCGGAATGCTGCTGGTGCCTCTTGGAATGCTTGTGCTGCCCCTTGACATGCTTCTGCAGTCTCTTGGAAGGCTGCAACCTCTCAGAACACTGCTGCTGCACTGGCAACCCTGTGGTCTGTATTTTGGTAGTGGTAGCGCTCATGTACATCCTATATTATTTCATCAATTAGCAGCGAGACCTGGGGCTTACAGTGAGGAACAGGGGTGACAGCTGGGGGGGCACATGGAAAACTGGGTGCTCAATGTCAGCCCTCACTCACAACACAGCAAGGCTTCCCTGGTGTTGGGGGGCAGAGACACATTGGGTTGCCTCAGCCAGGCACCTCATCCCACAGCCTTGGAGGGCTCGCTGGATCTGATGGTTTCTTACAGGAAATATTCTACACAAGAACAACCCTCAGGTGTTCCATGTGGTGGCTGGATTGTGTTTGTGAGAATAAAACAAGCCCTTTTACCTTAGCCTAATGATGCATTTGTGATTTTTAATGTCTCCAAAGCCTTTTCTAGGTGCATGTGAGCAGCTCAGTGGGAAGCTGGGTGCTGTCATTATCCACCAGCTGGGCTCAACTTCCAGGGAGCCACAACCTGATATTCTCCTGTGTTTGACCTTGGTGGAACTGGGTACCCAAAGAAGTTGAGGGGCACCTAGGATGGGAAGTTTGCAGCAAAGTCACAGGGAGCTGGTGCTGGTGGACCCTAGCACTGCCTCCTATGATCTTTGTGAAAGGGTGCCCAAGGTTGGCAAGTGCAAGCAGGCTGTGGCATCAAGTCCCAATTCTCTTCCCTGTTAGGAGTCTGGGTGTGGGGGCAGCTGGCACCAGTCTCTAGCAAGGGACGGGTTCAAAGAGCAGGGTGAAATGTTGCCTGCACAGGCAGAGCCACAGGAATGACCTTTTTATTGATGAAGCAGCGTTTGGCTCACACTGGGGCATCAATATTACTGCTTCAGCCCCTCTGGGGTAATCCTGTGGGGACTGTTTGGGGAGGGGCGTGGAAGCAGGTCAGCTTCTCCATCTGCAGGCAGCTGGGGTTTCTGTGCTGGATGAGGAACAGCCCAGGGCTGAGCAGTGGCATCCTGAGTTCCTCCTCAGTACCCAGAGGGCTAGGTGGATCTGGGGAGCTTTTGGGGTCTCCAGAAAGGGAGAGGGATATGTTGTGCCATATGTTGCACCCCAATTCAGTTGTGTGGCCATAAGAAGTAAGCCTGGAGGAAGTAGGAGAGAGCCCAAATATCCTGTGCCATGGGCATCCACTCATTCCCCAACCGCCCCCTCCTACCCCGCATTCCTCCACCCTGGATGTACATCCCCATGGGGATGTCCCTCTGTCTCACTGCAGCAGCACCGATGTGGGTGACTGTGGCAAACTCCATAGCTCTGTGGTCCTCTCCTCATGGCAGCCTCCATCCCACCACTTGGGTCTGCAGGGACATTTATGCTGCTCACTGTGGGCTTGGCTTTTATGCTGCTGTAAGATTCTCCCATATTTTCATACACGCAACCTATTTTAAAAATCAAAATAACAAGAAAACCCTGTCTGATCCAGGGCCCTGTGGATTTTTTTTAAGTACTTTGTTTTCATCCCACCGACTGTCCCTTTTCCTCAGCGCCTTCCCTGGTGCTGCAGTCCTGGTTGGACAGCCAGCAGATGGAGCTGCAAGATCTCTGGTATTGCACTGGGCAGCACTGGGACCAGTGACCCAGTACTGGGACGAACCAGCAATCCCCAGGTGGGGGAAGCACTCCCCCCATACCTGTGCCCAGCCATTTCCCTGTAGTGTAGTGGCCCCCACATCATAGAATAATAGAATAACCAGGTTGGAAGAGACTCACCAGATCATCGAGTCCAACCATTCCTATCAATCACTAAACCATGTCCCTCCGCACCTTGTCCACCCGTCCCTTAAACCCCTCNCACTTGGGAGAAGAGGCCAGCAATTACACCCTAGTGCATATGGTCAGGGTCTGCACATGAGCTGGTCTCTTCACTGTGATTTTCCAGGTTGTGAGGTGCCAGCAAATGCAAATCCCATTGTTGTTCCTCTTGCTTTTCTCCTCTGCTGCCTGTTCCTAGCCCTCCCTGCAGGCAGCCACAGTGGCTCTGGGGCACGAGGAGTCGGCACTTGGCAGCACAGCATCTTGGTGAGTAGGGTCGAAGGTGGAATTGTGTCAAGGATTTCCCAGCAGAGCTATTGATAGGAGGTGGAGGAGAATCTATATTTATGACTCGTCTATTATAGGGCAGCAATATTTTTTATCTTGCTCCGAAGCTGTCTACGCTCAGATCCTACAGCTGAAGGTTTAATGTTAAGGGGATCATGCCTCAATTTTGCTTTTTCTCTCCCTCCTCCTCTTCATCCTTCTAATGTCTATGGACATGTTGACACACCGATGAGCGAAGTGAGCTGGACCCTCTGCCCTTTTCTCTGCTGTCAACTTAAAGAAGCTCAATGCTGTTCTTTCCTTTCTGTGCTGTAGGAAAATAGGTATCGATATCCAAACTCCCAGCTCTGGATTTGTACACATCTGTGCATGACTTTAAGCTCTCTCCAGAAGCTGGGTTTTCACAGCCTGTGGTGCAGAGATGCCCAGCAGAGCCGTGTCCCTGCCTCAGCTGCTATCTGTGCCTTTGCCATGAAAATGCACTTTCTTAGTCTGACAACTAGTGGGGATGGACTGATTTTGCACCCCTTTTAAAGTAGAAGTCACATACCTGTTATTTTTTCTGCATGTCAATTGAACCCAGATTTAATTGCTATTCTCAGCAGAGGGGTGGCTGCACTTTCCTCCCACCACCATCCCTGTCTTCAGCGGTGTGCCATGGCTATAAATAATTGAAAGACAGGATCTCATTTGTTGCCCTTTTTTTTTTTTTTTTTTGCAATTTGTATTCGTGGCTGGTCAGGATCTGCCTCAGACCATGAAGCTGTGTGAGCTATGGCTGAGCAGCCATCGGAGTGAGGGACAGTGTGAGAATCCCCCTGGGCATGCAGGTGTGTGCGGCAGAGACTAGCAATCAGCTTTGCCCATGTTCCTCTCGGAATAAAAGCCTTGGGGCACAAACTCAGTACATATCAAAGTTTTATTTTGTTCTCAGGAGGGAGATTATACAGAACCACCCTTAGACGACTTTGGATACTTTACAGAATGCAATATCAAAAAGGAAATATATGTATATATTAAAAAATACTTTGCAGTTATATGACATAGCCAAGAGTACAGTTCTCTGTGCGTCTGCAAGGTTGACCTTCCTTAGGCTTTCTGCTCCTCTACGTGCTCTACAGATAGCATTTTGGATGATAAGAAAATGACAGAGTGGCTCATTCACTGTTGACTCCTTCCTTTGAATGGCAAAACCAATGGAGGAAGAAGAGGAGGACAGGCCCAAAAGAGGCTACAGGCACACAGGGAGGACAGAAGGCAATTTTTGCATGTTGCTTACAGTTATAAGAGGGCTTTTCTGGCAAGTGAAGGAGATGATGTCCCTGCCAAAGGAAGGTAAGCTCACCTGACGTTGTTCCTTGGTGGAGCTTACTTGTCTGCATGGACCATGGAGGAAAGCTGGGAAGGTAAGAATACTTCTTGTGTGTTAGGTGAGTTGGACTCAGCCTAGAATGGCCTGAACACCTGCAATAGACCAGAAGAGCCACGAACAGACACTGAACACCATCAGTAACTTGTAAATCAGCTGAATCAATGCCTTTAAAAGAAGTGAAAAGGGACTAGTTTTTTGCAAGAATGAATGCACTGCCATGCAGGACTACCCTGGCCCCTAAAGAAGAGGTGAAGCCCCAATGAAGGGCATTTTATCTGAAATAATTCTACTGAAAATAACTGTTGCTTAGGTACAGCAGATGTGATGATGTCTCAAGTGTAGGAAAATTTTCCTTGGGAGGTCTGTGGTGGCTAGAAAACATTCCATGAGCTAGTCTGGGGGAGGTCTGGAAAGGACTTAACCAATGCGGTGTTGGAGAGGCTTTTTGTGGCACTGAGTCCATACCCCATTCTTTGTCCTTGCATTCTCTGTGGAGCACCCATCCCGTATCATGGGGTAAAGGTGGCCCATTTGAGTTGGGGCTATCGTGACAGCTATTAGCTTTTCAGACATGGCTGATATTTAGGACTAATGTAGATGCATTCTTACACCCCCAGTGCCAGGTAGACCTCAACAGAGACGCCATCAGGCAGGGACGTTTTGTTTGCAACTAAAAGTAATAGTGTTTGCTATTATCCCAGGGTTCTCTCACTGCTGCTTGCACAGAAAAGTTATTCCACTGCATAGGAGACCTTTGAAGTCCAGGCCTGCCCAGATGGGTTTCCTGGGTTTTCTGTAGCCTCTGTAGCTCCTGCAGTTGTGTCTGATCAGAAGGTCCAGCTGGAGAGCCCTGGGGCAATTCTCTGTGCACAGCGGAAAGCTTTGGTGGCAGGGAAATGCTGCCTCTGTCACTGTGCCTTTGTACTGACTTGGATGGAAGCTCTCTGGGAATATGGGTGAGACTTGGAGAAAGATAGCAGAGAACACTGGCTGAGATGTCGCCCTTCACTCTCTTCCCCCGGAATTCTAGCAAGTATTTCCTAAGAGCTCAAGTAAAAGGGTGCAGGACCAAGCAAAAGAAATGACACAGAGGGCTGGCAAAGGCCCGGCATTTGCTGAGCATCGTGTCTACTACTTGTAAAAGACCAGGGTCTGGAGCACATTAAAGAACAAAAACAACAAGAAAGGGAGCTGCGGCAGCAGGCTGCTTAGTCACTCATCTCTCTAGCTCTGGGTCCAGAAATGTCCACCTCTCTGAGGAGCCTGTTTTCTTCTCCACCCAGTCCACGTAGTTAGAGACTTTGGTGTACACACCGTACACTTGCTTGCTGCCGCATTCCTCTGGGCCACCCCATGAGACGAGCCCTTGGGCCACCCACCTCCGGGTTCCCGGGTCCTGGATGACAAAGGCTCCGCCGCTATCTCCCAAGCAAGTGTCTTTTCCGCCTTCATAGTAGCCGGCACAGAACATGTTCTCGGTCACACTGTAGTTCCCCGACCGTGACTCGTAGCTGGTCTTGCACTCCGCGTGCAGCACCACTGGCAGTTTGACATATTGCAAGATGTCAGACAGCGTCCTCATGCCCGAGCTGATGATCTCATCCACTGTGATGTTGGGGTTGGAGATACCCCAGCCAGCCACCAGCCCCAGCGTGTTGGGATGGGGACCCTCCAGCTCATGCTCAAACTGGGGCAGACAGACAGGCATGACATAGTTCCCCATGGTCACCTTCTCCTTCAGCTTGACCAGAGCTATGTCGTGGTTGTAGTTCTGGATGTCAAATTCCTCGTGGAGGATGATCCTCTCCACTGTCCGGTTGACAGCCTCCATCTTGTTCCTCACATCATGAAGGGCCAGGTAGACAGTGACATGCTCCTTGGAGACTGGGATGACAGTCTTGTCTCGCCTCTGGGACCGGAGCACGTGGGCAGCTGTCAGCACCCAGGAGTCTGAGAGCAGGGCCCCACTGCCAAACCATTTGTCATTGGGCACCCGGGACGTGTCCTCCACCACTATCAGGGCCTGCCAGGGGAAGAAACCAGGCTCTGCGTTTCGCCCACCAATGATGCGCTTGATGATACCAGGCAGAGGACGAGCCGGCCGGCCGCACACTGGGGATAAAAAGGACCAGACAGTTACTCCTACTGCTTATCTAGGGAACAAATGAAAAGGGACAAGGAGATGACTTGAGGGCTACCCTGCACTTTGCAATTCCTCACTTTGCTGTTCAGTTTCTGGAGTGATTTGCCTGTATCCACACCACTTCAGAAGTAGAAAAGCCAAATGAGTAATCCTGCAGCCTCACCATGTCCTGAGAGCTCGCTCAACCCTTCCCAGATCGTCCAGCTGTCTGCCTGGCTCTTGCTCAGTGTGGGGAGAAACCCAGGGTGCGGTGGGGGTGGGAAGTGGAAGGACTGGAGCCTGACATCAGCCCAGCCTCGCCTCTTGCTCTGAGACCTGTTGGGAGGTCTGTGGTCTCATGGCCATGACATTCGCCCTCCTGGAGGAGCTGTGGCTGGAAAAGGCCTGGCTGTGGGATGTTGCCTAGCACCGAGGGCTTCACTCCTGCATCTCTCATCCTCACCACAATCCTGGCAGCCAAATGAGCATCCTTCTACTCAGCAAATCAACAGACTCAGAGGATGTCTGGAGAATCCTGATGTGCTGCCTGATTTGCCTCCAGCAGTTTTATCCAGGTGCTGTGACCCAGTGTGAGGAAGACATGGGGGACAGTCTGCTGAAGGTGAATCCGAGAGAGCTGGACAGGGTGGGCAGGGGCAATCCTGCTCCTGGGGAGTTTAAGCCTTGGGACAAAGGTGGTGACAGTGGGGCCTGTTCATGCCTGTGGCAGCAATGTGGAGGAGGATTCCCTGGGTGGTCAACGCTTGGGGGTGTCAGTTTCACTGGGAAGTTGTGGGAGCCAATTTGGCCTTAGTCTTCCACAGCTGGAAGAGTCCTGAATCACAGCAGCACAGGTGCTAGTATCACCCCTCCGAGTCTGGAAGGCGAATACAAGTCTTCTGGGGAAAGTGCCTTGAGGCCCATGTGCTGGGAGGGGAGGATGTAGAACCTTGTAAAAGAAGCTCTCCCCAGGGAGTCTGACCCCCCAGGGCAATGGGATGAGGGCTGAGAGTCGGGGAAGGAGCACTTAGAACTGCTAACATGGATTTGTTGTGGCTGGGGTTTGCTGCTAGGAAAACAGACTCCAGCAGGGATGGAGCGTGTCCCTGTGTCTGTTATGCTCCCTTGCCTTTCCCAGCACTGCAAAGAATAAAAAACATGCTCAGGCAAGTAATTCCTCCAGCCCAGCCCAGCTGGTCGGCTGCACCATAGCAGCAACCGTCCCAGCGAGATGGTTTTGGAGGAAGCACATTCAGCCAAATATTTATTATATTAAATTACATATCAAAAACGCTGACCAGGCTGCAAATGCTCCCACTAATGGCAGAGGCAGGCACAGAGTGGCCTGAAAGAGAAGTTTCTGTTGATGGGGAGGTGGCGTGAGACAGGAGGGAAGAACTGAAGAGCAGCTGGCCAGCTGCTGCCTGCAGATCCTGATCTCAGGAGAGGGTCACCCTCTCTCTGGGATTTTCCATTTTCCTGAAGCTTCTCTGACTTCTGTCACTAATCAAGAGGCCTGGAAATGGCCCATGAAAGCAGCTATGGCCCCAAAAGATGTCCCCATATGCTCCCAGCTCAAATTAGTTCAGGCTGAAACATCAAGGAGAGATGCAGGGAGCAGTTGCCACAACAAGACCAGCCACAGCCCTGGTCTTGGAGCTCCACGGACTGCAGGGAATCTCAAGGAGTCCATCCTCTGTCCTTGCAGTTACACAGTGTTGCTGGAGAGCAGATAACGCTCCATGGGGCTGAGCCAGCTCCTGAATCCTGGGGTGCTTGTAGCTGCAGCTGCTGTATGGCAGCTGGATCACTTCACCTCTCCGGAGAACCATCCTGACCACAACCCTCAGTCAGAGCTGACTCCACCTCCCCCCCACCCAAGCTTGGCAGCCAGACCCGGCTATGGCCAGCCAATATCCCAGAGACTTTTATTTAATCCCAAGTGGGCTCCTGGCCTGGAAACTTGCTGGCTGCAAATGTTTCTGACACTACTCAAAGGCTTGGAACTTTTCCTTCACTGTGAAGTGGCTGGGTTTTTTGTCTGCAAGGCTCAGAGAGGTGCTAATTGCTGCTGCTTGTGGGCATGTTGCTAAGGGGAGCTGACAGCCTGTGATGCTGGGCAGGTAATGCTCTGCTCTTTGCCTGAGCCATCTCCGGTGATGCTGGGGGCTGAACATGGCCCGTGGGCTCTGCCCTGGGTTGCCGGGGCTGCTGGTTTCTTTGTCTGCTGGAGCAGGGAGCTTGGGGAGCCCCAGTGGCTCTGACCCCACTACTACCCTAATACTGCCAGGGAGGTTATGGCCTTATCACTGCTGCCCAGTGCCCCCACTGCACCCCAACTGTTGCAGGAGCTTCTGTCCCCATAGTCTAGGACCACACTCTGCGGGGAACATTCTGTGGGACAACTTTTCTCAAAGGTGACTCTTTATGGTGATGACTCTACAAGGGGCCAACTCTAACCCTATCCCTAAGCCTAATCCTCAGGCTAACCTAACATTTAGTCTAAAGCTAACCTTAACCCTAAGCCTAACCCTCAGGCTAACCTAACATTTAGTCTAAAGCTAACCTTAACCCTAAGCCTAACCCTCGCTCTAATGGCTCCCTGCAGACAGCTCTTGCAGTGCAGAGTTGTCTCCATGGAGAGTTGTCCATGAGAGCTGCCCTGTGAAGCGTAGTTGATGTAGAGAAGTCCCTTCCTGCTGTTCCCATCACCCTTCTGGCCACGCATTGCAGAAGCAGAACACATATAGCCAGGACACATGGCACTGTCACCAGGGAGCATGATCTCTGCCTAAGGAAGCAGCAGGTGAGGCACAGAGGCATCCCCTTCCCTGCACATCCCTGCTCCACACCCCGTGCCCCAGCAGCAGTACCTGGTCGGCAGGATGGCAGCTTTGTTCCCAGCTCCTCACTCCTCCACACCCCTGATGCATCACATGTGTAAGTGGCTGGAAGAGAGCAAAGCATTAATTGGAGTGTGGCCCTGACATGAGGAGGAGTACTTTGCAGTGAGGAGATGTAGCCCAGCTGTCAGGAACCTTTGAAACTTCTTCCAGAGCAGGAGGTGACCTCCCTTTTATGCTTTCTGCGCTCCACTCCCCAGGGAGCCCTGGCAGCCCCGTCTCCATGAAGAGATTTGCCACCATTCTTGGTTTCATTGCCTTGAGTTATCTCAGCTGGGAGCTGCTGCCCCATTAATGCTGGCAGTACCCATTCTGCTAATGAGTGCCAGATGCTGGGGTCAGATGCATGAGGCCAGCGGGTGTGCAGGGGGATATGAGCAGGGAGGGAGGAATGTAGGCAATCCTTTAGCTTTGTTTGCTGAGGGAGAAGAGGAAAGAAGGCTGGTGGGTATGTGCACACCTCTTCTGCTGCCCAGAGCTGGGTCCAAAAAGTGCAGAGAGATATGGTTCTTGGCAAAGCATCTTGTGGTGTCTCTGTGGTTCTGGACCAGGAGTGTGAGGTGAAAACCCTGTCTGCCATGATCCAACTGCTATCTGCTCAGCTTTGGCTACTCTGGACATTTAGGTGTGGAAATGGGGAGACTTGTGGAGCCCTTTCTGGGGCTGTTGGACCCTGTGCTCTCTCCATTAGCAGCTTCTTTCACAGAAAACTTCACATGCTGTAGGGAGATGGCAGGATGAGAAGGTAGAGGGCAGGAGAGCAGCCACACTGTTCTGCTGAGACTGCAAAAAACATGGACAAAGCACCTGGCAGTGCTAACTCCATCCTACCTCATTGTGGAGTAGGATGCAGCCGGTCTGACAATCCAGGCAGTACAGATGCAGCTTATGATGTGTGTAGGCTATATTCACAGCCTGCTGCTTGCAGAGCACCCCGGGGTGGCCATCCCAAGCTTCCCCTGCTTCCAAATGCACGCACACACAGCCACATGCCCACCCGCACTGTGCTGTGGGGACACAGCCCAGCCCCACTCCTCACCCGTGCTGTTGGTGGCCATGTGGTAGTAAGGATGCTGGCAGTGGTACTGGATGGCTGCTCGGTAGGTGGTGAGGTTGTTCCTGGAGGAGAAGGTGACAAAGCCGTGCTCCAGCTCCGGTGGTGCTTTGCAGTCAGCAACTGAAAGCCAACACAGAAGTGGGAGTTGAGCTCCATTTCTTGGTGCGTCCAGCCAGCCATCTGGTAGGTAATGCTGGGCTTTGACATGTGGTGATGGTCCTATCAGCCAGGACAAGGGCCTGTATAGTTCTGTATCCCCTTTCTCTAGGGCAGTGCAGGGCGCAGAGTCTGATGTCACCTCAGATGGTAGCTGCATGGTGTCCCAAGGCAGGACAGCCTGGCCCTGTGAAACCCCAGTATGACCATCCTGCAAGCGCAGAGAATGTGCCTGGCACTGCTGAATATCAGCAACATGACTCGCCCACAGGCTATTCAGCCAACATCACTCATACTGTGGAGACTCCCATGCTGGGAGCTCCTCCTAAGCACTTCATGAGTGTGAGACCTCTCTGCTATATGTTTGAGAGGAAGAAACCTGATCAATGCCTTCCATTGGGAGCTCCATTGGGAGCTGCTCCTGGAGTATGTCTTTGCATCCCTTAGGAGGGGGCAGGAAAAAGCAGGCAGTGATTCACTAACCTCCCCCATGCATGGGGAGAGCCCTCTATGTAGAAGGCTTAGCTGAGAGCATGGTTCTTCTCTGGGGCTTGCTCACCCAACAGTACTGAAAAGCATTTGTGGCTCAGACTGAGCAACTTTAGGGCCTGGCTGTCCTGCAACAGCAGATACAGGACATTGAGAGCATGGCCTGGTCATTCTGCTGGCAGGGGCAAGGCCAGCAGACTGGCCAAGACCCCACCTGCTCCATGGTTTAGCTCCATTTCATTCCTCCCTGAAGTGGGCTCAGGGTCTCATGGAAGAAGGATTCCGAGGGTGCCACTACCCTTTCCCACAGCCTGTCCACAGTCCCCTTTCTTCCCCAGATCCCTCACAGTGCCCTGCCCAGCTTCTCCTCCTTAGTTTATCCTTCTGAATTGGCCTTATGCCACTCACACCTGGAAGGACCCGCGATTCATCTGGCAAAGCCAGGAGTCACCCCAAGGGAGCTGCAGCTCCCTGCTGCATGGGCAGGTCACAGCACACTTGGGTGATGCTCTGTGATCTCTCCTTGCCCCATTCTGATGGACCTACCCCAGGTGAGGGCAGGAACTAGCATCTGATTGTGTCAGGGACATGCAGTGCTGTGGAGATGGGCTCTGACACATTTCAGGTGAGGGACTGAGTAAGGAATGGGTGACTGCAGAAATAAGGTCCTGTGGATCAGGAATGAGGCAAGCTCAGTGGGTGTTCATGGGCTCCAGAACTGGAAGGTGGCAAGGACAGGGGCCCTAACTCCTCATGCAGTGATCCAGGCTAATGAAGAGAGAATTCACTATAAGCAGTAGCTGGCACCAGGGACATGTACTGATGCTCAGGGTTGCCTCATTGCTTGGGTGAAAAAACACTTGATTTATGGCAGCTCAGCAGTCACCAGGGGTCCCTCCAACCCCCTATAAGGCCAACATGATGGGATGAGTGTGTAGATGTAGCCAGGTTGGGTGGAGGGTATTGATACTCATGCCTTGAAGAGGGACAGAGAAAGGGACACAGACCTCTCTCACCAGCCCTGGGGCTCCCTGGCTGGTCTGAGCTCTCCTGGTCTCTTCCAACACTGCTTAGACATAGCGTTTCTGTGCCACAGTGCCAGCAACCAGGGGACATTTATAAGGCACTGGGGGATGCTGGGGCTTGCAGGAAGAAGGGAGTGGATGTTGATGGACAAATTCAGCTTACAGAGCTGCTCTGGGTTCTTTATGGCTACAAGGCAGCACCCACTGGCTCACATAGCTGTCCCCCTCCCCTAGGGCAGGCCTGATGCCTGGAGAAAGGGTTCTTCCACAGATGTGTGTCCTGGGCCCTGCTGAAAGGGTAGGGGTAGAGAGTTTGTGTTGTGAGCATTTCCAGACTTTTCCCTTGAGAAAGCAGCCATTTAGTATCTCCATCTTTGTAGGATCAGAGCTGGATCGAGGTCTCCAACACACACCTCTTCTTCCCCTCCTAGCTTCTGATCTACATCCCAGAATCCTCCCAGTGATGCTGCCAGTGCCTCAGGGAGCCCAGGGTGGATGCCTGGGGCTCTTGGGGACATGAATGGTCCCTGACAGCAGCCTCTGACCCTCACCTGCAACCAGCCTGAGACCAGCCTGTCCTCACCATTGGGAGCCAGCAGTGGGGAGGAAGGGGGAGGCAGAGGAGCATCCATAACACTGTGCCAGTGCCAGGGCTCGATGCTCGCAGGAAAAGGCTTTTGGTGACAACCTGTCCTCCAGGCCTCCTTGCCCAGAGGGTCTGAAAGCCGCCAGGACACTTGGAGAGAGCAGGGGAAGGAGCGTTTCTTATTTGCAACATTGGGCCAAGGAGGAAGGGCAGCAAGTGGTTGAATCCAAAGAAACAAAGAAACAAACAAACAAAACAGGTGGTCATGCCATGCTCCTTGTGCAACATTGGAGGGGGAGCCGAGCCAGGATGAGGCATCTGAGCGGAGAGTGAGGGATGCAGAAGATGTGCTGGGAGCTGGCAGCAGCACACAGTCCCCAGGCAGCGGTGCTGGGGCTGGGTAGGCACCCTTCCCATGGGCTGGCGTGGCAGTAGAAAAGAGGGGTGAGTCCAGATTTCCTTCCCCTTTCTCAAGCCGGAGTTAAGAAAGCACCTGGCAGGAAGGGGTTAGGTGTCATGCCGGTTAGACAAGCCACGAAGATGGACTGGGCTGCTGGACCAGGGGAAAAGGAGACCTGCCCTGGGTACTGGGCAGATCAGAGAGGGGCATCGAGACAGGCTGCCCGTCGGGGTGGCACAGCTGGCACCAGCCTCATGCAGCCACTTTCTCCGAGCCGGCTCTTCCCTCTGTCTGGTTGTCGGCTCTATCTGCAGCTGCACCGAAAGCAGAGGGGAAGAAGGAGAGCAGAGAGAGAAAGCCCAATTAGTAGATGAGCAGAGAGAGGCATGCAGGAAACCCAGCCCCCAAAACACCAGAAATCGTTAATGAGTGCCCAGTGAGCCATGACGGCACCATAGATGCTGGCAGAGCCACAACCATACCAGGAACCCGCTTGGCTGGGGCAACATGGGGACAGTTGCTGGCAGAAGCTGTCACAGGGTTGTGTTTAGCCTTGCCAGGCCATGAAGCTGGATTTTATCCACCTTGGCTGTGAAGGTTTCTATTTTCTGCATTGCTTTCTAGAACTGTTTTTGCTCGTGGCTCGACTCTCCCAGACATCCCAAAGAGGTGGGAGGCATTGCATTTTGAATGCCTGAATTGCCCTTTTAGGGGCTTCTTGGATCGCTGCAAAACATCTTAGAAATTCAGTGTAGTGAGTCATATCACAGAAGAAGGGACTGGTTCCAGCCTGGCTGGAACAGTGCAGGTAATCTTTTCAATATTCTCAAAAAAACCCCCAACTTTTTGGGTTTAAAAATATTTAACCTAGAATTTTGTTCTGTTTTTTGTTAGGCAACACAATTTTTTCTCTGATCTTTGCTTGATCTGGATAAAATCGGTGGAAGACTGTGGTACTGAGAGTGGTAGGCGTGGGGAGTTCTGGTAAGCCAGAGGCATCACTAATCCCACAGTTTCTAATGAACCTTTTCAGATAGGAATCTATGTAACAGGACCTAGAGCCTCCCATTTTCCATTTTGGGCGAGAAAACATGAACTAAAACTCCAGAAATACTTTCCTAAATTAAGAAACATGATATCACTAAAACAAAAAGGATCTGCTCAGACAAGGAGAGCCTGGATCCCAACATGCCTTGAAAGCATCTTGCCCTGCCTCTCCTGGAAGGTCCTGGGACCTTTTCTGAGTGTGTTTGCTGCTTTTCTACTCTCTGGGACAGCCTTTCAGCAGACTGAGAAGCAGTGAGAGCCTCCCCTAAGGCTGAGAATGTTTTGGGGAAAGGATGTTATCAGGTACATCTCCCAAGCCTGAGCTGAGAGAGGAACTGCATTAGATGAAAGAGGAGATTATACCCGTCCTCTCCAACGGCATCTCCTTATTTCTCCCCTTTTCCCTCATTTTAAGGTTTGTAAATACTTGGGCAACTTTTCTCTCCCCTCTCCCTTAGCTGAGCAGCACACAGTTTAGGCTAGTACATGGGGGCCTCTTTAATGCCCTGCATCTTAGTAGCCTCCATTGGCAAGAAAATTTGAACAAGGAACCAGATTATCCAACTGTCCTACAGTTATCCAGCTCTCAAAAGTCTGGGTTGCTCTTTCTGTGACAGGAAGACAGCAAAGCAGCTCACAAATCAAGTTATATGAGTAATCTAAATGAAAGCACCAACCTCCCAACTGTGGTGTTTGGAATGAGCCCCATTATGTTATCCAAGAATGAGCCAAAAGAGCTTTGCAGAGTTACGTAGCCTCTCTGGCTGGTGTTGTGCCTCTGAGTAAGGGACTCCGCTCTGTCAGGGCAGTTCCCTTTAGCATGAAATGATTTCAGCAGGGAAAGGTCATCTGGCAGGGTGGGGAAAGGTGTCCTTACTTTTGCAGATAGGGATCTTGTTACTCCATGTCCCATCCTTTAGACACTCGATCTGGAAGGAGTCACTTTCCACGTTATCCTGTATAGAACATGCCAGCAAAAACTCACCATCAATGTACAAGGAAGGGAAACAAATCTCTCCATAAACCCCCAAATTTCTTGGGGATTTAGTCAAGATATATCCAGACCCCACTGGAAGAGGACCTTTCTAACTAAAAACTGCAATAAAATCATTATGAAAAACTGGAAGAGTTTTTGTGTTGCCAGCAACTCAGTGACATGCTGAATGCAAAAGTACTGGAGTCACTTATTCCTGTTCCAGTCACTGGGATGGGTAAGGAGGCAGCTCTGTATGAAGGGAACTGGGAGAGGATCAGAGAAATAAGCAGCTCTGTGGTGAAAGTCAAAGTGAGTTACTGACTTGGAGGGAAAACAACCACCATGTGAATTACAGGTGCTTCTCATGGTTCTGAGCTGTTTTCTGGAGACAGCCTCCCAAAATCTCTCCCACCCTTGACTTGCTGAAGCTGTCCCAAAGTCCTGGAGGACTCCCTGACCTGTGGAGGCTGCAGCACTGCCCAGGAAGCACATGCCAAGCTCAGGAGCAGGCAGAGCCCTGGAAGCTTCCCTGGGGCTTTTGCTGACTTTCTTTCTGGTAGAGGTGCTGAGCCTTGCATCCTGTGAGCTGGCTGGCTCTGGAGGGGTGCTGAGAGGGTGGCTCAGCAAAGTGCCATCTCCTCTCTTCCTCTGTGTGTTTGGTAAGGAAAGTTGGTGGCTCTCAGAGGAGGCTTTGTCCTTGCCCCTGGGGAGGGGGTAATGATGGTGTGTGGGTTGCGTTCACTCTCGCAAACGGAGAAGCAAAGGCTTTGGGAGAAGGATCCTCCTTCTCCTACCCTGATAACTAGCTCCACAGTGTCACCCCATACCTTCAGTACTTTGTATCCAGTGTTGCAGCTGATGACAACCTGGTCTTTGAAGGTGTACTTAGCTTGAGAAGGCTCGATTTTCCCATTGATTGGTGGTTCCACCAGTGGGCATGGGTTTCCTTTGAATACAAAACCAGAACTCATCTGAATAAATGCAGAAAATGGAGAATCTCACCTCTGCCACTTAGTTGCTGCAGCATTTGAGCATCCCTGCCCTGCCCCGCTCTGCTACTAAACTGCACTAACGTGGCTCAGCTGGGCTCTTCTGCTAGAAGACGTAGAGGCTCCAGGTCTCTTCCCCAGCCCTGGGCTATCCTTAACAGTATTACAAGGCTGGGAGCTAATAACAGTAGCTTGTTCAATTATACTGCCCCAAACTGCTCTGTTTTGTTTCAGGGCTCAAACGGCATAAGAAAAAAACCCACCCCTTGACAGGAGTGCTCTGTGTTATATTATTTCTCTCCTCTTGTGATTTCTGGAACAGACCCTTTCTAGAGACAGGATCGTAGACTACCTAAATCATAATCTCCACCCGCAGGGTTTCTAGAGCTCTTCCCATTGCCCAAACCCAGCAAGTGGATGAAAGCAGCAGAAGTTACCAATGGCTGAGTATGACAGTTTCCAGCCCCTGTTCTCTCCCGAGTTGTCACTGTGGAAGAGGATTTGCACGCTGTTCGTTTGGGTATCAATGAGTCCTGGGGACTTCTCTCCACAGAAAGGGCCGAACTCCCTAGGGCCAGCTTTTATCTGCCAAGACAAAGAAGAGTGGGTGGTTTGAGGGGGATCTTTGATCCCTATGGATTGCTTCATCCTAAGGCTAACGGATGCGGCTGCAGTGGGGTCAGTGGGGCTTAAGCACTATGTGTTGGGGTGATGTGAATTGGAAGAGGTCACTACTGGCTGATGTGGTAAGAGACATGGGGACAACTAAGCACAGAGCTCCTGCTTGGGTTCATTGCCCCTCTTTAGAGTGGGGCTATTTTGGCTTCATCACCAGCGCACTGGAGAAACAATACGAGACCAGGACAGGAGGAGTGCACAGAGCCCAGCTCACCTTGATGTAGTCATAAGGACAGGTCACCTCAGGGTGGTCTTCCACGTCAAAGCTGTCCTCAAAGCTCAGGGTGATGAAGAAACCCTCCTCCAGCTCGATGCGGTACAGACAGTCTGAGCTCTTGGGGTAGGGGCTAGGGAAGTCGGCGCTGGTGATCACCCCGCTCCTCTGGGTGTAGAGATTGTCACTGCACTCCACTGAAACACAGTCATGGCTCTCTCAGGGCCCTGCCAGACACATCCCAACCCTGATCACACTCGGGAGCCCTCCTAGTGGAGTGGGGTCTGCTGGGTGGTCAATGCGTCCGGAATATGGGTCCATGCAAGAAGAACCTCACATAGTCAACTCCCAGTTATGCCTGTGGCATAGAGGGTCCTTGGCTGGGAGCTAATCCCAGCTAGTATACATGATGCAGATTCAGAACATGGACTAAACTTTTTTTCATTTCTCTGACTTGAGGAGGTCTTAGCTGAGGAGTGTAACCCACGGGAGAGAACACATCTTATTCCCACACAAGACAACTGCGAGCCTTGGGTGCTTCCCAGCCCCAGGCTACTGGTTTGTAAGGGAAGAGGCACTTTGTCCTCCTGGCAGCAAGAATGGTCAGTTTTGCCCTGTTTGGTAGGTCTGTTGTCTGATCAGGGACCCCTCTGTGTGACCATTCCCATATTAGAGCGGTGCCTGGGTGGTACCTTTGCAGGTCCTGTTGTCAGAGTGGAGGATGTAGCCGAACCTGCAGGAGCAGTAGAACCCGCCAATGTAGTTGTGGCAGTAGTGGTCACAGGCCAGCTCCTCGTCGCTCTTCTCCAGGCACTCATCCACATCTAGGACGGAGACAACAAGGAAGGGAGGTCACCCCGCAGCCCCCCATGCATTCCTTGTGGGGACATTTGCCACAGCACTGAGAAATTAGTTGTCCCATGTGGTAGCTCGTGCAAACACTCAGCAAGTCCTGTATGGCCCAAGGGCTACACACAAGGATTTCTCCTGCTAGGGTCTCCAAGGCTGGCTTGGTAGTGATTCTAGCAAATTTGTTGTACTACCCTATCGACCTGGTCCTGCAGACTTAACCACTTCTTACCTATGGCAGTGTAGTGGGCATCAAAGCCAGTGAAACGTTCCTCGTTGGAGAAGTCAGATCTGAATGTAAGCCCCATGTAGGGCCCTGGGGACAGGATCACTTGCTGGCCGGGAGCCTGCTCCGTGTCCGTTGTCTCCCTGCCACAGAAGGTTGCCAGCTCCTGGTCCTCGGCTTCAATCTGTTAGCAGAAAGAACAGGTGAGCATTTGGGACTTGGGACTTGTCCCTTGGGCTCTGCTGAGCACTTGGATAGTGCAGGAGTTTGATGTGTTCCTGGGGTGTTCCCCAATGCTGGTCACCTCTGAATTTTCTCAGTCGGGGGCTGTGGATGTCTGTGAGCCTGGGGAGCCCATGGTGCTTTCCTGGGGGAGGTCAGGTTGGGTTTGAAGTCACACTCTGCACTCAAGAGCTCAGGTCTCTGCCTATGCTTGCCCGGTCTGCCCCTGCCAGGGCTAGAGCAGTGTCTCCATGGGGCAGGCTGGCCATCTGGCAGCCTTTGATGGCCACAGTGTAAAGATGTGGGTCTGCACCTCTGGGTGCCCTTTGCTGCTCAGCCCTGTGCTTCCTTGGCCCTAAAACATCCATTTCCAGCCATATCTGCTGTGCTCCCCTTATCTTCTGCAGCTGAGCATGACACTGGGGATGCTCAGAGCATGGGTCCCACTGCTCTAGCTCTCTGAGATACTATTATTGCAGCAGAGCAATTAAATGGTTCCTGCAAACACAAGGACTCTGTACCTGCCTGTGGTCACCCTCTGAAGCAAATGTTGAGAACAGAATCCATGATATAGGGAGCAGCTAGGGGAGAAGGGATGCAGGGAAGAAGCTTGTTTGGGAGATAGGGTGAGGATATGGACAGGTGGTGTGGAAGAAGGAGATATGAAAATCAGTCCTGGGCTGTGTTGCTCCCTCTGAGAGTTGTTGGTACGTGAGATGCTCCCCTTTGCCTTCTTCCTCAGCCCAAATCCTGATCTGGGTGGCAGCATCTTTGTGAGGGCTGCTGGGAGGGTGCTGGGACCACAGAGGAGACTCTGCCCATTGATTTTGCATCAGCTTAAAGCAGCAGCTGTAAATTGCATGGAATTTCTGTCCCCTGGTCTGGCTTTGACAAGCTTGGTCCTGGACCAAGGGTCCCGGACTCAGGGTCCCTGTCTGGTTCCAGTCCTGCAGTCCCAGGCACTGTTTGGACTCACCCAGGGGGCTATAGGAGGGGACCAACAGGCCAGCATGCCCTATTGTAATGTCAGCATGTTCACTGGCCTTTTAAAGCATCCCTTAAAAGCACAGCCATACCCATGCTGTCAAGCACCGTAACACCTGCGGAGAACCCTTTGGTTTTCCGTGGAAACCCCCCTCCTTCCTATTTCTTGGCTGTTCGCCCCAGGGCCGTTTCAACACTGACATCATCTTCTCCTGCAAATCCCACCCGCAGCCCCTTGTCTGGACCACAACCTCTCCCAGCTCGTTCCCAGCACCCTGCCTGCTTTCCCCCGGGAGATTTGAATATGAATAACCCCTTGGCTGAGAAACGCAATGAACACCACCAGGCCAGTTCCCACCCTCGGCTCATGCCAAATCAAACGCTATTGAGGCCGTGATGAAGTGTGCAGCCTCCCAGCCCTCGCCAGGGGCAAACAGCTGCCTGCTGGGTGACCCACAGGGTCCCGGAGGTGTGGCAGTGCCATTCCCGGCTTGCATGATCTCAGTGTGGTGAGACCCTCCTGCGGCTGCATCCCTGTCTCCTGGAGACCCTCAGGATGTACCAGTCAGGGAGAGTCTGGGGTTGAAAGGGAAATTTCTCATGGCTGAACAAGCAGGCGGAAACTCGCTCACACCAGGGAAAGCCAACATGGAAATGGCAACTCAGCATGCCTTGACATTGCCTCCAGATATTTTCCATCCTCTCACACAAGCTGGAGCTGGCCAGAAAAGAGAGAGACTTTCCGATGATAAATTTTGAGAATTTGGAAAAAAAAAGCACGTGCCCCACATTGGGACCAAAACCCAATTGATTTTTTTTTTCTTTTTTTTTTTGTGAAACAACATCCTGAAAAAAAAAAAAAGGAAAACAAGTAATTTGGGATCCATCTGGTTTCAATCCATTTGAAATATACTGTGGTACATCAGAATCTCTTTTTAAATCTGAAAGATTGTTTTGAAATGAAAGTCTTACAGCCTGAAAAACAGGAACACCATCACCAAAAGTGAAGGAAAACGGCATTTTGGTCCCAACATGCAGTCTTGGCTGCGTAAGCATGTGGCACGCAGCCTTTTCTGCAGAAACTGCTTTTTCTTAAGGAAAGGTGTGAGAAAGGATAAATTTCCACCCAGCTTCTCCATGTGGGTCAGGTGGCTGTCTCCTCTGCACGGACACTGTGTGAGCTCCCATCCCTTTCCTCCAGCTCCAGCCAGTGCAGCACTCACAGCACAGTGTCACCCAAGTGTGGGAAAACCTCCTAGTGTCCCGTGGCTTGGATGCTCCCACCGCGGGGCCAGTCTTGACACTGCCCCAGCACCCCTGGATACAGCCCTGGAGTGTCAGGATGAGGCCCGGGAGAGCTGTGCTCTCCTCACTGAAGGTATCCACGGCCCCTTATCTGTGATGAGTCCCATGCCCCAAGCCACAGGGAGCAGAGACAGCCCTCCAGCAGTAAACTAAACAGAGAGGTCATCATCCCTGGTTAATATTTGCTGCTTCTGCTGAAGACTGTATACTTTTTCGTAGATCATTTACATCCAGCGAGCAGGCTGGTAATTAAATCCTGGTTGTTTGTTTGGAGTTTCTCCCTCCCGGGTCACGATGTCGACGTTTTCACTAGAGAAGATGTGTCCCTGGGGGAAATATCAATTGCCGCAGAGAAATTCCCTATAAAAATACGCTGAAAGAATCCTCCTTTGAAAAATAAAATATAGCGACACTCTCGTGCCTTAAATTTACCCTTGCCACTGCCTCCTGCTGTCTCTGCTGTTACTGCTTGCCTCCTCATTCTCTTATAAGGATTTCTGTGCCTCTGGAAAGAGGCAGCTAGGGGTCCCTCCCTGGCTGTGGCTGTTCCCATGCATTTTGGCTTGGGCTGTGGCTAAGAGGAGTGGTGAGCCAAGCCATGTGGTCCCCCTCTGCCCGACACTGATTTCCCTCTTTGGGGCAGGAGGATCTGGAGGATCAGGAGGATTCTGGAGGATGAGGAGGATCCTGCAGTCTGGAGGGGGAATGGCTTGGCAGCAAAGAAATGCTGCCCCAGGGCATGGGCTGCTAAGGATACTCTGGAGATGCCTCCTGCAGTGGGTGGGTTAACAGAACACCATCAACAACCAAAGGGAATTTGGCCTGATAGTTCAGCGTCTGCTGTCGGAGATGAGCAAGCGGCCGGCAACACAGAAATGCAGCCGCTGCTCCCCCTCTCCAGCCGTCCAGGAATGCACTAATTGGACTGATGAAGGCCAAACATACCACTTGTAATATATATAAATGGCTCATTAGGCAGAGAAATCACAGGACTGGGCTGAGGACACTGGGAACATGACATGGGGAGGAGATGCTCAGAGACAGGGAAGTGCATCAAACAGTTTCTGCCAAGCTGCTTTGTAGTTAGAGGGCACACAAGAAGGCAACACCCAGAGGAACGGGGGCTTTTTTTTCAGAATGATTGCTGTTGCTGACTGTTGGCAGGACAGCCCCAACAGGAGCCTCCATCTAGGTCTCCTGGAGATCCTCTCACCAACATCATGCGTCTTCTCTACTATATATGTGAAGCATCCTTTTGTGTGTAAATGTCCACCTGAATTTCCATAGGAACGTACCTGGCAGCTGTGCTGTGTGGGAAAGGGGAGGATGGCTGGTTTCCCTTGCTGTGAACTTGCCTCAGTGTCTGCAGATCATCCCCTCCCGTGGACTGCTGCTCCCACATGCCAGATTTCTGGGCCAAGCCTGTTCCCCAGGGTGCTGAGGGAGCTGCTGGCTCCCTCCCATGCCTAATCCTCCTCCTGCCCCTGCCTGGGGGTCACTGGTGCCACCAGACTCCTCTGCATGGAGCCAACAGGCTGGGAAAGGGGAGCAGCAAAGCCCTTGGCCTTCCCTTCCTCCCAGCTGCCCCCCAGACTTTGAAGTGCTCCACTTGGGACCCTGCACCCCTGGGCATGGATTACTCCGGCAGACAGCACCAAAAGCAGATGCTTTTTCCCTGACAACCTCGTTCATGCCAAACCCTGATTTGTGCTTCCCACGCACACTTTTGAGCAGAGGAAGACGTAAGTGGATCCTGTGCACCTTTCTCACAGCTCCAGGTGGGCATGCACTGCCCTGAACACATCACTGAGGTCCTTCCCTGGCGCTGCGCGCCCCCTGCCAGCACCACATGGAGCACAGAGGGTGTTCCTGGGGACAGTGCCACCGAGTGCTTCTAAGGGCACAGCATGCAGCCTTGTCCCATGGAATTGCCCGTGGCAGGGGACGGCACATTGTGAGCCTAGGATGCCACGTACAAAGCCCATCTATCACTCACCCGAAATGTTATGCCAAGCCTGGAGGGGATGTGGCTCCACCACACCACAAATCTTTCACAATCCCCCACCCCTCTCCAAGCGCCGCTCCCTGGGGCAGTGGTACTGACTGATGCTCCACCTGCAGCCCTGCCTCCTCAGCTTGGCCCGTATCCTTGTATCCTCGTCAACCTCTTGCTGGACCCAGCAAAAAGTCATTTCCTGCTTTTAATTGGGCCCCTGGACGCCCTGAAGTAAATTTATTTGCAGTCATTGGTTTTGCCTGAGATGCCTGCCTAGCTCCTGGGATATCCTGAGGTGCTGCTTGGGTGGGCATCCGATGGCACAGATCCTTCCTGGGGACATGAGCGTGAGTAGCAGCTGCAGAAAAGTGTCCCATCTCCCACACGTGGGCAGGAGTCTGAATGCATCATGAAGAAAAGCATCAAAGGGAGATTTGGGTTGTGTCAGGGAAGATGGGACTCACTGGACCCACAAAATGTCACGGCCCCTCCACACTCCTGCCCCCATGTACAGTTGGAGTGACCCAACACAGATGGTCTCTATGCTTGAAGGAGCAAAGGGAAAGCACTGTGACGTGTGCTGGAACCTGCCAGGTCTCAAGCATGCGCTGTTCTGAATTTGGACTGGATGGCAGGAATTAAGGTGTAGAGATGTAACCCCACAAGTGCCATGAACTAGCAAGGACTTGCTGTGGGCTGACTGGAGGGAAACCCTCTGAACAAAGACCCCATCCTCGCTTCATTCAAAGAGCTGGTCCCAAGCTGTCTGCCCACAGGCTGATTTCATCCCAGGTATTGACCAAGTGCAAAACCTCAGGGATAGAGCCTGCCAAGGAGCACAGTGGAGGGCAGGATCTGAATCAGACTCATAGAATCACCAGGTTGGAAAAGACCCACCGGATCATCAAGTCTAATCATTCCTATGTGCCTCTAAACTATGTCCCGGAGCACCTTGTCTATCCATCTTTTAACCACCTCCCTGGGCAGCCTCTACCAGTGCCCAATGACCCTTTCCATGAAATATTTCTTCACAATGTTCAGCCTAAACCTCCCCTGGTGGAGCTTGAGGCCATTCCCTCTTGTCCTGTCCCCTGTCCCTTGGAAGAAGAGCCCAGCTCCCTCCTCTCTACAACCTCCTTTCAGGTAGTTGGAGAGAGCAATGAGGTCTCCTCTCAGCCTCCTCCAGGCTAAACACCCCCAGCTCTCTCAGCCGTTCCTCATCAGGCCTGTTCTCCAGCCCCTTCACCAGCTTTGTTGTTCTTCTC